>CM042248.1:41850565-42375565 GCA_023566225.1 Romanogobio albipinnatus
GTTAGGAATTCTAATCTTATCTGAGTATCTCCCTACATTAACATCTGTTATGCTGCAATTACCATATACATTAGTCGACACCTGTTTCACTTAAACCTATTTAATTACGACAATTGTACTGGTTTGTTGTGGCCAAAAACAAAGTCATCCCCTTTTAAAAGAGGTTTGATGTTCGGTCACAATAAAGCCAAATAATTCATAGTCCAGGTTCATTTGGATCAGAAAGAAAAAATCATTTGCAACCGTGCGGAAATAATTTAAATGCAGCGCTTTAGAAAATAAAAACCTTATTTGATTCATAAAATCGGCGGGTTTGACGGACTTTATTTTTTACGTCTAACAACGGTGTGTAAAAGTTATTTGTTGCAAAATTCTAAAGGATTATAGGCTATAGTCTAATATTTTAATAACTTTAACAACTTTTTTTAGTAATGCTCATTTAAAAAATTCAATATCAAAAATACATAGTAGGCTAGCCTAGCCTGTATTTTTACTAAAGAGCCCATTATAGTCAAAATAAGATCAAACTTATAGTAAAGGCACGCGCAACACGTGTTAAATAGCCTACATGCATTTTTAGACTTAGTCTACATCAGATCTAATGTCAAATCAAAGCAACTAAAGTTTTCAAACCGGTGTTAATTAGTTAAAACCGCTAAATGTATTTTCGTACCTTTTTAAAGGCTTTAGACACACATTGCACCGGGCTGCTAATCAAATTCTGATAATGGCTCATCATGTTGTGTCTTGTATCGGTTTGCTCAGACAAAAAGATGAAACAGTCCCAGCAAGATGGAGAAAAAAAGTTTATTCTGAGCCGTTAATGTGCGACATTTGAAGGTATTCCGAATTGCCTTAGTATCACTTAAAAAAAAAAAAAAAAAAAAAGTTTTCCCCCCGGCTATGTAAACAAGATGAAATAGCCTAAAACATGTAGGCTATAATCAAAATATATTACATATAAAATGTTTTTTTATATATATTTCTTTTATATATGCTTAATTAATATATCATTTAAGCCTACTATTGTAATAAGGAACTTTTCAAAACTTTATAAAAAAATAACTTTATCAATTATACAATCATTTAAAACCGGATTTTCTACATGTAGCCTATATTCGATGGATTATACTTGTATGAAACTATTTCAGGTCCTATACAAGAGCAATGCGAATTTCAAATGGAGCCCTACTATTTTCCCCTCTTCAGTATGGATAAGCGTGAGATAAGCATCATGAGTTTAAAGACTTTTAGAGGCCGTTAAAAGGAACAACCGCAATTCTCCTTTGAAGGGATTTACTCCCAGAGAGAAATCTTTCGGATCACAGCTGTCAATCAACTGCCCTGGCGCCGCCCACTGATGCGGCTCCGCCTATAAAGAGCGCCCGTGAGCTCGGGGGAGTGTCATTCAAACACCAGAGCTCAGGGAGTAAGGATGCCTGCTTCACCAACGGGGTTTGGAAACTTCTTCATGGACAGAAGCATCAACATGCCCGCTGGATATCAATTATTGGGCTGCCCACCTGGAATGCAACAGCCACCGCCACATCTTGTGGGCATGGCTGGGGTGCCCTTACCTTTCTCAGGAATACCGGGGTACAGCTTCATCCCTTATCCTCATCCGGGACACATTGCACACATTGTAAGTATTCTGAATTCTTCTCATATTGCGTAACAATTCAATGCAGAAAAAAAGTTTTTTTTGTATGTATTAAAAAGTTGAACTATGTATAATAACTATATGGACTCTGTGTATTTTGTATTGCAAAATTGTTCATATTCTAAACCCGAATCTCTTGCTTACTTCCAGAGCAATTCCTATGACCTCAAGGCTGCATCACCGTATCACCAAGCTCTCCTCGCACGTGGAGGACCCTATTACACTCCGTATCGTCCCATGCCAGCTGATGACCCGAGTCGGGTCACCAAGGTGGCCACCCGGGAGAGCACCAGCGCTTTGAAGGCCTGGCTCAGCGAGCACCTGAAAAACCCTTATCCCACCAAAGGCGAGAAGATCATGCTTGCCATCGTCACCAAGATGAGCCTCACGCAGGTGTCGACATGGTTCGCCAACGCCCGGCGCCGCCTGAAGAAGGAGAACCGGGTCAGCTGGGCATGCAAAGGAAAGTCCGATGAGGAGGATGAGGAAGAGGAGGGTGAGAGCGAAGAGGAGGGGTCCTTGAGGAAAGGCACGGAGGATGAAGATGAGATCGATCCTCAAACAGTTGATGATGATGAGGAGGAGGATGTCGCGGTGGAGGACCGTTTAGCAGAAGGACTTGATCAGCACAAGGAAAGTGACAAGTCTGACACATCGTGTGAGACCAAAAGAGAGGTGTGTAAGCAAAACGTCGATGTCCAGAAACCTAAAATCTGGTCTCTCGCGGAAACCGCGACCTCCGATATCGTCAAGAAACCCAGCGATTTGAAACGCCTTCAAAGTCCAGACTTTGGGAAATGGTGGGCTGGATGGCCTTCAAGGGACTCCTACTCACCTGTGAACCTTTCCACACACGACCTTCTCAAACAAAGTCAATGAAACCGTTCATCCAAAACACCCTAGACTGAATTTTTGCACTTTGAAACCACTGGGAACGTTTTGTTGTGGAAGTCTGCATACAAGATTTAATCTGCGTGGTTTAAAACCAAAGGATGTGTAAATATTGTACATTTATTTTGTTTAAATTATAAATGCATTTACCTGCTGACTTATTTTTGCTAAAATAAAACGTTGAAAAATCGAAAAGTTTTGCTCATTGTCAATGATCTACAATGGGAAATGATTTCAAATGCGAAATTCTGCTTTAGTTAGCTGAAATTACACATTTTGCTTTTAGTTTTAGTTACTGAAGTAGAAGCTACTTCCAGCTGTAATAATTTCTGAAAGTGAAAGCCATATCATAATAAACCGCAAAAAAACTGTCCATTTTCAGTGAGCTGACTAGCTATAACTCGAATATTGTTCGTAGCCGCGAAAATGAAATGTAAGAAAACAGCGTCATCATAAAACAGACCATTATTTATCAAACATTTGCCTTAAATGTAATACTTCATTACAGAAATTGTATACTAGCTTCAAATGCGGCTGGCTAGCACAACGCGAAACTTTTATAAAACTGCTACAACAGCAATCGGATAAAATCCATCGTTTTTTTGAAAAACCATTTTGTATGCATTTGGCTACAATTGGATTAAACAAATCTAGCTGTTCGCTGTTGGACAACTCGGCTCATCCAATCAGAATTTAGACTGGGAATTTAGAACTATTTTGTTGTTTTACTATTTTATAGTCACACATTTATCCATCACCACTCTCTAAAACCTTTAAAAGAAAGTCTACGCAATCAAACTTTATATGATAATTGCTGTCGTTTAAGAGGAATTCTCAGATTTTGGAGGCAGATCAAGACGCATTCAAAGCGTTTCACTTCAAGGCTGGTTTTAGGCTTCGTGTTATCAGTGAGGACACTACTATTACGGGATTTGCATATCTAGCTCTGATCTGTTAAAACAATTCAAAGCGGCGCGGATTAAGGACATGAATTGTTCCGTCTTAAAGGGTGATAATTAAGATTATTCTCCTGTTTAGTCACGACTTGACAAACGAAAAGTGCCAGAGGCTTCTACCTTATATAGGCTACCCTCATTTGGAGCTCAAAGGATAGGATCAAACCTGACTTATGAGAAAAATAAATAGTATTCTGACACAAGAAGTCAAGTGATTTAACATAATATAATGGAGCAATATAGAACACAAAAATAATAAAATTAACATTTTACCATTAACGTTTCCTGTGCATATTTCACCAACTGGTATCAGAAAATGATCAAATAATAGAATCTCAAATAAATAAACTGATCCGTCAAGGGATGAGGCAACAACAACAAAAAAATCTTGCATCCTTTTGGTTTCTTTTATAAATCTCTGACACAAACACACCAATAGGATTAGGCCGTAGGACAATATTCTGTTTTTGCGGCCTCCCCTCTGCAGAGGGAATGATAAAAGGAAAACTCTTCCTTGCCAATCACTATGGCCTCCATGTAAATTCAAAGGCCTGTGGTCTGTTAATCCAAGGATAATGAGAAAGCCCCTGGGTACAAAAAAAGGAGCACCTCCCAGCCACCCCCCAAGCACATATTCACATCTAACACACACTGGGCACAACAATCTCCTCCATGCCCCCTTTTCAGTGGCCCAAATGATGTGTAATCCCAGTCTAAACATGACAGGCAAAAGGCTGTGATATTGAGATAAGGATTGAGGTGTTGAACAATGGTGTGAGATACAATGCCTAAATCGGCCATCAATGTGTCACACAAGGGCCTCCTGATCCCAGCATATGGTCATATGCTTTGGATATACAGCCTTATTTATAGTTCAACAAGCTATGTTTGTTTAGATATATACAAAAGATATGATCTTTATGAGAATGTGTCAATACATCAGTACAAAACGTATCCATTACAATTGTACTTTTTATAAAAAAGAAAGATAAAAGAAAGGATTAAAGTGAGTTGGATTAAGAAAATATTGCATTGTGATTGCCATTTTATCCCAAAACACCACAGACATGGAAATGGCAACATCTTGTGGACAGTCAGAGTATCCCACAATGCATCTCTTGACAGTCAGTTTCACACCAGAAAATTTGTCAATAGTTTTTCTGTGGACATTTCACACCTCATAAGTAGCGAGAATCAGGAATGCTTTAATATGTACAGAGGGTTTTATTTCACAAATTAAATAAAATGCACAAAAAAACAATTCACAAATTGTACTGTACAATGGAAATATTTACATTACACAATACAAAGCACCACAGATATCCTAACATTTAACAGTCTGTCGAACAGCAAATAAATGAGTACAAAGCCAAAACATTGAAAATGAATATTATACATGATATTGTGAACATAATTATTATACTCACGTTTTTGTATAACACTACACTGTAAAGCTTTCCTGTAGCTCAAACGGTAGAGCGTGGGTTTGATTCCCAGGGAAAGCAAGAACTGACAAGATGTATACAATTTGTACATTGAATGCAATGTAAATCGCTTTGGATAAAAGCGTCTGCCAAATGCGTAAATATGTAAATGTAAAAAAAAAAAAAAAAAAAAGTTGCTGCCATACGTTTTTTTAAGTACAATAAACTTGGATTCTATTGCAAATGAACAAATCAAACTGACTTAAAATAATGAGTTAAATCTCGTATAACTTATAAAAATAAGTTGGACATTGCTTAACTTATTCGGATGAGTTATTTTTTAACAGTGCATATTCTATCCCAGCTAACCCTTCCAAGAAAGTTTTCCTGACGTTCGGATTAAGTTCTGAAAATGTTACTTGCGAACATTCTGTGAATGTTTAAAACTTCCATTTAAAAAGTTTTCATTTAGTTAGTTTACAAGCATTCTGGAAAACGTTCATAGTGTGCAATCCTTCATCAGGGTTGCCAGGTTTTCACACCAAAACCCGGCCAATTGCTACACAAAACCAGCCCGAAACAAGCCCAATCGCGTTTCGGAATTCCCGGGGCTAAATATCACATAATTGGGGTCGCTTTAACCCACGGACATGAAAAACAACCCGCGGCAACAGTGTTAAAGTAGCCCAATTCATCCCCGTCAACACTGTCCTACATATAAAGTACCATTCTTAAAAACCAAAGCATTGGGATGTGTTTGCTTTCTTCTGTCTTCTTGCATCACATTGGTGTTGTTGTGATGATTTTTCTTATCAAACTATATCTGACTTGAGGGAAAATCTCCTTAGGAGCTTTCATAGTGCTTCGCCACTCTTCTTCCTCGTGTGTGCTAGCTCGACAATAAGCCGCCACTACAATCCATCACTGTTTTCATTTTGTTGTTTGCATCTAAATAGTTTCGATTGCCTTCTATTTTTAACTTGTATTTATTATGTTCGTGGATTATGAGTTCACAGCAGCATTTCATAACTACCACATGACACAGCAAACACTCAGCCGCATTGAGTAGTATCTGTACGTTTAAAAACACAAAGCTCATGCTAAGGAGTTACTGTTTCAGTCATGAAAAATACACATATGATTGTGTAAGACATGCTGTTTTGGGGACATTCAGAGTAAAGCAGTACTTTATAATGTAATGCTCTATACGTTGATGGTTGTAACATGATGGGAGCACCGATTTCTGTACTTTGTACAAGACTTTGCTCTATGAATATGAATTTGATTCAGTACATGAAATGATATGTTCCTTGCCCTGCTCTTGATCGACGACATTTCCATTTTCTGTCATGTTACTTAGCGTGGGACTCACAGGTATGCTGTTGTCAACATCCTCCTGAGGCTCTTGCAATGGCTGGTCTGGTCTCTCAACATCTGCTCCTTGTGGCTTCTGTGTTATATTTAAGACCTTTACATTTGGGTTCACCAGTGGCAGCTAAAAACAAAACAACCATTATCATTCATTTTCACACATTACTTTTTTATTTTTTATTTAAGGCTGATGCACCTCAGAAGAGCTGTGCATGACTGCATAATGTTGTATATGATTAAATAGTAAACCCAGATATTTACCTCTGTCCATCCTTTATTTCCTAGAGGAAAGTAAAAACGGCAATTATTGATAATTGTTTTTGTTTTATGAAAGATATAATGAGCACTTGATCACTTAGAAATTGTAATATGAAAGCCTATAGAGCGCAACAGTCGGGGTTCCGGAAGTAAAAACTCATTTTGTCCACAGGGAAATAGATTTGTTTAACGATAACTTATAAACTTTTGAGCAAAGCCTTACTGTGAGCTACGAGGATGTTAATTGATAGTATTTGCTTCTGTTGAAGCTGTTAGCCCAAATTATTTCAACTTGTTTTTTTAATAATTGTTTAACAGCGGAATTTGCCATGAAAAACTACACTACCCATGATTCTGTGCAGAAAATTCCACCAATCATCTTTAGCCCCGCCCATTGCATCACCGCAAATGAGGTAATCGAGTTGGTTTCTCTATGCTCTCAAAATACTGGAATGTTTGTATATATATTCATATAATGCAATAAACTTAGTATTCATTAGATCTCGCAATTCTGACTTCTTTTCTCAGAATTGCGAGTTATAGTCAGAATTGCGAGATATAAAGTCAGAATTACGAGTTATAAAGTCAGAATTGCGAGATATAAAGTCAGAATTGCGAGTTATTGTCGCAATTCTGTTTGATTCTGGAAACATGTTTTCATAGTTCATGGCACATAACTCTTTAATAAAGGACTTTATGTAAATCCTTATGGGAGAAATTAATGGAAAAAATACAGAAGCAATGGAGCCTAAAAAGTGGGCAGGCACTGTTGCACTCTATTGTTTACTAGATTTAAAGTCAGAATTGCGAGATATAAAGTCAGAATTGCAAGTTATAGTCAGAATTGCGATTTATAAAGTCAGAATTGCGAGTTATAGTCAGAATTGCGAGATATAAAGTCAGAATTGTGAGTTATAGTCAGAATTGTGAGTTATAAAGTCAGAATTGTGAGTTATAAAGTCAGAATTGCGAGTTATAAAGTCAGAATTGCGATTTATAAAGTCAGAATTGCGAGTTATAGTCAGAATTGCGAGATATAAAGTCAGAATTGTGAGTTATAGTCAGAATTGTGAGTTATAAAGTCAGAATTGTGAGTTATAAAGTCAGAATTGCGAGTTATAAAGTCAGAATTGTGAGTTATAGTCAGAATTGCGAGATATAAAGTCAGAATTGCGAGTTATAAAGTCAGAATTGTGAGTTATAGTCAGAATTGCGAGTTATAAAGTCAGAATTGCGATTTATAAAGTCAGAATTGCGAGTTATAGTCAGAATTGCGAGATATAAAGTCAGAATTGCGAGTTATAAAGTCAGAATTGTGAGTTATAAAGTCAGAATTGTGAGTTATAAAGTCAGAATTGCGAGTTATAAAGTCAGAATTGTGAGTTATAGTCAGAATTGCGAGATATAAAGTCAGAATTGCGAGTTATAAAGTCAGAATTGTGAGTTATAGTCAGAATTGCGAGATATAAAGTCAGAATTGTGAGTTATAGTCAGAATTGCGAGTTATAAAGTCAGAATTGTGAGTTATAAAGTCAGAATTGTGAGTTATAGTCAGAATTGCGAGATATAAAGTCAGAATTGCGAGTTATAAAGTCAGAATTGTGAGTTATAGTCAGAATTGCGAGATATAAAGTCAGAATTGTGAGTTATAAAGTCAGAATTGTGAGTGATAGTCAGAATTGCGAGATATAAAGTCAGAATTGCGAGTTATAAAGTCAGAATTGCGAGTTATAAAGTCAGAATTGTGAGTTATAGTCAGAATTGTGAGTTATAGTCAGAATTGCGAGTTATAAAGTCAGAATTGCGAGTTATAAAGTCAGAATTGCAAGTTATAGTCAGAATTGCGAGTTATAAAGTCAGAATTGCGAGTTATAGTCAGAATTGTGAGTTATAGTCAGAATTGTGAGTTATAAAGTCAGAAGTCAGAATTGCGAGTTATAAAGTCAGAATTGCGAGTTATAGTCAGAATTGTGAGTTATAAAGTCAGAATTGTGAGTTATAGTCAGAATTGTGAGTTATAAAGTCAGAATTGCGAGTTATAAAGTCAGAATTGTGAGTTATAGTCAGAATTGCGAGATATAAAGTCAGAATTGCGAGATATAAAGTCAGAATTGCGAGTTATAAAGTCAGAATTGCGAGTTATGGTCAGAATTGCAAGTTACGGTATATATAATATAGTCAGAATTGCGAGTTAGTCAGAATTGCTTGATATAAAGTCAGAATTGCAAGATATAAAGTCAGAATTGCAAGATATAAAGTCAGAATATAATAATATGACTTAATATATAATCTAAAGTCAGAAATGTGAGAGATAAACTCACAAGATAAAACGAGATGCAACTTTTTTTTATTTTTGATTCTGTTTGATTCTGAAAACAAGTTTTCATAGTTCATGGCACATAACTCTTTAATAAAGGACTTTATGTAAATCCTTATGGGAGAAATTAATTGAAAAAATACTTCCAGAAGCAATGGAGCCTAAAAAGTGGGCAGGCACTGTTGCACTCTATTGTTTACTACTATGTGGTATTATAGATACATTTAGTAGATAATTTGTAGGTTGCAGTACTTACTTTTCTTCAGGAGAAAAAATGCAACTAAAACTATGATGGCTATCAACACAAGTGTTGCAACTCCCAAGACAGCGAAAACTCTGTGATTGGGTGCACCCACTGAAATGTGAAAAACAAAACACACAACAAACTGAGAAAACGATCTTCCTCATGCCTTATATTCAGGTAGATGTAATCAAAACATTACTACTGACAGTATTGCAAAACATTGAGTGCGTATTGCAAACGATGCTAACACTTCACAGCAGTGCCAGCCCTACCTAATAAGTGATATAAGCTGTTACATAGGGCCCCCCTGGGGCCCCACACCAGGCGTTAAGACAGTAATTTGATAAAGTTTGCTTGTGACAGTCTTGTGCGTTAATGTTTGAAAATAAAGAGGCGGCAACACTATCAATCTGTTGCAGAGAAGAGGAAAATAGGGAAAAAGTGAACAAGATAAGAGTGTTACATTTTAAAAAGATATTGTTAAAATGGCGGTTGCTGCATCATGTCTTATTGGTTTAATTCAGCATTCACGAGCGCTTTGAAGATGATGAGCCACGGTATCAGTGTCGTGTATGGCATTGTTATCGTGTATACGTAAATAATTCTAGATACCTTTTAAGGGGTGGTAAACCACGATTTCACTTTTCTAACTTTAGCTAGTGTGTAATGTTGGTGTTTGGGCATAAACAACATCTGCAAAGTTACAACGTTTAAAGTTTAAAGCAAAGGGAGATATTTGCTTTTAAAGAAATCAATTTCTAAGGACTACAGCAAACGGCCGCTAGGGACTACTACACATTCCTCCAGGGTTGCTGACGTATTGTTAATTGTATGTTGTAGCAAGGAAGTAAACAGATGACAACGCTCATTTGGCTCTGCAAACCAGTTTGTTAAATGCTCATTCATATTAACGTTATCCGACAAACACCTAACGTTACAAACTTTTTAAAATCTCAACAGCGAACTTGGCATTAGTGTAAATTATTCTTTGATTAGAGCTTTTATGTATTGTTTATCTACAGGCATGCTAAACATGGTTCTGTGTTTGATTTGGATACTATAGTAAAGCCAATGTTTAGTGTTCGTTCTTGCGACAGATATTTGGCAAATCGTTCTAAAAATACAAAAGTAACGGTGCTATTCAGTAGCGATCACTATAGATCCGCAGTCTTTACCCTTGAGGACTGAACAGGTTCTGCTCAATCATCTTCACTAAAATTGTCTGGGTCTGATTCGGGCTCAAATTGGTATGGTTTTATTGACGCCATTGTACTACCCAAAGCACAGTCTACCGGTGAAGGTAAGGGGCGTGACGTTTCCGACAAACGTGCACTAGGCGGTTAGCGGATCACAACACACTGGGCCAGCTAACCAATCAGAGCCCATTGTGTATTGTTGAGGGACTGGCTTCATAGAACCCGGAAACCATCAGACCGTTTTTACAAGGAGGGACAGAGCAGTGTAGAATAAAGGTAAAATATATGAAAAATAATGCAATTTTTTAAAAACGAAGCATGAACACATGTTACAGTGCACCCCACAAACACAATCAAGCCTTCGAAAGAGTGTTTTACCATCCCTTTAATATCCAATTGTTTTAGAATGCATATTAGCTTCTTTTCCATCTACCAGTGCAATTCAAGAATACTGTGTGTTTGCTGCGTGTAAATTCGATCTAGTTTTCGCATTGATCATCTGTACAAGCAGCAGACGGGCTGAATAAAAATGCAAGTTCACACTCTGGCAGGAGGTGACACTTATGGAGCAGCAGAATACGCAGTTTGTCATGGTTACCCCTGTACACATTCCTGTTTCTGCTCGTAAAAGAGAGGAAAAGAAGGCAAACAGTATTTACGTTTTCAAACCGCCATTCAGATTTTTGTATTCGCTTTAGTGTTTATCAAACAACTCCAAATATTTAAATAGGCCTACTTAAATACTTTTAAAACATGTGTTTTTACCAGTGTTGGGCACGTTGCTTTAAAAAAGTAATTAGTTATAGTTACTAGTTACTTCTTACAAATAGTAACTGAGTTACATCATTATAAAAGTAACTAATTACCAGGGAAAGTAACTACTGTTACTTTTTTTTTTCTTCAAATGTTCAAATATGTCAAATAACTAGGATGCCCCCAATATTAAATATGTTAAATGAATGAATTGGACACTAAATAGAATAAATTATTATTTTAAAACATTGTACATTAATGTACACTATTGTAATGTCGCTGTGGGACAATGTGAGAGACACCTATTAAATTCAATACATTATTGTAAATATTATCAGTAGACCTACTATAGTGTAAATATTGTGTAAATATTATCAGTACTATACTACTCCTTTGGTAGTGGAGCTCACGTTATCACCTGGGTTTTTAGCCACTCATTTTGTGGCAGCATGTGATGATGTGAAGTGCTTCATTAGATTAGAATTACTGGCCACCGACGTGGAGAGACTCTTTCTTCCTGGGCAAAAGCTGCACGTTACATAAACATTCTTACCTTTCACCTCAACGAGGGAAAAGTAGTGCTTATACTTCCAGTTTGTGAAAGCTACCTTTGAAGTCATTGGACTTGCCATCACTCTGACTCCTCCTGGTCATTGGTGTGTGTGACTCATAGACCGGTATGACTGTGCATACGCGTGTGCGTGTGTGTCATAGGTGTGTGTGAACCCACCCACCAATCATCATCAGTTATGTGTACCAAAAAAACACGCATGGCACGCACGCACGCACGCCCGCACACACACACACACCAACCAACCAAAGAAAAAAAATGTTGCAGGTCTGACTGACAAGAGAGCCTGTTCAGATGAAAACCGCTTCAGTGAGCTCAATTATAGTAACGCCGCATTTTATTCTCAGTAACGCTAACGGCATTGTAATGGGAGAAACAGTAATTTGTTTGATTACTCGTTACTGAAAAAAATAATTACGTTAGTAACGCCGTTTATCTATAACCAGTCCTTCCAGAAAAATGCGGCTTTTTTTGTGATTATTGCGGGCCAAAATCCTTGATTATGCGGCATGTCTTCTTCAAAAATGCGATGAAAAATGCGGGAAAATGCAGGATATTTATGCAATTTTATGCGATGAAATTGCGTGAACTTGCAAAAACTGCGGTTTGATGAAAAAGAGAAAAAAAGCACTACATCACAGAAAGTGCTGGGAATATTTAAGTTCCCATCTTGTTTTATTGAAGACCTTAATAAACACATGGCTCAAATTTACAAAACATTGAGTCAAACAAGTTCTGTAGCTTCACAAAAGGAATATGCTACAACTTGAAAAATGAATAAATAACTTCCTGTTTTACAGAGGTGGCTATACAAAACGGACATTTGAGTGCTTCCAATGCACAAAGTGCAATCTCTTAAAGGGTTAGTTCATCCAAAAATTTAAATTCTGTCATTAATGACGTCCCCTCATGTCGTTGGACACCCGTAAGACCTCCGTTCGTCTCTAAATAACGACTTATATAGTGATGACCGATTTCAAAACACAGCATCATGATGCTATGAATCAGTGAGTCGATTCATGATTCGGATCGCGTGTCAAACTGCTGAAATACGTGACTTTGGCGATCCGAACCGCTGAATCGACTCATAACGATTCATTTTGATTCATAACGCTTCAAAGCTTCATGATGCTATGTTTTTAAATCAGTCAACACACCGGGAAACTGCTTTGGGTGCTCTTTTGCTGTTATTTTTGTTGGCAAATGGGAGTTTGCGCAATAGGCGGAAATGGCGGCTCTTGTGTGAAGTAAACGAACATTTTTCAACTTTCTGCTAATATATATATATATGACTTTTTTTGCAACGAAAATGCGGGGATTATGAAATCATGCTAGCCCCGCATATTTTGCACGCGGAAATAGGCAATTTATGTGGCGAAAGTGCGGCGTATTTGAAAAAAATGCGGCCCCTGCATAAATATGCGGACTTTGGTTGATTATGCGTTAAATCACGCGATCGCATAATCGCGTTTTTCTGGAGGGACTGTATAACGCCGTTATTCCCATCACTGTTTTTTTACACTTATAAAGTTATTTTCCTTTTAATCTGGACTAAAACATGCCAGCTCAGAACAGTAGCCTATTTATTCTCAGTTATTAAAATTATTATTAATAGGCTATACTATTCTCTTTTGTAAATTTAATATTTTAATAGTGTTTTTGCTTTATTAAAGCATTAACTCACTAAATGTTGATACATTTATCTAAAAAGTGTTAAAATCTTCAAAAATTTTAAAAGTTGGCATAAGTAAAGATATCTTCATATTTTATCTTCAAAGATAACTATATTAAGTAAAACAATTTGGTCAAACTTTACAATAAGGCGTCAGTGTAGGATGTATACGTTGGAATGGGTTGGGGGTGATAAGGTGAAACTGTAGGTAGTGGGGGCCCTTTTGGAAATCTGCTTAGGGCCCCCAAAATGCTAGGGCCGGCTCTGCTTCACAGTCTTGTTTCAAATAAGCATGAGTGATCACACAAACTTAGCCATACAGGAACTGGACTCCACCCACAGAACTCACAGGTTTCACTACTGTACTTTCAACACCCACGTTAAGTCTTTTAAGAGCTAACAAATCAACAACAGTTTCAGTTCTGTTTACTATTTAAAATTCATAGAGATTTTGGACAAAGAATGCATGGGATTAATAAGAATATCACGTTTTACTCACAGCAGGTCCGGTCTGAGGTTGAACTGCCAGGAGTGTTTGGATCGTATCCATGCTCACATCTAGACACAGGAAAAAAGGAAACTTTAAACAGTATATAAAACTATTTCTAAACTTTTTTTTATGATTAAAAAAAAGCTCAACTTAAATTCTGATTTAAACCTATAAATATGAAATGAAAATATATAATAAGTAATAAACCAAAAATTATAAACATTCGAAAATTTGGATTTGGAAATGTTTTTGAAAGAAGTCTCTTAAGCTCTTGATCAAACAAATGCAGTGAAGACAGTAATATTATGAAAATTATTTTCTATTTTAATGCATTTTAAGATGTAATTTATTCATTTGAAACATTCCTCCAGTCTTCAGTGTCACATGATCCTTCAGAAATCATTCTAATATGCTGATTTACTGCTCAAAAAATATTTATTATTATTATTAATGTTGAAAATGTTGTGCTGCTACATAATATATATATATATATATAATTCTTTCCAGGATTCTTTGATGAATGGAAAGTGCTTTTATTTGAAATGGAAATCTTTTGTAACATTATAAATATATTACAAATAATATACTGTATATGTAACATTGTTATCCTTGCTGAATAAGGGACATAAAATCAGAACGATTTTTCATACGTTGTCCATTCCTTGCAAGTGTCGGCTGAATCTTCAGTGGAGAACGTTCCATGGTCACATGGTTTACACACAGTATCACTGACCGGTGAACCTGTGCAAATACAGGGAGACGAGGGGCAAAGATTAAACATCGCCAGAGGTTTAAACCTATAACCTTTCATTCAACCACTAGGCTACACCAGTCAAACTGATTCTGCAAGTGTCTTTAGGCGAATTAGATGAGTACAATATTTATAAAATCTCAAAATCACATCTGAAATGATAGTCTAAGGGATGTGGCATATTATTATTCTGGAGGTGCAGTTCAGGACAGAATCAACATAAACCAGCGGATATATATATATGCTATAAACATACTGACAGCACAAACCTTTTTCGGCGACTCTCTCTCCTGACTTGCAAACTGTGTGTTCCATACAAGTGTTGCAGTCATCATCTTGTGTACAGTAGCGTCCAGGCTCACACACACATTTGCTTAGACTGGTTGTACTGGGTTTATCTTGTGGTTGGAAATGTAAATCTGATTTAAACAGAAAAGCAAGAGAAGAGATTACATTTACATTTATCCATTTGGCACATTCATTTATCCATGATTTTATCGTGAATATTAATAGTTTTTAAGAACAATTTACTACTGATATTAACAGATAAAAAATAATTAATATTAATAGATAAAGTCTTGAAGCCAAGACTAAACATTGTATTTATTAACAGCTTTTCCCCTTAATATTTCAGCAGTAATAGACACTCACTGGGGTCACAGTAGGGCTGACGTTCACATTTGGTTTCGATTGTGTAGCCGCTCTGATACTCTCCATTTTGGCAGTCCTGACAGCGTGGGTCCTCGCAGTTGTCGTTCACCAACATCCTCTTACCTGTGACACACTCACAGTAACTACCCGCTTTGATTCTTATAAGAGATTCTTATAAGAAAAGAGGACTAAGATTAAAGGGGCACTTCAGCGCTGGGAAGATGAATGTGTATTTAAACTGGATCCTTTATGTAGTAGAAATGTGAAATTATTTTTGAATTTGGTGCCTTCTAGACTGAGAAAAGACAGAAAATTTATTTTTGTCTCATGTGGATGAAAGACAACAACTCCCAGAATGCACTTGCTTCGCTGCCCAATGAGGCCACTCCCAAAGCCACGGCTAATGGTTATCACTTGCCCACCGCGGCACCGCCCCCACTGTCGTTTTGATTTTCATAGTAATAAAATAATTTTGTTCAGTTCGAGAACAGACACTACAATTTAAAAACTGAACCTGTCTTTTCAATAAAGTGTGAGTGAGCCGAACGAAAGTCAAACACAGCAGGAGTCAGATTTCATTCATCACAAGAGTGAAGAGCTGAGCAGAGCTGAGGTAAGCGCGTCAGTCGTTCACGGCGCGTGTCCAGTCTGGCGCGTTATCAGATCATGCCTATGGAAGCTTAACTTTCATAGGAATTCATTGAAAAATTCTCACACTCGCTTTGCTCCACAACGCTCCGTTATGAATGCCCGAGCCAAGCCGAGTGGCCGTACGCATTTACATTCTGTGGGTGCGATCCCACCCCTGTGGGCGGGTTGAAAACATGCAGAACTAGCTCCTGTAGTTTTTAGCCTCTGGTCAAAAAATCCTCTGATGATGCAAAATGATGATATTTGCATCATTGGAGGATTTTTTCCAGAAATAAAATGCATAATTCTCTCGTCTCAGGGGGACATGAGGGGAGGAAAGTACGATAATTTGAATATACTACCGGGTTTCTACTGATACAAAGCTTAATGCTAAATCGCTGAAGTAACCCTTTAAGTGAAACATGGTAGTACTGATGGGTTTATTTTTAAGGGAACATGTGAAACGATATTAAAGGGCTAGTTCATCCAAAAATGAAAATTATCCCATGTACTCACCCTCAAGTTATCCTAGGTGTACATGACATTCTTCTTTCAGACGAATACAATCAGAGTTATAATAAAAATGTCCTGGTTAATCCAAGCATTATAATGTAAAAGTAAATGGGAGCCCAAAATTTGAAGCCCAAAAAAGTGCATTCATCCATTATAAAAGTAATCCACACGGCTCCAGGAGGTTAATAAAGGCCTTCTGAAGTAAATCGATGGGTTTGTGTAAGAAAAATATCTAGCTTCTGTAGCTTCTGCCTTCTGTATTCAACAAAGAAAGTGTAATGCCTCTAGCAGTTCAAAACGCTTACACTACGTCGTGTCAGTTACGCTTTTGTTGAATACGGTTGAATATGGAAGGCGGTCTGTCTGAAGCTAAATATTTTACTTTATAATGTGTTAAATATCGATATTTTTCTTACACAAACCCATCAGTTCACTTCAGATGGCCTTTATTAACCCCCCGGAGCCGTGTGGAGTACTTTAATAATGGATGGATACACTTTTTTGGGCTTCAAATTTTGGGCACCCATTCACTGCCATTATAAAGATAGGACATTTTTAATATAACTCTGATTGTATTCGTCTGAAAGAAGAATGTAATATACACCTAGGATAGCTTGAGGGTGAGTAAATCATGGGGTAATTTTCATTCTTGGGTGAATTATCCCTTTAAAATAGTTATGAGCAGTTAAGGGTGACACTTTTGTTGAATGTGATGATAGGCTGTCTTATTTTTTCAAGTAAGCTAAACTTTTTTTAGTTGCCTTGACAAGAGTTTTTAAGTTTCTTAAGGTTACCTGTTACTCATTAGATGAATAATTTTCGATTTTACAGTGTGGTGATACTTCCTCTAGACAATGCAAATGTATTTACTGTAGCGCCCCACCGAATTACAGTATGTCCACATACCTGGTCCACACTTTTTGCAGCATTTACCATTCTTCAGATACTGTGTTTCATCACAGCATGACACAAGGTACAACAGTGTGACCTGTCAAAGAGAAAACATAAGAGGAGCATTATGAAGAATATTGTATTGGATTACAGAACCAGTCATTTGATGTTTGTTCACGTCAGCGCCCATGAAGAGGTGGCCACGCCTGGACGAATAAATCACCGATTCTAATCATATTAGTCCACTAGAACAAGATTTCCTTCTTAATGTAGGCTATCGTAATTAGCAAATATAAGTTAAAAATCTGTTTTATCATACAATTCGTTATTAATAAACAACCCTGTTTCAAATGTTTTGAGCTAGTTAAGTTAAGGTTGCATGGACAATTTTCAGACTCCCGAAAAAAACATGAGGGTATCTAAAACTGAAACGACGTGACACGGAAAGTCCCTGAGAATCCCACCTCGAGTGACTGTTTGATTACGGAAGACTGCAACCTTATGCTTGAATCAAATAACTATTGAACAACACACAATGCAAATGTCTTTATATGTCGTTTAGATACAGAGACGCGTTGAATGCGTAAGCTTCTCTAATGTTATTGCGCATTCAAATTGAAAGTGAAAGTAAACTGAAACGAGTCATTCTTTCAGCAACAAATCTAGGCATTCTAAATGCTGCACATGAAAAATAATAACAGCATTGTTGACAATGAATATTACCAATCTAAATAACAGACATTAACATTCACGCGCAGTTATCATGCACGCGCAAAGCGCTAACTTAAGGACATCACTTACCAGTAAACAAAGAACGAACACTGCCCTCATGATGGAAATATCTGCTGAAATGGATTCTTGTAACCAGTTGTTTAATGCCTCACGAACGACACTGAACAGTCTCTTCTGTTCTGCAGTTCTTCAACTAATGAATCACTGGTGCGAGAGGGGATTTCTTCCCGCAGACACGCCCACATGTGCATGTGACCATTTCCCTTTCCCCATGCCATTCCAAGAAGTGAGAGTAGCCTACAAACTCTAAAGTCGACTTAAGGCTATTGATAGACTAATTCATGGTGAAATTGGTGACCCTTATTGTATTATTGAACAAATATGAAACAATTAAAGAGTAATTTATTATTTCAATAAAAAACAAAACAAACAAAAAACAATGGAATGGTTTATCTCATTTCTAACTTGTAACCCAAGACAGAATTTCCCTGTTTGACTCTCACTTCCCCACAGACAAGCAAACACTATTATCGAGTCACGTTACCAGTGACGCTTGCACCTTACGTGGAAGTGACATGTAATTATTTATTTTCACCTCATCATATTCATAAGCAAAATATCAAATCATTAAGAATAGTTTAACTATGATTTACTGAATTACATTATGTGACTACACTCTAAAAAAAAAAGGTTCTATATGGCACCAAAAAAGGTTCTTGGCTCGTAATCATAGGGGGACCTTTTTTAGTGCTATATAGCACCAATTTTGGTGCTTCAGTGGTTCTTCAGCGGTTCTTCAGAGGTTCTTCACCGGTTCTTTGACTAAGGTGCTATATAGCACCTCTGAAGAACCGCTGAAGAACAAATGGCAAGCATGCTGGCATTATCTCAACATTTTTGTTTTAATATCACTTGTTTTCTTGTCTTATAGGCTATTGTACTATATTATACACCAATCAGGCATAACATTATTAGACCTAATATTGTGTTGGTCCCCCTTTTTCTGCCAAAACAGCCCTGACCCCTGAAGGTGTGCTGTGGTATCTGGCACTAAGATGTTAGCAGCAGATCCTTTCAGTCCTGTAAGTTGTGAGGTGGGGTCTCCATGGATGGGACTTGTTTCTCAGCACATCCCACAGATGCTCGATTGGATTGAGATGCCCGATTGGCTCTTCTCTTTCAAGACACTGCACAGTAGGTTTGCCATATAAAACACATCTACAAATTAAAGTTACTAGACAATAAAAGTAAGGTATCAGACAATAAAGGGAGCTGCCAAGTATGCAAAAGATAGAAACACCAGTATACAAAATACATCTGCATGTATGTACTTGACTACAGTGGTAAATGAAATAGGATGTAAACACTTACTTTTCAGGCTGACACTTTTTTACACAGTTATTTTAAGCAGGTCAATTGACAGCTACATATTATGTTTTGGATTTTTGGGGGGTTACATCAGAACAGAAAGTACAAAGAAGTACTTGGGCCTGCTTAAATGCAGGGTAGGTGATTTGTTCCAGAAAATGTATTTGTTCTGCTGAACACAAAGGAAGATATTTGGAAGAATGTTTGTAACCAAGCTGATTTTGGCAGCCATTGACTACCATAGTGGGGGGTATTTAAGTATTATATGTACAGTGAGGAAAATAAGTATTTGAACATCCTGCTATTTTGCAAGTTCTCCCTCTTAGAAATCATGGAGGGGTCTGAAATTGTCATTGTAGGTGCATGTCCACTGTGAGAGACATAATCTAAAAAAAAAAATCCAAAAAACACAATGTATGATTTTTTTATCTATTTATTTGTATGATACAGCTGCAAATAAGTATTTGAACACCTGTCTATCAGCTAGAAAATTTAATTGGAAGTTTTTGCCTTGGAAAATAACTAAAATAAAATAAAAATGAACTAACTGCAATAAAAATAAATTAAAGCTAAACCGAAATATTTTTTAAAGAAAAACTAATAAATACGACAAAATCACATAAACACTTAGACTAATATATATATATATATATATATATATATAAGCTAGTTCACAAATATTAATAAATACTAAAATTTGATTTAATAATAATTATGGATATACACCATATCGGATATACGTTATATCGGGCATAACGTGACATTATGACAGGTGAAGTGAATAACACTGATTATCTCTTCATCACAGCACCTGTTAGTGGGTGGGATATATTAGGCAGCAAGTGAACATTCCTCAATGTTCCTCAAAGTTGATGTGTTAGAAGCAGGAAAAATGGGCAAGCGTAAGGATTTGAGCGAGTTTGACAAGGGCCAAATTGTGATGGCCAGACGACTGGGTCAGAGCATCTCCAAAACTGCAGCTCTTGTGTTGTGTTCCCGGTCTGCAGTGGTCAGTATCTGTCAAAAGTGCTCCAAGGAAGGAACAGGGCTGAACCGGCAACAGGGTCATGGGAGACCAAGGCTAATTGATGTAGGTGCGGAACGAAAGCTGCAATTGCTCAAGACGTTAAAGCTGGTTCTGATAGAAAGGTGTCAGAATACACAGTGCATCGCAGTTTGCTGTGTATGGGGCTGCATAGCCACAGACCAGTCAGGGGTCTGTCCACTGCCGTCACGTGGATGGCTTGGTGTGTGCGTCGCTTACCTGGGGAACACATGGCCCCAGGATGCACTATGGGAAGAAGGCAAGCCGGCGGAGGCAGTGTGATGCTTTGGGCACTGTTCTGCTGGGAAACCTTGGGTCCTGCCATCCATGTGGATGTTACTTTGACACGTACCACCTACCTAAGCATTGTTGCAGACCATGTACACCCTTTCATGGAAACGGTATTCCATGGTGGCTGTGGCTCTTTCAGCAGATAATGTGCTCTGCCACAAAGCAAAAATGGTTCAGGAATGAGGAGGTTTGAGGAGCACAACAACGAGTTTGAGGTTGTGACTTGGCTTCCAAATTCCCCAGATCTCAATCCAATCGAGCATCTGTGGGATGTGCTGAACAAAAAAGTCCAATCCATGGAGACCCCACCTCACAACTTACAGGACTTAAAGGATCTGCTGCTAACATCTTAGTGCCAGATACCACAGCACACCTTCAGGGGTCAGGGCTGTTTTGGCAGCAAAAGGGGGACCAACACAATATTAGGTCTAATAATGTTATGCCTGATTGGTGTATAATATAGTACAATAGCCTATAAGACAAGAAAACAAGTGATATTAAAACAAAAATGTTGAGATTATGCCAGCATGCTTTGAAATAATACATTTGCCACTGTGAGAAAAGAGGAGATTTAACAAGACAGTCTGTAGTGTGAGAGTTTTACAGCCACAGGTAAATCCCGCCACTGCTGTAGGACTCTCCCTCAAAAAAAGAAGAAGAAAAAAGCCCAGGTTTGGATTCAAGAGACAGCAGAAGGAAATCCCCGTGTTACAAGGAAGTTCTTTTTGGAATATACACATGAGTAGCTTTGGGGACATACCATGGAAGAGAAGAAATACTCTGATCATAAATGATTCAACAAGTCAGATCCCAGCACAATGACGTCTGACTTTAGACACACTGGGAAGATTTTCATAACATAAAACCTTTTGTATCACTTCCTTACCATGGTATACATTCTGAGAATGATTTGAGGCATGGCATACTGTAATTAAACATTCTAGGGAAAAACCCTTCAGTCCCATGAGGAACAGTTCAGAGAATATAATCGTCACATTTTATTTCACATTTAGGCAGTTCTCAGAGGAAGGCTCTTCTCTTTCAAGACACTGCACAGTAGGTTTGCCATATAAAACACATCTACAAATTAAAGTTACTAGACAATAAAAGTAAGGTATCAGACAATAAAGGGAGCTGCCAAGTATGCAAAAGATAGAAACACCAGTATACAAAATACATCTGCATGTATGTACTTGACTACAGTGGTAAATGAAATAGGATGTAAACACTTCCTTTTCAGGCTGACAATTTTTTTACACATAAAGTTATTTTAAGCAGGTCAATTGACAGCTACATATTATGTTTTGGGGGGTTACATCAGAACAGAAAGTACAAAGAAGTACTTGGGCCTGCTTAAATGCAGGGTAGGTGATTTGTTCCAGAAAATGTATTTGTTCTGCTGAACACAAAGGAAGATATTTGGAAGAATGTATTTAAGTATTATATGTACAGTGAGGAAAAAAAGTATTTGAACATCCTGCTATTTTGCAAGTTCTTCCACTTGGAAATCATGGAGGGGTCTGAAATTGTCATCGTAGGTGCATGTCCACTGTGAGAGACATAATCTAAAAAAAAAAAAATCAAAAAAAAAAATGTATAATTTTTTTTACTATTTATTTGTATGATACAGCTGCAAATAAGTTTTTGAACACCTGTCTATCAGCTAGAATTCTGACCCTCAAAGACCTGTTAGTCTGCCTTTAAAATGTCCACCTCCACTCCATTTATTATCCTAAATTAGATGCACCTGTTTGAGGTCGTTAGCTGCATAAAGACACCTGTCCACCCCATACAATCAGTAAGTATCCAACTACTATCATGGCCAAGACCAAAGAGCTGTCCAAAGACACTAGAGACAAAATTGTACACCTCCACAAGGCTGGAAAGGGCAACGGGAAAATTGCCGAGCAGCTTGGTGAAAAAAGGTCCACTGTTGGAGCAATCATTAGAAAATGGAAGAAGCTAAACATGACTGTCAATCTCCCTCGGACTGGGGCTCCATGCAAGATCTCACCTCGTGGGGTCTCAATGATCCTAAGAAAGGTGAGAAATCAGCCCAGAACTACACGGGAGGAGCTGGTCAATGACCTGAAAAGAGCTGGGACCACCGTTTCCAAGGTTACAGTTGGTCATACACTAAGACGTCATGGTTTGAAATCATGCATGGCACGGAAGGTTCCCCTGCTTAAACCAGCACATGTCAAGGCCCGTCTTAAATTTGCCAATGACCATTTGGATGATCCAGAGGAGTCATGGGAGAAAGTCATGTGGTCAGATGAGACCAAAATATAACTTTTTGGTCATAATTCCACTAAACGTGTTTGGAGGAAGAAGAATGATGAGTACCATCCCAAGAACACCATCCCTACTGTGAAGCATGGGGGTGGTAGCATCATGCTTTGGGGGTGTTTTTCTGCACATGGGACAGGGCGACTGCACTGTATTAAGGAGAGGATGACCGGGGCCATGTATTGCAAGATTTTGGGGAACAACCTCCTTCCCTCAGTTAGAGCATTGAAGATGGGTCGAGGCTGGGTCTTCCAACATGACAATGACCCGAAGCACACAGCCAGGATAACCAAGGAGTGGCTCTGTAAGAAGCATATCAAGGTTCTGGCGTGGCCTAGCCAGTCTCCAGACCTAAACCCAATAGAGAATCTTTGGAGGGAGCTCAAACTCTGTGTTTCTCAGCGACAGGCCAGAAACCTGACTGATCTAGAGAAGATCTGTGTGGAGGAGTGGGCCAAAATCCCTCCTGCAGTGTGTGCAAACCTGGTGAAAAACTACAGGAAACGTTTGACCTCTGTAATTGCAAACAAAGGCTTCTGTACCAAATATTAACATTGATTTTCTCAGGTGTTTAAATACTTATTTGCAGCTGTATCATACAAATAAATAGTTAAAAAATCATACATTGTGATTTCTGGATATTTTTTTTTTAGATTATGTCTCTCACAGTGGACATGCACCTACGATGACAATTTCAGACCCCTCCATGATTTCTAAGTGGGAGAACTTGCAAAATAGCAGGGTGTTCAAATACTTATTTTCCTCACTGTATATACTGTATATCATCTGTGGAAGGTGTATGACCATAAAATGTTCGTTCAATTATTGCATTTGGTCCGAATGCAATGATACAATGTCCTACCTGCCTGTCATCGTATGTATTTTCATACGTCATCAGCGTGTTTTACATGCTATGCAGAGTTAGTAGTCAGTCACAGAACAGCGCCACCAAAACAGCAGCCGCATTTTACAGTTCCTCCTGAACCAAAACATCGAGCTTGTGCTGCGTTCACATCATAACTTCTGTCATTTTGGAAAAGATGGAAACCTGTGACGTTATACTCAGAGCAGTTTGTGACTCGAATTTATGCGTTTCAATGGCAACACTATCAATGCCGAAATGGATCTGCAGCAGTCAGGTGGTACAATTATCGTATAGTTGTTTATGTTCATTATTATTGTAATGTTATGTGCTCTGGGACATGAGGTCTCTGCTGTTTTGAAGGAGGTGTGGCTTTGGAGGTGTTCTGAAGAGAGGGTGGGATCTTATGCTTTCAAAGCTAATTTGCTATTGCTAGCCGCTCTGAAAATAGCCTACCCTAGCTTTAAATAACTTATTTAAATAAATATAAAATTACAACCTAACAACCTTAATATCATAAATGGTATCATAAACTGTGCTTCTTTTGCTCACATCCCTCAAATGATATGATAAGTTAGTCATGGCAACTTATGTTTTAACAGTACTTTAACTCAGCAAAATAATTTAAGCAATTTCAACTTTTTTTTAAAGGCACATGTTTATTTTTTGCCGCTAGAGGTCGCATATACAAAACAAATTCTTAGCTTGATGATGCCTTGATTTTGTGGGATCAGAATCCAACGAACTCTGGCAGAAATCATATTCATGGATGACTTAATGTGTTAAAGATTTATTAACGTTACTGTAGTATGAAGCAGGGGCGGGGCTGAAAGTTGTTGGAGCGGAGGCCGCTGGAGGGATTGCTCATTGAGAGACAAGCGCGATACACGGCTCGAGAGCTGGAGCTTTTATTATGCCACAGACGAGCGCTTCCGCTTCTCTCGGTCATGTGTATGTGGGGTAACACAGCGCTGTTTTATCATATTAGATACATTATTTGAGTGTGTTGAAAGTTATGTTATAATGCTACTCTGTGCGATCGCTTGGAGGCTACTATGAGAGCCTATGATTGCTCACTGCAGTGAGCTGGATCAATATTAGGCATGGTAAAACATGGTTCTTGCGGCAAATCAAGAAAACAAGATTTAAACAATAAGACTAACTGTGTTGAGCTATTCGTTTTCTGTCGATGAATGTATTCAAAAAGTAGCTCACCTGTCTAATAAAACACATCATATAAGCATCTTTGGTGTTAAGATGGTTTCTACAAAATAAAACCTGAAATCGAGGGTAACGCAGGTATAATGTCATTGGCTGCGTCCGAAACCTGGAAAATGCTGCCTTCGGAGGACACATTTCAAGGTAGGAAGGCATCAAGGCACGTCCGAATCTAATGTTTGCTTCACTTCCTGTCTCCTGAGATACCTTCATCTGATTGATTTTTGAAGGCAGCCTATTTGTATCCTTCGCTGCCTTTGATATCCCACAATCCTATGCGTTCTATTCTGTGACAGTTGAGCTGGGAAAAAAAGATGGCGTCCGAAAGTTGCGTTTGCTGGTCAGTTTGTGTGTAAATGTATATTTTTGACCAACATTTTCCACTTCTGATGTCATTTCTAGCGAGAAATTACTACTGTAGTAAATAAATATTTGTTTAGCTCTCACCAAAGCTCTCTCTATTTTGCTGTATAGATCATTTAACTTGTGCCTTCATGCACAAACGCTGCCTTACAAGTCATTGTCTGATAAGGCAGCGAGGCAACAAGTCAGTTGCCTAGGTTTTCGAACGCAGCCCATCGTCTCAGCGAGGCAACAAGTCAGCTGTCTAAGTTTCAGGGTTGCCAACTTTTAAGATAAGGTTGGAGTGAGATTTTCTTTCTTTTTTGAGGGGCTGACAGTATACAACGGTATATCGATTTTGATTTCAGTATCAATTCATAGCCTGCTGTTCATATAAGGAAATAATGATATGTACGTTATTAACATTTTAAAATTTCACATTTAAAGAAATCTAGTGTTTGATCATATCTAAATATTTATTAAAATGCAAAACTGCAATACTTTTTTGAGCAACTAGATTAGATACATGTATATTGATTAAAGAGCCATAAAGGCACCAGTGGGTAATGGCATTACAAATGGAAATTATTATTGTTCGAGCCACAAAATGACTCCATTTTGCCTCTTTGAATAAGAATTCTCTAATTTAACCTTAATTACTATACTAATTGTAATATAAATAATAAAAATATTAGAAGAAAAATATTTTAAGTGGTCATTAATGGACCGTAATTATTGCACAAATAGTATTTAGTACCAAAATATCTCACAATATTCAATAAATATTATTGAACTAAA
Organism: Romanogobio albipinnatus; assembly: GCA_023566225.1. Taxonomy (NCBI): domain Eukaryota; kingdom Metazoa; phylum Chordata; class Actinopteri; order Cypriniformes; family Gobionidae; genus Romanogobio; species Romanogobio albipinnatus. The sequence continues at coordinate 41,876,750 of CM042248.1, forward strand.
ATATAGAACATTTATTCAATTGAAAAATAGTTAAGGTGTATGGTCACATTTGACCATCAATGAGTATGAGTGTGACCAATAAGTAAGGAATACCTGAGGGCTAAATACAATAAAAAACATTAACATTAATGTTAACATTGTTGCATTTCATGATTATATGCATAATATCAAGATTATTTCGCATCTCTCTCCATTATAAAACGATCCTGTATGTATTATAGGCTACAACTCGAATTTTTAAGTTTAATATAATTTAAGTTGAAATGACTTGCAGCAAATTAATTCAAGTTTTTAAATAGGTGTAGGCCTACTATTTTCAGATGCTCCTCCTGCTAATGAGCATTATAGTAGGCTAAACAACAAATAGGCGCGGTTCTACCGCCTAGCGTTAGGAGGATTACGAAAGACAAGATGAAAAATAGGTTACCTGGTGATTATTGAATTAAAAGCAACTGTAGTCTATGCTATTTTGATGGAATTACGGCAGACATGACTTAAAACACGATTTTACAGCTGCAATAACTGCTTTAAAGTTTGTTGTGGGTAAGCTAACAAGTAGCGTTGAGCATAATGCCTTGCATGATTACAACAACACTATAATATAGAACTAGTATGCAGTTTATTTAAAATGTAGTTGTCTTTTACAGTGCCATAGTGATTTGTTTACTGTTGACTGTACGCCATCTAGCGGCAACACACATTCACAACAACATAGACAAAAACACAATAGCCTACGTAAGCCGTAGATTTGGCTTTTTTAAATGACTCAACTGAATGACATTTTGGTGAGTATTACAGATGAGAAGTCCGATAAAGGGTGGTGTATGACTTCATCTTTTTCTTTTTTTGTATTCAGGTAAGCCGCATTTAAGGAAGTCACCTAGTAATAAATACACATTCCATACAAGCATACCAAGTTCCCTTTCACACAAACACACCCCTTTACAATTCTCAGTCTAAGTTTGACAACCCTTGATGGTTGATCTGTCATAGGCTATGTTTTGGTCTCCTGAAATCCAATGAAGAAACATGGATCACAGAAAGACAGTGCATTTTCCTCAGGTAAGGGACATTTCTTAAAGCTATTATTCAAATATTCAGTGGAAAAAGTCAGTTTGATGACAACTGTACTGTTGAAAAAGAACAGATAATCATTATTTTAAGTTTAAGTTTCAAGTGTAAACAAACTAAAATAATATCAAACCTCAAAAACACATTCACAATCCTGTAAATGAATGTAGTGTTGTGAATTCATTAAAAACTAGCTGTGTTCTCTATTTCATTTACAGATTAATGTAATGCATTTGATGTCCCACATTGATTGACAGCTGATGACATTAACCAAAAGAAGAATCATACTCTGTCTCTATATAGTGTAATAAAAACACTGACATTTTTACTAGATGTCCGCAACTCATTCTGAAGTGTGCTAGCATGAAATACAAGATTACAGTGACGGTTAATTGTGTTCCAAAAATAAAAATCATCAAAACTTCCTCATTTCAACAGTGTGTTGTCAGCGAGTTCATTGTTATCATGTTGCATGGAGACAGCACGTGCTCACAGATCTTGACTTAAACTCTTGTTTCTACAGCTCAGCAACGAAATGCAGCTGAATCTCATGGGCATGGTGAAATCGGGGAAATTGAGTATCGATGAAGCTGTGAATCAGGCTAGAAGTGGCACGGGACACAAGCAGAGGAACTTAGACCTGGAGGTGCAGAATGGGATAGGTCTAATACTGACCCTCATGTCAAATGAAGATCGGCTGTACAATGGGCCAGAAAAATAGAATGACAATGCAAAAAGTCTTATTGGCAAAAAAAGATTGAAATATATAATACAAATATAGATATTATTTAGAGTACAGTCAGACTGAATTAGTTGAACATTTGTCATCAGAATGTTAAAGTGGCTGCCACAGTTCTTGTTAAGGAAATGTTTTGTTGTTTAACCAGTCTTCATGGGACAGGCCCTACTATTAAAACAGACATCTGCGGTGAATTTAATCATCCCCATTGTAAAGTGACCCTCTGTGCTAAGAAAGTATTCTTGAATTCTCTCTTTTACATTGTCATTGATATTGATAATGATTTCTGTTGTAGGAAGAAGAGCCGTCACAGTATAACTTCAGTGTTCGCAAGTTCAACCGATACATATGGCAGAAACGAGTGTTGCAGGTGTGTATCTACACACAGCACTGTTCAAACGCGATTGCGTTTTAATGCATGATATAACAAATGCACGCTTCTATGCTTCAGATTGATTTTAGCACGAGCCTAATGTGCAGCATCGAGAAAGGCATTGTGAAGCGGCAGCTCCTCTTTTCTGATGTGAAAAACTGCCATGAAGCTACAGGTACCAGGTTCTCCATTTCGTTCAGAGGTCGGCCGGACTATGAGCTGGAAGCGGGATCTTTAGAGGACAAGCAGAAGGTGAGAACATCATGCGCAACGTGGAATGAATTCATAGTCTTTGGCAGATCGTTAAACACGCATCAAATCTGCTGTCTTTTTAATAGCATTATTATTAATACGAGTCTGCATGGCCATGATAAAGCATCTTTACTGATGTATTTAAAACCTGTGTAATCTCACCTTCAGATCATGCTTCTGGTAAATCAGATCATCTACAGTAACATATACAGCCCTCTTGTCAATGGGTCTGCTGAAAGGAAAACCTCACATTCGCCTCCAGACAACCTCAAAGAGGGTCAGCTTTTACTCCAGAGAGGAGGACTGGCATCATTCAAATGGAAAAAGTATGATTTTTGTTTTGTTTTGTTGACATATTATATTTTGTCTGCTTCTTTTAAGCCAGCGCTTAGCAGTTGTTATACCAGTTAGACTGGAACATACGTCACAAACATCAGCTTGTTTGTAAACATTTTAGTGGTGCTTACTCACTAAGGCTCATACTTTTTGAACAAACCCCTAACCATAGATACTAAATTATAGTATGCCACTTTTTTTGCCCCTTATAAAACTGGCAAAAGATAATCCCATAGGCTTCTACTGGATCATAAATAGCAACCAGAATATCAGCAACACCTTTGCAACCACCTAGCAATACTAGAACTGTAAACCTTAGCAACTGCAAATTTCTGGCAAGCACCCAGCATTGTTGCATCATGTTTTGCACAGCAAACACCACAAAATGTTTTTCTATTGCAAGTTCATATAGAAAATATGTTGACATTAGAAATATACATTTATGCAATGTCTTTCAGGGGAATTACATTTTTTTTGGCACCCCTAGCCTATCTTAAAGACTTTTTGTTTTTGCAATATATTTGTGATCAAGTAAATGATTAATTAATGATAGTTGTCAATGTACCTCCCAAAATTGATCCTAATGTAGGATCATGTGACACTGAATACTTTCAGCTTTGAACACAGGAATAAATTACCTTTTAAAATATATTAAAATTATATTTAAATTGTAATAATATTCCCCAATATTACTGTTTTTACAGTAGTTTTGAGTAAACAAATGCAGCATGGTGACCTAGCCTGGGAAAACCCAGACAATTTCTGGCAAATTTAGATTTGCTCTGCAAGTGGTCTGGCAAAGAGCCCATTCAAACCCATTTCTAATCCCTCGAAATTGCGGCACCAATCAGAAACGTTGGGGCGGGCTTTACACGATGATGACAGCGCAGCAACGGTGAAGCAGGTTCTGTACATTACAAAGATGGATGCAGCCGTGAAACATCACTCGTTCGAATCAGCTATCGCGGCTGTTTTAAGCGATTTAAACTTTTCCTTTCCGTTAAAACCCGAGCAAAGAACAACACTTGAAGCCTTTATATCTAAAAAAGATGTTATCGCTGTCTTACCGACTGGATTCGACAAAAGTCTGATATACCAGCTTGCTCCTTTTGTGGCTAAACGAATGGGTCTTGGCGAGAGCCCTCTGGTAGTGTTAATGTTTACCAAAATATAGTTTTAAGTCCTTTTCAAGCGAGAATGTAGTTGTTTAAAGCTCAAATCTGTGGTTTATTTATAAAGAGAGCGTCTTTTTGAAAATTTGATCTGCCGTTTTCGGAGTTGTGCGCTCTGGTGGATCAGCGGCGCTTAGCGCTCATTAACCCCAACGAGAGGCGCCTTTCCTCGGCCAGTCCTTCTGCCGTCTGCCGCTGGCTCTGATGTCTCTGTAGTGGTTAAACATAAGATATGATTCGCTCTGGTGTAGATCTAACGGCTGATCTTTGCTCTCATTAATAGAGCTCCTAGCGCTGACTTTGTTTGACTGAATTGCTTTATTTATTGTATAGCTTCTCATACCTTTTACTTATACTTTTATAATGGCTATTGATCACACATAAACTAACATTTAACAAAAAGAGACTGGGTTGTGTTTTATGTCATATCTCATTTTATTACAGTGATGATCATAGCCTATATACAGTGAGGAAAATAAGTATTTGAACACCCTGCTATTTTGCAAGTTCTCCCACTTGGAAATCATGGAGGGGTCTGAAATTATCATCGTAGGTGCATGTCCACTGTGAGAGACATAATCTAAAAAAAAAATCCAGAAATCACAATATATGATATTTTAACTATTTATTTGTATGATACAGCTGCAAATACGTATTTGAACACCTGTCCATCAGCTAGAATTCTGACCCTCAAAGACCTGTTAGTCTGCCTTTAAAATGTCCACCTCCTCTCCATTTATTATCCTAAATTAGATGCACCTGTTTGAGGTCGTTAGCTGCATAAAGACACCTGTCCACCCCATACAATCAGTAAGGATCCAACTACTAACATGGCCAAGACCAAAGAGCTGTCCAGAGACACTAGAGACAAAATTGTACACCTCCACAAGGCTGGAAAGGGCTACGGGGAAATTGCCAAGCAGCTTGGTGAAAAAAGGTCCACTGTTGGAGCAATCATTAGAAAATGGAAGAAGCTAAACATGACTGTCAATCTCCCTCGGACTGGGGCTCCATGCAAGATCTCACCTCGTGGGGTCTCAATGATCCTAAGAAAGGTGAGCAATCCGCCCAGAACTACACGGGAGGAGCTGGTCAATGACCTGAAAAGAGCTGGGACCATCGTTTCCAAGGTTACTGTTGGTAATACACTAAGACGTCATGGTTTGAAATCATGCATGGCACGGAAGGTTCCCCTGCTAAAACCAGCATATGTCAAGGCCCATCTTAAGTTTGCCAATGACCATTTGGATGATCCAGAGGAGTCATGGGAGAAAGTCATGTGGTCAGATGAGACCAAAATAGAACTTTTTGGTCATAATTCCACTAAACGTGTTTGGAGGAAGAAGAATGATGAGTACCATCTCAAGAACACCATCCCTGCTGTGAAGCATGGGGGTGGTAGCGTCATGCTTTGGGGGTGTTTTTCTGCACATGGGACAGGGCGACTGCACTGTATTAAGGAGAGGATGACCGGGGCCATGTATTGCGAGATTTTGGGGAACCTCCTTCCCTCAGTTAGAGCATTGAAGATGGGTCGAGACTGGGTCTTCCAACATGACAATGACCCGAAGCACACAGGCTCTGTAAGAAGCATATCAAGGTTCTGGAGTGGCCTAGCCAGTCTCCAGACCTAAACCCAATAGAGAATCTTTGGAGGGAGCTCAAACTCCAGAAACCTGACTGATCTAGAGAAGATCTGTGTGGAGGAGTGGGCCAAAATCCCTCCTGCAGTGTGTGCAAACCTGGTGAAAAACTACAGGAAACATTTGACCTCTGTAATTGCAAACAAAGGCTACTGTACCAAATATTAACATTGATTTTCTCAGGTGTTCAAATACTTATTTGCAGCTGTATCATGCAAATAAATAGTTAAAAAATCATACATTGTGATTTCTGGATTTTTTTTTTAGATTATGTCTCTCACAGTGGACATGCACCTATGATGGCAATTTCAGACCCCTCCATGATTTCTAAGTGGGAGAACTTGCAAAATAGCAGGGTGTTCAAATACTAATTTTCCTTACTGTATGCACACATATTAATGTTTTTTTTTTTTTTTTATGTAAACGAAAAGAGGCCGGGGTTTTTTTTATATTTCGTTTTGTTATATACATGCATTGAAGATAATATGCATTGCCTGCACTACATTTGTGTGGCTATAATATGTTTAATATTTAAAATATCATTATTTTGTTTTACTGTAGCCTAAAATATACAAATATATACTGAGTGATACTGTCAAGAACGCTGCTTGTCCATTAGCAGAGTAGGCAGACTAGTGTCCTCCCGTCCTCGGGAGTTCATTCTCCGGAGTCAAACTTGGTAAGTCACGGACGCAAGCGTTCGAAATATGTCATAAAACACCACTGCCTCATTTCATAAAAATAAAAAAACTTAAACATATTAGCCACACAAATGTGGTTCAGGCAACACGTAGCTAGGCCTACATTGATTATCTTATATATTTATAATAAAACAAAGTATAAAACATTTACATTTATGCATTTAGCAGACGCTTTTATCCAAAGCGACTTACAACTTGGGGGTACATGAAGCGATTGGTCATGAAGAGTCGAGAAGTGCAATAAGAGCCTGAAATCCTGAGACCGTGTACATTGCTCAGTGTAGCACAGGCTAGAGTAGGGAGGGAAGAAGGAAGAGAAAGAGGAAAGGAAAGGTTTTTATTTATTTATTTATTTTTTATAAGGTTAAGTGCTCACGGAAGAGCTGAGTTTTAAGTTGAATTTTGAATGATGTCAATGATTCTGCATTTCGGATGTTGTTGGGAAGATCGTTCCACCAGCTGGGAACGTTGAATGAAAATGTTCTGGAAAGGGATTTTTTCCCCCTGCCAAAACACCCTGCCTCTGTTCGTTTACATTTTAAAAATAATATATTAAACATTAATATGTGGTTTAGGTAAGGTGACCAGATTTCTGAAATGGAAACCGGGGACATTTCCTATTTGAGAACACAAGTACAGACAAGAACGCATATTGAGAAACGGCCAGAGTCTAAGATGTTTCTCCGTCGTTCTGCATACGTCATCTCCTTCGTCGCTCTGATTGGTTTTAGGTCTATCCAATTGCGCCCAGAGGCATTTGAGCGATGCCCGTTGGTGACGCCCCTTTGGAAATGATTTGTCTATGAAGCTTTGCCAGACCATAACTCAGTTACTACTGAGAATGGTCTGGTTTTAACCAGGCTAATGGTGACCATAAGAGAATGCTTTCAAAAACATAAATGATAGACCCCAAACTTCTTAAACTATATATATAATTTAAACCTACAGTATACATTCTTGTTTGAGTTTCTTTGGAGGATTCAAGCCTTAATTAAAGCAAAGACTATAGCTATAGAAAGACAGTTCAGGTTCACTCCTATTACTTATGAATGGGAGAAACTGCAAAGCGGAATATGGCAGAATATGAAGAGCCAATCGCTGATTGGTAAAGTCATTGCGTCACTGAAGCTGCTGTTAGAAGCTCCGGTTCCTGAGACTCTCGCTTAGGACTGCAAATGCGCATTGACTGGTATGGCCTGAAAAATAAGCTTTTTTAATGCTTTTTGAGCATAAGAAACAACATTTATGGGACAATTCATGCCAGATTTTGTTGCTGATTGGAAATATATTATTTAATTGTGAGTTCAGCAAGCAGTTTTTGAGATTTCAGGATTTACCCCATTCAAATAGATAGGACTTGGTTTTGGATGCTCGGAATATTGCAAATATGGCTGCCGAGTGAACAGACCTTCCTTGAAAGAGACTTTGATTAGGGGACTGGCAGACACTGTTTAGAGCCATGGACTAGACTCATGCTCACATGCTCTGACACATTCAATTCTTATCATTCTCATCACTTCCTGATCCTGTTCCCCAAATTTCTATTGCACAATTAAAACAAAGCTGAAAAAGGCTGTTTTTAAAAACAGATTACTAACAGTTATGCTATGTTTTGCACTCTTAGATATGAAGCTCATCTTCAGACTGGTCAGCTGACCTTGTGGACTGTTGCTCAGCAATCTGCCAGCAGTAATTCAGACGTGTTCGTTTCCTCCAGCGAGACTGCCTGGAATCTCTCAGACATTTACGACAGTGTGGATGATAACAGGTGTGCTGGGGGTGATGGGACAGCTGTTATCATCCATCTCTCAGACGGTAATATCAGGGTGGAGACCTCCTGCACCACAGACACCTTCACGCTGATCAATGACAAGAATGACTTCCTGTGAGTCAAGTGCTCTTTCTTACTCCTTGATCTTTACCTCAATAAATAGTAGTCAAGAATAAATGATTGAAAGATATCTCAACAACACTCTTTTTATCTTTAGGTTCCGAATACCAAAAAGCGACCATATGACCTCAGAAGCAATCAAATATGAGCGAGATGCCTGGGTGAAAGCGATCAAACAATTATGCGTGGACTGGAAACGAAAGTCACAACATGAACACTTCTATGAAGCCCCTGAAATAGCTCTCACTGATGGTAAGAGGCCAGAAAGTAAGACGCAGAACAACCACGTGCCGCTTACACCTCCACCAGTGCCACCTTCACAGAGACCACGCTTACCCAAAACATGGCCAGTTGAGCCTGTAGATAATTCAACAACATTAGAGCCAGAAATCGTTTCCATGAAAGCAGCAGAACCAGAACCGAAGCCAACCCAGACAGCACACAGCAGATCTGTGCTCAAGCCAGCCGAGAGGCCCTCAGCAGTGCCCGTGACCTCATCACCGTTTTTATTGCCTCCACCATTGCCTGTGCCGTCAGCAGTGCCATGTTCTGTACTACCTTTGGCCCCTCCGCTGCCCACGAAATCCAAACAGCTTTCAGAGAGGACAAAAGCTTTTCACTGGGACGTGGTGTCTCAGGATAAGGTATCTGCTCTGTTCTCTTTTATCTATGGCCCTGTTTACACCTGGTATTAAGATGCGTTTTGGTCGATCGGATCACAAGTAGCGAGAGAGACACATACACGTTTACACCTGGTGTTTTAATCCATCTCTTTTGTCCACTCTCAAACACTTCTGTCCTGATTTCTATGCGGGGAGGGTCTATGGGTGGGTAAATATATGGGCTTTGTCAGATCTTTCGATCTAATGCACAAAATAAGTTCACGCAATTTACATATAAAACCACTGAAGAGGACAGAAAAACATAAGGAGAGCAACAGCTTTTGTTTCTGCTCTGACAGCCGTAAGACCAGCCGAACGCCAGAGGTGGACAAAATACACAACTCCATTACTTAAGGAAAAGTAAAAGTACTACTGGTCTAATATTATTCCGTTAAAAGTAATAAAAATACAGAAGTACTTGTTTTTAAAAGTACTTAAGTATCAAAAGTAAATTTCCTTTTTTATGTCAATGCATTATTTTATTGTTGCATTGTTGTATAAATGCACGCTGTGCCATCATGGTGGTTTAAGCCAGTCAGTGATGCTCAATTCGACGTACTAGCATACGACCACCTTAAACTAATTTCAATACTTGTGTAAAAGTTACAAAGGTCTTATCAAAGCTGCTGTCACTTTAAGGCAGAATGCACAGATCCAATACACTGATACGCATCCGATATTCCCCCAGCGGTTTACGTTCACTTAAGACTTTGTTTATGTGAAAACTCACCAAAATAAAAATTTTGATATTTTGGATGTATTGGTCTGTTCAATTGCGAAAAGACGCAAAGAGAGCTCTATTCAGTACTCATGCTCTGGTGTCTGAGAGGCGGCTTTCTGTGTGCGCACAAAAAAACAGACTGAACAGAGCTCTCTTTCATCATGCTTTTTCAGATTCATCCATATGTCAGCTCTTCTCTTTCTCTAAAATGTTTTAACATTTTAGGAGACATACATCAAGTGTATACCAACTAAACTAATCTATAGTCTTTTCAGAAAACTGAAACATACTTTCTAAGTATGGCCATGGGTGCACACACTGTGCCGAGGAACCGTCTTCTTCCATTTTGCTAAAAACTGTTTAGTGTTCAAAAAATGCGGGAAAACTTCACATGACCCTATAAGAATGATCACTGATAGGCTGCCTGCAAAAAAAAAAAAAAAAAAAAGAATTAAAGAAGAAAAAAAACCATCCAAACATTTATTTTTAAAGCTGCTACAGAAACGACTTTCGACTTTGAGGACCTTTATAGAAATGTAGTGGAGTAAAAAGTATGATATTTTTCTTTCAACTGTTGTGAAGTTAAAGTAATAAAATAATACTCAAGTAAAGTACAGATACTCAAAAAGTGTACTTAAGTACAGTACTCAAGTAAATGTACTTAGTTACTGTCCACCTCTGCCGAACGCTGTGAGTGCGTTTTAGAAATCAGGAATAGTGAGAGAACAATGTGCTTGGTGCGTTTTTCATCTTCAAACCAAACTTGGGTCTGCAGCCGAAAAAGTTTAAAACCCGCCTGGCTAGCGTGCTTCACATAATGTTTACTTGTTAAATTAGTAGGCGGAGAGTAGACAGCCTTTTGTGGCTGTTCGAACACAATCGACCGCCTGAGCGTTCAGGTGCAATCCAGTCAATGCATTTTTGACTCCTCTGGACCTCTGGAAATGGTCGAAAGTGGACAAGATCGAAGCATTTAAGACTCCATTTACACCTGTATTTAGCATTGTCCCCTTGTTATCCAGTCAACCAAAATGCATCTTAATACCAGGTGACGTTAACTTTTATAGTTTTTATGGTAACACTTTACAATAAGGTTCATTAGTTAACATTAGTTAACTACATGAGTTAACATGAACTAATAATGAACTGCACTTATAAAGCATTTATTTATCTTTGTTAATGTTAATTTCAACATTTACTAATGCTTCATCAAAATCTTGTCAACATTAGTTAATGCACTGTGAACTAACATGACAAACCATGAACCTCTGTATTTTTATTAACGTTAACAAAGATGAACAAATGCAGTAACAAATGTACTGCTCATGGTTAGTTCATGTTAGTTAATACATTAACTAATGTTAACTGTTGTGAAGTGTTACCCTATTTTTAAAATCTATGCTAGTGTTCCATTCAGAAAAACCATAGTTTTACATGTTTTTCATCAGACCTTAGTTTTTATTTTTGGTGAAAGAAAGCCCCTACAGCGGCTCATTTTTGTTAAATGTGTGGTGCTGATGTTGTTTGCTTATAAATTCAGACTAAAGGAGTCATTCAACATTCCATATTGCAATCGCAGCATGACTGTTTCAGCATTGAATAGTTGTTTTGCCAAATCTGTTTCTTAATATGTAATCATTTTGACATCGCTAAAGATCACTTGCCTTGATATGAAATCATTTAATATGAAATAACGGTATTGACTGTTCCCTGCCTTTGCAGATCGAGAAGTCAATATGGTCTTGCAGGAACCCCAGGAAGATTGAAATTGACACCTCACGCTTGCATGAGCTGTTTGGAGTGAGAGAGTTAAGAGGCTATGGCCGATCAGAGTCCACCATTACTATGGAAATCATGTTGAATTCAAGGATCGCTCACAATTTCAGTAAGTATGGCAGGACCTCTCATGCTGTCAGGCAATATCTTTAACCCTTTTTTCCCCTCGCAGGTCAAAATGACCCGAAGCCATAAAATTACACTTAACCTTTGTCCAGAAAGCTTATTTTATTTCATTTTGATAATATTTTTCTATTTTTTTAATGCAATTTTTGGCGATATTTTTTATTTTATAAAATAATTATTACAATTTATAACATCTATTTTACCAATAAATAATAAATAAATAAATAGTAATTTAAGCACATTCTTCATATTCTTTCAATTTCAATTCAAAATAAGTCACAATTTCATGCATAACCCTTATAATTCAGCTCAAAATATATTACATTGGGTGTCTCTGCTGACCTCTTGTGGAAAAAAGATAATATAACATGATATTTCATGACTCTTGCCACAAGATGGTAGCCTGACAAGCCAGACCCACATCAAGATGTTGGGTCTGGGAACTCACCATTGGCAGGGCTCAATCTGAGGGGCGGGATAAACGGTTGTCTTTCAAATTCGTACGCAATAGGATATCGCTACAACCAACCAGAGCAACGAAGAGGGTGAAGCGGAGCTAGTTGATAGATTAAACTTTCGCCATATCCGGTCGGCAAAACTCCAAACACATCTTCCTTTCTTAAGAATGACTTCAGTGCCGTTCTTTGTTCTTTTCTCAAAGAAAAGCTTAACTCCAAGTCTTCCAGAGTCAAGGCCAAAGCCGATTCGAAAGACCGCTGTTCGCCAGGTTCTTTGTTTACAAGTAGCACACGGAACCACCGCAACTCTGCCGTCATTATGTTAAGCCCGCCCACCGACTCTATACACGATGTGATTGGCTTGACCAGAGTTTGGTTTTTCCATCTTGCAAGCCAAAGGAGAGTTGCTAGACTACTCTGGCTGCAAATTAGATTTGCTGCCGCTAGGGTGCGTCTAGATTTCTAGGCTAACAAGATGGCCTTGTAGCTCTATATGGAGCAAATGAGCTGTTCCGCTGGGTCCTAAAGTCAATTTCTCTTCAGTATGCATTCAGATACACATGTAGACATTATAAAATAATTTTTGGTCATTTTTAGGTTTTTCTATGTGTATTGAAGCATTCCTCGTATTCCATTCATTCCTATGGGGGTCAAATTGACCCGAGAGGGAAGGATTTGTTACTTTTTTAAATTTCAACCACATAAACTCCTCAAGTCTAGTACATTTTTTTTGTGCATTCATGGTTCAAGTTATGACAAAAGTCCTAGGGTCATAGACCACTCAGATGAACTCTCAATTATTATTATTATTATTTTTTTGTATTCAAAATGACCCGAGGGAAGGATGAGAGTACCCTTTCATTTTCATAATAGAAATTAGCAGCCAGGATATTCTTCAAAACATACATGTACAGGAAAAAGTCATACAGGTTTGGAACAGCATGAGGGCAAGTAAATGTACTATTCCTTTAAAGTAAGAGGATCAAGGCCTAATGTTGTCGCTTGAGGTGAAATGTCAGACTGTGGCTTGTTATAAATGGTGTATTTGTTGTAGAACTTGTGGAATCAGTCATGGTGGGTGGGTTATTGATCTCTGTGGGAGGATTAGAGCAGCAACAGAGAAGACCATTGAAAACCTCTTGTGGATGGACTTTGAATAACAATAGATCTGACAAAACAATTTGCACAGTTTAGTTCTCACATAGTTTAGACCTCAATACAATTTTTAGTTTGACAAAACACTATGAATTGAAAAGAGAGAATTGTTTCTTGATGTTTCTTATGATCATGTGTTTATTCTAGATGTTTGCGAAGGCAAACCTCACTGTTAGTATTGTTTATACTTTTTTGTGATTCAGACATGAATAATCATGTGACTTTCTGATGAATGGTGTGCTATACTACCTTTCTAAGCAGTTACATTTTTTGCCTTCGACTATATTTATTAATGTATTTTTAGGTTGTTATGTACTGTACAGCTCATTGATATGGAAACACATCAAGCCCAAAAGACTGAGATCACATTGAAATTCTGACTGTCAAATGCTAATTCAAACCTGGAAACAAACTTTAGCACTAACATTTTGAAAAAGAGTTAAACAGATAAACGTTATGATGTAAAATGAAGAAGAAATATGAAAGTTATTAAAATAATAAAGTTAAATATAAATAAAAAATAGTGCTGTTAAATCGCATCTAACATAAAATTATGTATACCGGTCAGGCATAACATTATGACCTAATATAAATATATATCCTAATATTGTGTTGGTCCCCCTTTTGCTGCTAAAACAGCCCTGACCCGTCGAGACATGGACTCCACTAGGCCGCTTAAGGTGTGCTATTGTATCTGGCACCAAGATGTTAGCAACAGATCCTTTAAGTTTTTTAAGTTGCAAGGTGGGGCCTCCATGGATCGGACTTGTTTGTTCAGCACATCCCAGATCTGGGGAATTTTGAGACCATGTCAACGCCTCAAACTCGTTGTTGTGCTCCTCAAACCATTCCTGAACAATTTTTGATTTGTGGCAGGGCACATTATCCTGCTGAAAGAGGCCACAGCCACCAGGGAATACCGTTTCCATGTTTCCCACTGTTGGCGCTTTAGGTGGTGGATAGGGGTCAGCATGGGCACCCTGACTGGTCTGCGGCTATGCAGCCCCATACGCAACAAACTGTGATGCACTGTGTATTCCGACACCTTTCTATCAGAACCAGCTTTAACTTCTTGAACAATTTGAGCTACAGTAGCTCGTCTGTTTGATCGGACCACACGGGCCGGCCTTCACTCCCCACGTGCATCAATGAGCCTTGGCCACCCATGACCCTGTCACCGGTTCACCACTGTTCCTTCCCTGGAGCACTTTTGATAGATACTGACCACTGCAGACGGGAACACCCCACAAGAGCTGCAGTTTTGGAGATGCTCTGACCCAGTCATCTAGCCATCACAATCTGGCCTTTGTCAAACTCGCTTAAATCCTTACTCTTGCCCATTTTTCCTGCTTCTAACACATCAACTTTGAGGACAAAATGTTCACTTGCTGCCTAATATATCCCACCCATTAACAGGTGCTTTGATGAAGAGATAATCAGTGTTATTATATCATAATGTTATGCCTGATCGATATATATATATATATATATATATATATATATATATATATATATATATATATATATATATATATATATGAAAATAAAATTAAGCATAAACAGAACAAATGCTCAGGAACAATTTACATATTGAAAAAGATAACACAAAAAAATAAATCTCTGTTATCTCCATCTAAACAGCTCTGAAAGCTACAACTAGGTGGCAGTGTTGCATCAAACTGACAGATTTAGACTACTTGTAAATTGCAGCTTAAAAAGTAACTATGAGTTCCAGTGACCTCCAACTGATACTGAAGCATGGAATATGTTGATTCATCACACTGGGGTTCAAGGGTTCTGTTGAAAATACCTCTTTGTGATGCATGTTTTCCAGAAAGATGTTGATAATACGGATGTTGATGTTCTCTTAAGCACGTCAGAGTTAGAACAAAGCATCTGTTATTTTTGACCACCTTGTTTATTTGGGTCTAATTATTTTTTTTGCTTGATTATTCCTAGTGTTTTAGACTTTAATAGCTTCAGAGGCTTTGTAATGCTTTTTACTTGGTGTTCACTGACACAAAGCATTAAAGATGAAAATATTTGCAAATGGAAGTAGGTCCTTGTGATCTCTGCTATTAATATTTAAAGCATCCCTAGAAAATGTTATACAAAATATTGAGGCCACATTTTGTGCTTTGATTGTTAGATTCTAATTGACAAGCACAATTTAAAGTCTCTTTGAATGACCTAAAGTGCACTTATAACTACATTGAGAGTTGAAAAGGGCTTTTGTGCAAAGGTCTGCACCAAAACAAGACATTTCCACAAATGTTACATTTTATTTTCACCTTAATTCTTCAAAAAAGGTAAATCAAGGTCTCGTCTACCCAGGAAGAAAAGAGATTGGATTTCAAAAGCCAGAAAATCCAAATAAAATCTGAATGAAAACAACACTAGCAGCAGCAACTAAACGGCTGTGAGTTTCTCACACAGGTGCCTCAATTAGGGGAGCGGTATGAAAAATGCATGGCACCCTTACTAGCCTGTGTGTCAGCTATCCCTTCCCTTCCAAGTGTCCTCTTCCCCTATCTCTGACAAGTTGCAGTGGTAGGCAATCAGGGCCCAGAGCAACCCCCAGGCAATTTATCTCTCAGCCAGTCTAACACGAAGGGGCAAAGGCCTACGGAGCTCGGCAAAATGATAATGCCTTCTCAGATGAATATTGCATGTTGATCAGTAATAACCAAGCCAGAAAACTCCCCCGACTGCATGAAAAGAAAGAGACTTGCGAGGTGATTGAGCTCGTAGGAGTTCTTGGATGACGGTGTCTGTGATAGCGTGGAAGGATATGCTCCGTCACGTTTGCACCGTTGTATAGTTTTTCACATCTGTGACCAAACCAGTATTATGACAGTCATTGTTTATGTATCTCAGAGTTTCGCTTAAGCACTACACAACATACAGGCGGTTAGAAATGTGATGCCTTAGTTCATTACTGCGTAGCTTTATTCCACAGAGACACACTGTAGCAGACGTTAGCTTAAAGTTGCTCTGCACACGGATGGCTATGCGGTGAAAAAAATACAGATGGAGGAATTATGGGATTGTGCATTTCACTCTTGTCTGGGTCTTCTCATGAATCGGCTTTCCATCCGTAAGTAGTAGTTTCAGCTTTAACTTTACCAACTCCTTGTGCGAATAAATAAACAATACGACTAGCTCAGTGAGTTTTATTTGAATATAGAGTCCAGAATGGTTATGTTGTACAGATTATTAAAAAATAGAAGTGTGATTTGCCTACAGAAGCAGTATTTTAGGAACATTGTACATTGCCATTCAAAGGTTTGGGGTCGGTAAGATAATGAATTGTTTTTAAAGTCTGCAATTATTTTGATCAAATTTACAGTAAAACAGTAATATTTTGAAAAATTATCGCAATATAAACTCTAATATGCTGATTTGGTGTTCAAGATATGTTTCTTATTATTATCAAACAGTTGTGAGAAGTACAGCATTTATTTGAAATATAAATATTTTGTAACAATGTAAAGTCTTTACTCTCATTTCTTGTGCATGCTGAATAAAAATATTAAATAATAAAAATACTATGGAGCCCAAACTTTTGAATGGTAGGGTAGGCATATATGCATCAATGCAAGTGTAGACATAATGCATCCAATAGTAAATATGTTATAATAATGGCAATTCAAATATGTGTGTGGAATTTTTATGCATATTTGGGCTGGTGCCCCACTTTGCGCCAGACAGTTTGATCATTAGCAACATGCTGATGTTAAACTGTATTGGAATGAACAGTTAGCTGAGTCTTATTTGTATGGTTTCTGCCTGTGTAGAGCAATTCAGATCAGTCACTTATGAGGTTTCATCTTTGTTACGATGCTGCCTTAGAAGAAAGTTGCATATTTAGGTAGGTGGCAGTAAGGCAGCTCATAGGTTTTGGAATAGACCCATTATATCCTGCAATATGACTACTTATTTTGGCTCTTGATATAATTTATAGCAGGTGTAGGTCCTAATAATATGTAAAACTCCAAGACTAATGTGATGGCAGACACTCTTGAGGACCCTGTTAAGACTTTTAACACAAACCTTACAGTCATCGTTAGTAGCAGCGCTTTTATCCAGAGGACAGTTTTATTGCTTAGAGGTTGCTCTATCATGGAGATTTATGGGGTAGTTGGGATAGTATGAATTGAGTGGTCTAGTCCAATTTTTCTAAAGGGTCTTGATCGCTTTGTATGATGAACAGATTGAATTTAATAAAAACAAACCTATTTAGGAAGCTCAAATGTGCTGCGTGACACAAGAATGAACCTCATTGGTTCTTGCTGAAGCTCAAACGTGCTGCGTAACACGAGAATGAACCTCATTGGTTCTTCCTGAAGCTCAAACGTGCTGCGTAACACAAGAATGAACCTCATTGGTTCTTGCTGAAGCTCAAACGTGCTGCGTAACACAAGAATGAACCTCATTGGTTCTTCCTGAAGCTCAAACGTGCTGCGTAACACAAGAATGAACCTCATTGGTTCTTGCTGAAGCTCAAATGTGCTGCGTGACACAAGAATGAACCTCATTGGTTCTTCCTGAAGCTCAAATGTGCTGCGTGACACAAGAATGAACCTCATTGGTTCTTCCTGAAGCTCAAACGTGCTGCGTAACACAAGAATGAACCTCATTGGTTCTTGCTGAAGCTCAAATGTGCTGCGTGACACAAGAATGAACCTCATTGGTTCTTGTTGAAGCTGAAACGTGCTGCGTAACACGAGAATGAACCTCATTGGTTCTTCCTGAAGCTCAAATGTGCTGCGTGACACAAGAATGAACCTCATTGGTTCTTCCTGAAGCTCAAATGTGCTGCGTGACACAAGAATGAACCTCATTGGTTCTTCCTGAAGCTCAAACGTGCTGCGTAACACAAGAATGAACCTCATTGGTTCTTGCTGAAGCTCAAACGTGCTGCATAACATGAGAATGAACCTCATTGGTTCTTGCTGAAGCTGAAACGTGCTGCGTAACACGAGAATGAACCTCATTGGT
Organism: Romanogobio albipinnatus; assembly: GCA_023566225.1. Taxonomy (NCBI): domain Eukaryota; kingdom Metazoa; phylum Chordata; class Actinopteri; order Cypriniformes; family Gobionidae; genus Romanogobio; species Romanogobio albipinnatus. Next base: position 41,894,827 of record CM042248.1, read on the forward strand.
TCTTGCTGAAGCTGAAACGTGCTGCGTAACATGAGAATGAACCTCATTGGTTCTTCCTGAAGCTCAAACGGGCTGTGTAACACGAGAATGAACCTCATTGGTTCTTGCTGAAGCTCAAACGTGCTGCCTAACACGAGAATGAACCTCATTGGTTCTTGCTGAAGCTCAAACGTGATGCGTAACACACGAGAATGAACCTCATTGGTTCTCGCACGTCAAGTGAACATGCTTGAGCTTCTGTTTACCACAATTGATGTGTGAGTTGATGAATGTTTATATGTGAATAAAAGCCTAAATTAAAGCTGAAGTACTAAATATTAAGACATTCCCCAATTCCTGTAAATTTGTCATTTAACCTTTTCGTTGTTGTAATGAAATGTATATTTGTAAGATTTTTGTGTATTCATCCGAAAAATTGCTAAAGAGAAGCATTTATAGAGAGTTATAGAGAGACCTTGCCTATTTCTGAATTCAAGAATGGTACAATGTATCTGAACTTCTCTGCTCCCACTACATATACCACCCGTAAAGAAAATAAATCGCTAATGAAAACCCATGATTAGAGCCGCAATTACAGCTTGCAGGCTTTTCATAGGGGATCGGCTGTTCAGCTGGTGGAGAGCTTCTGGAATCATGAGGAACGTAGTCTGAAGTCCCTGTTAGCCCCTACAGCTCTGGCTGTTTTCAGTGCAATCACACACCAAGGAAGTAAGGTGAACAGCATATAATTTTACAAAAGTGGCTCATAAAAGCACAAGTGCAAAATTATATGTTAATGTGAGTTTAGATGTCATTCTCACTCATTTTTTTATTTATTTTTTCAGTGTAGTATTGTTTTTTTAATGGTTATTTCCAAAAAGAAATAATTGAAATTAAAATAGTATATTTACTTATATTCATTAAGTAAAATATGAAATTCCTCCCCTGGGTCATTTTGACCCGAAAATTGCACCTAGGGCGTGTCCGAATTCACTTTTGCTAGTTTAACGAGTTATTATCTCTTAATGAGTCATGGGTGTGTTTTGGGTGTAACGTGCAATAAACCAATCAGAATCTCATCTCCCATTCCCTTTAAAAGCCAGTTGCACTTGCACCATGGCGGAATCTCTATTTACATGGCAGAATTTGCACCTTTAGGTGCATATTACTTACGCACCCTTTAGTCTTTAAAAAATGGGCCCTGAGTGTTCATCTGAGTGGTCCAAGACCTCTTTTGTCATCACTTGAACCATGAATACACAAAAAAATTGACTGGATTTGTAGAGTTTATGTGGTTGTAATAACCAAATAGCCAGCAGCCATATCACTCTGTAACCCAAGACTGGTTTCCCACTGAAGACTGGCTGAGCCGGGCCAGTACTTGGATGGGAGACCTCCTGAGAAAACCAGGTTGCTGCTGGAAGAGGTGTTAGTGAGGCCACCCTGTGGTCTGTGTGTGCAGGTCCCAATATAGGAATGGGGACACTATACTGTCAAAGAGCACCGTCCTTCGGATGAGACGTTAAAACTCGGTGGTCATAAAAAATCCCAGAATGTGTGGCCAAATTTTCCCATTGGCTTCTGTCCATCATGGCCTCCTAATCATCCCCATATACTGTTTGGCTTCATCACTCGGTCTCCTCTCCACCAATCAGCTGGTGTGTGGTGGGCGTTCTGGCGCAATATGGCTGCCGTCGCATCATCCAGGTGGATGCTACACATTGGTGGTGGTTGAGGAGATTCCCCCCCTTCCCCCTAGAAAAGCTGTATATAAATGTAACAAATTATTATTATTATTATTATTATAAAGAAGTAACAAATTCTTCCCTCGCAGGTCAATTTGACTCCCTTAGGAATGAATGGAATGTGAGAAATGCTTCAGTATACATAGAAAAACCTAAAAAAAAAACTAAAAATGCTAAAAATTATAAAAACTATTTTATAATGTCTACATGTGTATCTGAATACATTCTGAAGAGATAAACTCATTGTCTGTAGGACCCAGCGGAACAGCTCATTTTTTTCCCATATTGAGCTATAAGGCTATCTAGAAGCTAGAGTCATGAAATATCATGTTATATATATTTTTTCCACGAGAGGGCGGCAGAGACGGCCAAATTGAGCCAATGTGAGAAATTTTGAGCTGATTATGGATGTATTGAAGAGTTATTTTGAGTTAAGTTGAAAGAATCTGTAGAATGTGCTTAAATAATATTATTTGTTGATAAAATCTAGTAATTTAAACGTGAAATAAAAGTCATTTTTCGGGCCAAGATTTGTTACAGGATGCGAGGGAAGGATAAGATTACAGCATATTTAAGTTAAACTCAAAGATAAATAATTTTTTTATGTCAAATTTACAACCTTTGCCACTGAACACCAAAGTGACATTTCAGAGAGAGAAAAAAACTTGTTATAGCTAACGGCGTAAGTGTGCACACCCTTTTATAATTGGGTGTGTGGCAGTGTTCAGAATAAACGAATCATCAAGCTCATGTGCAAAGTAGTAGTCACATTTTGTTCTTTTTACTAAGAAATTTACTGCAAATTCTGATATTAAAACACACAATTTTCACCGCCCAATTAATTCCCGATAGATAAATTCAAAATCTTAATTTCTGCCTTATCAAATATCAAAGTGGTTGTAAATGCTAAATACTCTGTTAATCTGTTTTGTGCTTGTGAGGCTGTTGGTTTTATGAATGTTACATGGCCTCCCATGTTTATATGGATGAGATCAAGAAGCTAATGTGGATTTTCTTGCTTGGCTCATTGCTTGGATGAAATCACGTCTGCCATGAAAGAACCTTCGTTTCATACAGGATTGAACGCTACGTTTTTTCTCTGTTCTGCAACTTGATGCAAACAGGAAAAAGAGGCTTAACATTGTAATTGTACCCTTGAACCTGGTGCCACTCAATCAGTGTGAATATGTTGCTGTAATGAGTGTCAGCCCAGCCGCCGCAGCTCCCGTTATTCATACCTTTTTTTTCTGTTTGCAACTTCAGCACAGCTAGGTTTATTAGGTAAAACGAAATCCCCATCCATTCAGGTTTTGTACAATGCAAATCAGCATGCATCTGGCCCTCCCTGGATAATGTATAGAGAGGTAATTAAACACACAAACCTTTTATCTTCAAAATGCACGTTTTTCATCACAGGTAGGGAGGGCTGCTGTCAGGAGAGGTTGTTTCAAGAGTTGCTCAAGACTGAATATGTGTGCGCCTGGGTAAATTTATTTTGTATTTTCCCCACAGATATTTTCCTCAAAAGTTTCCCCGTGCATCCAAAAGAGCTCAAGGACAAATTGTTGATTATAAACGAAGAGGAAGGGGGTCTCTCAGACGAGCATATTGCCTCTCTCAGGAGGTAAGAGATACATGGAGACAAAGCAGCCTGCCAATCTCCACACCTGACACAATAGTTCATTTCTTCACCAGTGGTGGTGGATGTGTATATTAAAGGGTTACTTCAGTGATTTAGCATTAAGCTTTGTATCAGTAGAAACCCGGTAGTATATCCCCCTGAGACAAGAGATTTATGTATTTTATGTCTGGAAAAAAGTCCCCAATGATGCAAATATCATCATTTTGCGTCATGTGAGGCTTTTTTGGCCAGAGCCTAGAGACCCTCGTTCGGCTCATGCTGTGAGCAGACATGTTCAGTTTTAATTGCAGTGTCTGTTCTCTAACTGAACTAAATAATTTTATTACTATAAAAATAAAAAAAATCAAATAAAAAGTGCTGCTCTGGGCTGCATTTCCCGAAACCTTCTTAACACTACGTCGTTCTTAAGTTATACCTTAAAGTGTACCTTAACTTTAATACGTGTTTCCCGAAACTATCTTAGTTAAGAATACCTTCTGTAAGTATTACTTTTGTAAGGTTGGTCTGGACCACTCTTAGCTATACCTTATCACTATTGACAGTTCATTCCACTAGTGGCCACCACTGTGCAAAAAGCGTCTTTACATGTCAGTCTATACGAATATAATTCTGAAGTTGTAATATACACCCAATGTTCAATCAGGCTATTTTTTTTAATGAAAGGATTACAATTGTCATTACACTAATGGTTGTTAGATTTTTAATTATATTATCCAAAGGTACATCAGCTGGCAAACCATTAGACAGGAAACGCTTAGGAGCCTATTTAAAGGGAATGATTGTGGAGGGGAGTTTGGTCAAACTATGGCAGCGAGACAGCGAATAGTTGTGCTAAATCAAAGACGGCGCCGTCCGCGGAGCCATTTAGTGTATGTGCACTATTTCATACGTGAAAACTTTAGTCCCCTGGCTACCATGTCAGAAGCCGCTATTCAAAATAAATTTCGCCTGCCACGACAGCAAATTGAGCAGCTTTTAGATCTTGTTGGTCCAACTTTGTCGAGACAAACTGGACGGAGCTACCCTCTCAGCCCTGAAATCCATCTGCTGGCGGCTCTCCGTTTTTATGCCGTGGGGAGTTTTCTGGAGGTGGTTGGGGATGGATATGGGCTGAGTAACACCTCGGGGTGGCGGTGCGTTCATTCAGTAACAGAAATTAGTTATTTACACAATAATGTAATGCAGCTGCTGGGCAATCATCCCTGATTGTGGAGTAAATTAACACACTATGGAAAATATATTGTAATAATATAAATGACTCTTTCAAATGCCAGTGAAGGCATACTGCCAGTTAGTGTAGCGGGTTGACGCATGATGCGGTTGAGCATGAAATTGCTGGTTCGCGTACTCATGTCAGAATTATATAAAATTTAGTTTGCAAGTTCAACTATTTCTGAAGTGCTTCTTTTATATATATATAAAAAATAAAAAAAAATTCGCATAAAGCAGTGAAACAGCCCCTGCATAGGGTAAATAATCTATTCTTGAGCCATCGATATAAGCCACTTCAGCACCGCCGCCACGGACAGCACCTGCTAACGTCGCACTTAAGAAGGTTTACCTTAAGTAACCTCCTAAGGTATAGTTCGAGGAACACACCTAGAAATGGTATACCTTTAGTTAAGTTATACCTTTAGAGTCTTCGTAGCGTGCTAAGAGACAACGTTATCGGGAAATGCAGCCCTGGTGGGCAAGTGTAACCGGTAGGCGTGGCTTTGGGAGTGGCCTCGTAGGGCAGCGAAGCAAGTGCATTCTGGGAGTTGTTGTCTTTCGTCCATATGAGCCAAAAATACATTTTATGGCTTTTCTCAGCCTAGAAGGCACCAACTTCAAAAATAATTTCACATTTCTACTACATAAATGACCCAGATTTAAATACACATTCATCTTCCCAGCGCTGAAGTACCCCTTTAAGTAGGGCTGTTGATTAATTAACACATGCAGACTATCTCTTTAAAGGGATAGTTCACCCCCCCAAAAAAATTCTGTCATCATATACTCACCCTCATGTTGTTCCAAATGTATGAGTTTCTTTCTTCTGTTGAACACAAAAGAGGATATTCATCAAAGCAAGGAATGCAAGAAGTGCTGCACAGGGTGTAAAATCTCGGTGCTCTTTGGTTGTGTGGGATAATTAAGTTCAGAAACAAAGGTAGTCCAAGGCACCCGATAGGTGTGTTGAAAAAGTTAAAAAGCCTTTATTTTTTCATGGCTTAAACATTTAAAATTGGTGATAGGTACACCTACGCGTTGCGGCTTTACATGCCTTCGTCAGGGTGTGTATAACAAACAACATCTCAAGCTCATTTTTAATCAGCCATTAATTAATCAAATTACAGACACCTGGTCACTCAAGGAAACAGAGAGAGAGAGAGAGAGAGAGAGAGAGAGAGAGAGGGAGAGAGAGAGAGAGGGAGAGAGAGAGAGAGAGGGAGGGAGAGAGAGAGAGAGGAAGAGAGAGGAGGAAAAAAAAATAATAAAAAAAAACAGCAACAACCAACAAACACAAATATCAAAGATGTATACAAGTCAAAAAAGTACGAATCGATATTATATATATTCAACAATGAAATTAAGTAAGGCATAGAAATACATAAATCAAGTAATTCTTATGATAAATTCAACATAATTCGTAAACATCAAATAATTCATAATATAACATATTACTAGAAAGAACTAAATTATATTACAAAATGGTACAAAATCTAACTCTCCGTTTAAGCCTGGAAATGTAGTTGCTTTCAGTGTATAGATCCAGAAAGACTCTCTCCTTAAAAGCCTGTTAACCCCATCTCCTCCTCTTATTGATTTAGGAATATGCTCAATGCCGATTATTTTCAGTGTACTTGGGCTACCATGATTTGTATCTCTGTAGTGTATAGCCATAGGGTATAGAGGGTTACAGACTCGAATGGCATTTTTATGTTCTGATAATCTTGTCTTTAATTTTCTTGTAGTCATCCCTATGTAAAAGCAGCCACATGGACACTCCAGCCTATACACCACAAATGAAGTATTGCAATTAATAAAAGATCTAATTTTGAATTCTAAGTCTGAAGTCACATCTCTAAATGTATTCGTCTTAATCATATTATTACAGTGATTACAGTTGCCACACCTGTAATTTCCTGTACTCATACTAAGCCAGGTGTTTGATTTCTTAGAGGGAAGATGGCTTCTTACTATTTTGTCTTTAATCGTGGGTGCTTTCCGGAATGTAATAGAAGGAGATTCGGGCATGATTTCTCTTAAATAAGGATCACTCATAACTATCTCCCAGTTACTTTTTATAATTCTCTTAATTCTATTAGCCTCTGTGCTATACTGTGTCACGAAATAAACCGAATTATCCGAATCTTGTGATTCACGTTTTTGTCGTAATAGCTCATCTCTACTAATGTTTCTCACTTTATTGTATGCTCTGTTAATCACACTATGTTTATATCTTGTGCCCTGATGTTAAAATCTTCTTCCTTATCACATATTCTTTTCAACCTCTGGAACTGGCCAAGAGGAATATTCTCAGTCATCCATAAAGGGTGAAAGCTGTCTGCTCTTAATATGGTATTTCTGTCAGTTTCTTTCATAAAAATAGTGGTATGCAACACTCCATTACTTTCTTGAACGATTTTTATGTCCAAAAAATTAATCTGAGTGTGTGAAAAATCTAGACTCAACTTCAAATTTACATTGGTATTGTTTAAATATGTATGAAAAGCTAGTAGATCTGCCTCAGATCCTGTCCATATCAATATACAGGGAGTGCAGAATTATTAGGCAAATGAGTATTTTGACCACATCATCCTCGTTATGCATGTTGTCTTACTCCAAGCTGTATAGGCTGGAAAGCCTACTACCAATTAAGCATATTAGGTGATGTGCATCTCTGTAATGAGAAGGGGTGTGGTCTAATGACATCAACACCCTATATCAGGTGTGCATAATTATTAGGCAACTTCCTTTCCTTTGGCAAAATGGGTCAAAAGAAGGACTTGACAGGCTCAGAAAAGTCAAAAATAGTGAGATATATTGCAGAGGGATGCAGCAGTCTTAAAATAGCCAAGCTTCTGAAGCGTGATCATCGAACAATCAAGCGTTTCATTCAAAATAGTCAACAGGGTCGCAAGAAGCGTGTGGAAAAACCAAGGCGCAAAATAACTGCCCGTGAACTGAGAAAAGTCAAGCGTGCAGCTGCCAAGATGCCACTTGCCACCAGTTTGGCCATATTTCAGAGCTGCAACATCACTGGAGTGCCCAAAAGCATAAGGTGTGCAATACTCAGAGACATGGCCAAGGTAAGAAAGGCAGAAAGTCGACCACCACTGAACAAGACACACAAGCTGAAACGTCAAGACTGGGCCAAGAAATATCTCAAGACTGATTTTTCTAAGGTTTTATGGACTGATGAAATGAGAGTGAGTCTTGATGGGCCAGATGGATGGGCCCGTGGCTGGATTGGTAAAGGGCAGAGAGCTCCAGTCCGACTCAGACGCCAGCAAGGTGGAGGTGGAGTACTGGTTTGGGCTGGTATCATCAAAGATGAGCTTGTGGGGCCTTTTCGGGTTGAGGATGGAGTCAAGCTCAACTCCCAGTCCTACTGCCAGTTTCTGGAAGACACCTTCTTCAAGCAGTGGTACAGGAAGAAGTCTGCATCCTTCAAGAAAAACATGATTTTCATGCAGGACAATGCTCCATCACACGCGTCCAAGTACTCCACAGCGTGGCTGGCAAGAAAGGGTATAAAAGAAGAAAATCTAATGATATGGCCTCCTTGTTCACCTGATCTGAACCCCATTGAGAACCTGTGGTCCATCATCAAATGTGCGATTTACAAGGAGGGAAAACAGTACACCTCTCTGAACAGTGTCTGGGAGGCTGTGGTTGCTGCTGCACGCAATGTTGATGGTGAACAGATCAAAACACTGACAGAATCCATGGATGGCAGGCTTTTGAGTGTCCTTGCAAAGAAAGGTGGCTATATTGGTCACTGATTTGTTTTTGTTTGGTTTTTGAATGTCAGAAATGTATATTTGTGAATGTTGAGATGTTATATTGGTTTCACTGGTAAAAATAAATAATTGAAATGGGTATAAATTTGTTTTTTGTTAAGTTGCCTAATAATTATGCACAGTAATAGTCACCTGCACACACAGATATCCCCACAGATATAGTTTTTTGTGTTCATTGAGAACATGGTTGTTGTTTAATTATTAATGTTGTAAAATTAATCCTCAAAAATACAACTTGCCTAATAATTCTGCACTCCCTGTAATGTCATCTATATATCTACCCCACCATTTCACATACTTTAAATATGGATTGAAGTCAGAAAGTACAAATTTCTTTTCCCAAAATCCCAAAAATAAATGTGCATAATTTGGGGAAAAACAGGCACCCATAGCTGTACCTTTAATTTGTTTATAGAATTTATCTTGAAACAAGAAAATGTTGTTATTCAATGTCCATTCTGCTAGTTGCACAATAAAACATGCAGGTGTCCTTTCAGTAGATGATCTCATATCCAAATAGTATGATAATGCTTCCAGCCCATCCTTATGGTCTATGTTTGTGTACATTGATTCAACATCCATAGTCACCAATATGGAGGATTCACTAGTTTTCATTTTTTTTATCGTATTCAACACATGGGTTGTATCCTGAATAAATGAAGGAAGTTTACCAACTAGTGGTTTAATAAAACTGTCCACAAATTTTGAAGCTGGCTCTGCAATAGATTCATTTCCACTGATTATAGGTCCCCCTGGTGGATTTTCAAGATTTTTATGTATTTTTGGAAGCATATAAAAGGTGGGAATCCTAGGATTTTTACAATAGAGAAAATCACACTCATTTTTTGAAATCCATCCCTCATCTTTAGCATGTAATAGAATGTCAGTCAGTTCATTTTTGATTCCTTCTATTGGGTTGGATTTCAAGCGCTGGTAGTACTCACAGTTCTGTAATTGTCGCAAGGCTTCTTCGATGTACTGATGTCTGCCCCACACCACAACTGCACCTCCCTTGTCCGCTCTTTTTATTACAAGATCATCGTTATTAGAAATCCAATTCAAAGCTTCTCCTTCTTCTTTTGAAAGGTTATATTGTTTTCGTTTTTTAGAAGAAAAGATCTTGTCAATGAATGTCATACGTTACTTTCTTGTAGAAGGAATTCAGCGTTGGATTGGATGCACATGGCATAAAAGTTGACTTGGGTTTAAAGGTTGTTATCTTCTTGTCGTAAGTACGAGTAGCTGCTTCAGATGAATAATACCAAGCTTTCAGTTGAAGGCTACGATGAAACTTGAATAGGTCCACTTTAGTTTGGAATTCTTTGGCTGTATTTATTGGGGCATATATCATTTCACATTTCTACTACATAAATGACCCAGATTTAAATACACATTCATCTTCCCAGCGCTGAAGTACCCCTTTAAGTAGGGCTGTTGATTAATTAACACATGCAGACTATCTCTTTAAAGGGATAGTTCACCCCAAAAAATTCTGTCATCATATACTCACCCTCATGTTGTTCCAAATGTATGAGTTTCTTCTGATGAACACAAAAGAGGATATTGTTGGTAACCAGACATTTGACGTAGCCATTGACAATCCTATTGTAGGAAAAAATACTGGTTACCAACATCAAAAATACAGGGTTGGAACAACATGAGGGCGAGTAAATGCTGGCAGAATTTTAGGGTGACAATCCCTTTAAGAGTGCCATGTCGTATCAAGTTTAAAAATGTGTACAGGATGTTTATGAAATTCCATTTTGATCCAAGCTAGGTGATGCTGGTCTGGTGCATCTTTTATTGAAAATGACTTTCTGTTTTGGAGAAGACTTTATGGGACATCTTCAGTATGTCTGATAGCAAAATACTGAATTGATCATATTTGTTGTATACCTGGGAGAACAATGCAGAGTTTTGTCTTCCTCAGTTTGTTTCTTTTTGTGCTTTATTTGTGTACAAAATGATTTTGAACGAAGTCTCTTCTGCTCACCAAGGCTTCATTTATTTGATCAGAAATACAGTAAAACTGTATAATATTATGAAATATTATTACAATTTAACATAACTGCTTTCTATTTTAGTGTAAAATTTTTTTGTAAAATGTAATTTATTCCTGTGATCAAAGCTGAATTTTCAGCATCATTACTCCAGTCTTCAGTGTCACATGATCCTTCAGAAATCATATTAATATATGCTGAACTGGTAGTAAGAAACATTTCTTATTATTATCAATGCTGTTTAATATTGTTTTGGAAAGCGGGATACATTTTTCAGGATTCATTGATGAATAGAACATTGACTAAAGAACAGCATTTATTTGAAATAGATTTGTTTTTGTAACATTATTAATGTCTTTACTGCTTTTGATCAATTTAATGCATCCTTGCTGAATAAAAATATGAATTTCTTTCAAAAAAATATTACTGACTCAAACTTTTGAACAGTAGTGAAGTAGTGTGAGATGATAAATTATACCATTTAAATCAATTTTAAGCACATTTATATATTAGTCTGATGCACTTGTATGACCAGAATAGACAGAAATATTTCATTTAAAAAAAAGAATTTTAAGAAATATATAATTTTTTTAATTCCATTAAGGGTAATAACCCTAAAACCCTATACATGCATGCACATTTTCACCTCAAAAATTAATGCTTGAAAAAAAGATTGTCCATGTTATTAGTCAATGACCCTTTAAAATAAAATATTAATACAAATTTAGTGGTTGAGATCAGCAGACCACAGTTAAATGTGAAAGAACAGTGTTTTGTAAGGTACTCCAGTGGTAGATGTAATGAAGACCACAGAGACCATGAAAAGTCACAGGCAGTTCATGTTGAGGAAGACACCATAGCGTTTCTTTAATGCTAATATAAAAGAACATATGCCAGGCTCTCTTAACAGAACAGCCTTCTTATAAAACTTTTATCTGATGTATTTGAGGAAAAGGAAACTATTGAGCTGCCCTGAGGGAAGCTGGAGAAATGCTTTCTCCTCTGCATTTTACTGCAAGACACATCCTTAGATGACTGCTGGAGGCCGACCTGCATGCGGGAGGCATAATCTAATGTACCTACTGAGAGATTTATATTTATTGAGCCAAATACGACGAATATCTAAGTGCGGCCACATGGGCTTCTGAATACAATCTTAATCGAGATGGTCCCAGCAGAAACTGCAATATTAATGGTAGGTGGCTTTAGTTTGCTTGTTTCTCCATCGGAACATCCTTGGGCTCATGAAATAGTCAGTGTGGTATGGATTTGAAACGCACTAAAACGACCTGAACACAGGTCCATTTTAGAGGTGAGCTGGGTTCAAACAGGATGCAAGTCAGGAACATCAACTACCTGAGCACTTTATACAGGCTGACTGCAACTTGTCTCTTAATAAACCCCTGTTCCTCGGGCCACTGGAAATCAGAGTAGCATGCACCCATTCAGAGGACTAGATGGAGCGATGCAAAGAGAAAAGGAGGCAATCTCGGAGGAGAAAATAGGCTCGCTAGGCAGTCAACTTGTAAAAAAGGAACACGGGTTGTGTGACATCCTTTTAGAATTGTGCATGCTTAAAATGGGCATCCATGAAGTATTTATGAAGCAGAGAGGTTGGACCAATGTAAAACGAAATTAGGGCAGGCATTTCAGTGCTTTGCCATGTATTCATTTGTTGTGTTCTTCATCAGATACGTGCCCACCGCGGATGACATTGAGATGTATAAATCGCATAAAGGAGACGTGACTGAACTGCATGTGGTGGACCAGTACATGATGGAGGTAAAGGCATCACTCTCTGGTTAATCGCTGAAATAATGGAGCTGGTAACAAGCAGATGTGATAATCACGTGACGTGCTGTTAATGACTAGATATTTTTGTCTCTAATATTTCGAATTCCTCTTTCTTCAGATACCTTTCCTAAAAAATGCAACTTTTGATTATTAAAACAAAAAGTGTGTTATCATATTTCAGCATACTTAAAAAATGCATACAAAAGTAAGCCTACATTTTTACAATAAGATTTCGTTTTTGCATTATCACATTATTTTCATAAAAATATCATATTAAATTATTTATATATTATAATCAAGGAATACCGTTTCCATGAAAGGGTGTACATGGTCTGCAACAATGCTTAGGTAGGTGGTACGTGTCAAAGTAACATCAGCATGGATGGCAGGACCCAAGGTTTCCCAGCAGAACATTTCCCAAAGCATCACACTGCCTCCACCGGCTTGCCTTCTTCCCATAGTGCATCCTGGTGCCATGTGTTCCCCAGATAAGACCCTGTTGCCGGTTCACCACTGTTCCTTCTTTGGACCACTTTTGACAGATCCTGACCACTGCAGACTGGGAACACCCCACAAGAGCTGCAGGTTTGGAGATGCTCTGACCCAGTCGTTTAGCCATCACAATCTGTCCCTTGTCAAACTTGCTCAAATCCTTACGCTTGCCCATTTTTCCTGCTTCTAACACATCAACTTTGAGGACAAAATGTTCACTTGCTGTCTAATATATCCGTGCCATGATGAAGAGATAATTAGTTTTATTCACTTAATGTTACGCTTGAATGGTGTATATATACAGTATATATATATATATATATATATATATATATATATATATATATATATATATATATATATATATATATATATATATATATATATATATATATATATATATATATATATATATATATATATATTAAATATAATAATAATAATATTATTATAATATATATTATAGTAATATATATATATATATATATATATATATATATATATATATATATATATATATATATATATATATATATATATATATATATATATATAATACAGTAATACAATATGAACACAATAAGTACATTGTACTTATTTTTTGTACATAGTTAAGGACACCTAATATAAAGTGTGACCCAATTTGTTTTTGCATTACTGTTTGAAGAAAATGTGCTTAATATCACAATTCTAAATTAATGATGCAAAACATGTTTCAATTGCAAAATATAATTTCTTATTTTATTTGTTTTACTTTTGGGGTGAAATATGTCTGACATGTTCTTAAAGTCTCCCTGTGGGAAAAATCAAGTTTTTAATATTGTTTATATGTCCATGTGGTGTTTTTAATATGCTTTAAGGCAAACCATGTGCAAATTCATCAGTCCGCACCATTGTTGAGTATTTTCACTTTAAAACTGCATTGAACAGTCTCAAAAAACGCGGTTTGAAATCACTGGTGTTTCTGACATCACAAACAACCTTGTAACCAATCACATCAATGCGTGATCGTCAAGTAGTGGATCTCTGAGCTGGTGCGAGTGAGTGGAGGCGGGGATAATTTGCATATTCATAGAACCGCCTGTACTAAAGGAGGCAAGGGTGTAGAGTTACATTCAAGCTATTTTAAGGCCACATCCACATGAAGCCAGAGCTTTCCCTATCCAATCTTTTTTTTCCCTCATCTCAAGAAATATCGCTTCGGTTACTTACGTAACCTCGGTTCCCTTTCGAGAGTACACTCTCGTATTGCGTTTTGCTAAACGCTACGGGAATTTCCTTTCCTCAAGATTTTAAAGCAAATGTTTATCCTAAAAATACCATGTAAAACGCAGTGCAGCTGCACGGCTCTCAGCAGGAAGCAGCTGTGTGCTGATTGGCTTAGTTGCTGCAACTGCAGGAACCTATGGCGAGACCGCTGGGCGAGAAGGACCAATCAGGTCCCTCTAATATTCCCGCCACAGGAGGCAGCAGAATTTGCATAGCCAAGGGTATAAACGACCCTGTCTCGCCAGGTTCGTCAGGTTAATCTACTGAAGCGACTCCCTGAGCAAGCGAAGCACGGCATGCAAACACAATACTCGTTCCCTCTTCTCAAGGAACCAAGGTTACATAAGTAACTGAAGCGTTCCCTTTCTAGAGGACTCTCGTAAAAATGCTAAATTTGCACAAATTGCATTTTGCTAAACGCTACGGGGAACCAATGCAAAACGCTGTGCTCGCTTAACGGCTCTGATAGCCTGGAGAAACCATACCCAGGCTGACCTAAGTGGGCCCATAAATATGATATTCATATATTCATAAAGTCCCCAATATGAGCCAGACCTGAGTCGGGCTATTTCAATGAGAATAACACACAAATATATATATACAAAGACCAGACAGAGTCGGGCCAATAGGAATATTGAACGACCAGACAAGTTGAGTCATATAAGGAATGTGCTTATGACTTACACAAATACTTAACCCAGACCGGACTATCGGGCCGTAAGGGGTTAATATGTATTATACGGCGAGAAGCCCAGCCTGTAAGGCAGGGACATCCAAATTATAAAACCTGATAAAAGCGGACGGGGTGGCCCAGCCTGCCGCCACGCAGATATCATCCAGTGAAATGCCAGTAGCCCAAGCCCATGACGAGGCCATGCCTCTAGTAAAATGGGCTTTGATGCCTATTGGGCAGCTGAGAACTTTGGACTCATAAGCCAGCGAGGTAGCATCCACTATCCATCGTGACAAGGTCTGCTTTGTAACTGCGCACCCACGGGTGCGGCTGCCAAAGCACACAAAGAGCTGTTCAGTTTGCCTGAAAGCAGTGGAACGCTCTATGTATATTCTCAGCGCTCTGACAGGACAGAGCAAATTAGCATCTTCCTCATCTAGCGATGATGAGAGTGCTGAAAGTGAAAAGACCTGTGCTCTGAATGGAGTAGAGAGCAACTTGGGTACATATCCATGTCAACGACTTAGAGTCGTTTGGCCCAAATTCCAGACAAGAGGCACTCACTGAGAGCGCATGCAGATCACCCACTCGCTTAACTGATGCAATTGCTAGCAGAAAAGTGGTCTTGAGTGATAGGAGCTTTAAGCTCACCAAATGCAGAGGCTCGAATGTTGAATGTAGCATCCAGGACCATGGATAGGTCCCATACAGGGACTGAAGGGGGGTGAGGTGGGTGAAGCCTTCTAGCCCCTTTGAGGAAGCGCATGATAAGATCGTTCTTCCCCAGTGACAGTCTATTCACTTGAGTGTGGTACGCTGCTATAGCAGCCACATAAACTTGGAGGGGGAACGACCCGCGTCCAGAAGCTCTTGTAAAAAAGTGAGCACTTCTGACTTCGTGCTTTACGCCAGTCAGAAAAGACTGACCATTTACCTGAATAGAGCCGCCTGGTCACGGGGGCTCTAGCTTCAGAAATAGTGTTTAATACACTTTCAGAGAGGTTCTCGTGTACCTGTTGATGGGCCAGACATGAAGCGCCCATAGATCGGGACGGGGATGCCAGATCTGCCGTTTCGCCTGCATGAGGAGGTCTCTCCTCAGCGGAATTGGCCACGGGGCTGTATCTGACATCCGACTTAGCTGTGAGAACCATGGTTGATTTCTCCAGAGCGGGGCTATTAAAAGCACAGCTTATTTGCTCTCCCTGATCCTCTCTATTACCTGAGGTAACATTGAGATTGGGGGAAAAGCATAAAGAGGAAGGCTGGGCCATTCGTGGGCCAACCTTGTGTTTGGAGATATATATTAGGCATTGAGCATTGTCTTGTGAGGCGAAAAGATCCACTTTTGCTTCGCCAAACATGCCCCAAATTATCTGAATCGTTTGTGGGTGAAGAGACCACTCTGCTGGGGACACTTTGCCCCTGGACAGCATGTCCAGACCCAGATTCAGAATGCCTGGCACATGAGTCGCTCTCAGCAAACTCAGTTTGTGTTCCGCCCATATTAGGAATTTTTCCGCCATCGTGTGCAGACCAATAGATCTTAGGCTGCCCTGGCGATTTAAATAGGCTACCACTGACCTGCTGTCCATTCGGATCAGGACATGGTGGTGCTTTATGTACGGAAAGAAAAGCTCTTAGCGATAGCGTGACCGCTTTCATCTCTTAGACAGTTTATGTGAAGGCTCTTTTCCGAGTCTGACCAGAGACCGGAGACTGGCCTGCCCTCATGAAGGGCTCCCCAACCTAGGTTGGATGCATCTGTCGAGATAACTTTCCACTTCATAACAGTGCCCAAACTCACGCCCGTCTGATACCAGACAGGATTTTTCCAAGGAACCAGAGCCAATACGCAGCTGTGGTCTACCTTGATTTGTAATCGGCCCGAGAGCCATGCGTGAGCTGGTACGTGGCAATTCAGCCAGCGCTGGAGAGGGCGCATGTGTAACAGACCTAGTCTGAGGACTGGCGCCGCCGAGGCCATGAGACCCATCATCCCCTGAAAGTGTTTGAGAGGAGTGTATACACAGGACCTGAGGGAAACCGCTCGGTTCCGAACCGAGAGCGCATGCTGCTCTTTGCCACATTGATTCTGAGGCCCAAGCATTTCAAATGGTTGAGAAGCCAAGATCTATGGTTTAATAACTGTATCTCTGACTGAGCTATTATGAACCAGTCGTCGAGATAGTTGAGAATTCTTATTCCCCCGAAGCCTCAGTGGGGTTAGCGCCGCTTCCATGCACTTCGTAAACGTGCGGGGAGCCAGAGATAGACCAAAGGGTAGCACCCTGTATTGGTAAACTTTCCACTCAAAGGCAAATCTCAAGAATGGCCTGTGATGAGGGGCTATTTGGATGTGGAAATAGGCATCCTCTAGATCTACAGTGATGAACCAATCTCCCGGGCGAATGTGCACAACGATTTGTTTAATTTTCAACATTTTGAACGGGCGCTTCATAAGGGCCTTGTTCAGATGTCTGAGATCTAGAATGGGCCTGAGACCACCGTCCTTTTTTGGTACAAGGAAGTAGCGACTGTAAAAGCCTGACTCGCTCTGTGAGGGGTGCACGGTTTCCACCGCTCCCTTTATTAAGAGTTTTGATATTTCGTTTTGAAGCACGTGACTCATGTCGCTTCTCACTGTTGTCTCTACCATGGTGCGAAAGCAAGGTGGTCTGCGAGCGAACTGTAGCGAGTAACCTTGTTTATAATGTTCAACACTCATGTCGAAATGCCGGGAATAGCCTGCCAGGCCTCAGCCTGCGAAGCCAGGGGTTGAATTAATTTGTGGGGTGGATCACTGAGTAACAGTGTGCTAGTGGCACTGTGAGAGGCGGCGTGCACTGAATGGCGGCGCGCACTTCATTTGAGTCGCCGTGGAAGTGGAGCTTACCAAGGAGATTGTGTTTGTGTACAGGAGAGCGCGTTTGTTCACAGGCTCGTTGACTGTGGGAATAATGTTTCCCGCTGCCTGAGTGCAGGGGGCCGGGGAACGCAGAATAGCGGGTGAACGCTTTATTTGGGTCGCCAGGGAGATGGTGCCGGGGAGAAAATTTGCTTCAAAATCTCAAGGAAAGGAAATTCCCGTAGCGTTTAGCAAAACGCAATACGAGAGTACTCTCGAAAGGGAACTGTGTACACACGAAACCACTGAAACCTACTCACAACTATGTAGTATACATGCCAGACCAGTATGTGGCGCTGTAATTTTAACACTAAAAACGGAGAAGAAGAGTTGTGGCTAGAATGGGTACAGCAACAGCCAGAAGTGAGGCAAACTCTCACAATGAAATAACAATAAATAAATTTGCTGCTAACCAGATTGTGTTTTATTAACGCCTACACCTACCCCAACCCGAAACCTACACACTCTGGGACGGTTTCAAAAAATACAGTTTTAAGTCTCCTAAAACGCCGGATCCGTCTGGACGAAACGCTGATATGATACAAAATTTTACAAAATAAAATTTTTAAAGATGTCATTTTGGTGATCAAATATGAGTTTTAAGACTTAAAACAGGCTTCATGAGATTCATCCAGACGTTGTTGTTGAAATTTATGAGTATTAATCTGCATTTAGTACTAGTACAAAACTAGTTTTGTAGTTTTGTAGTTTGGAGACCATTCCTATCATATGTAGGTTCTCATGTATTGGTTCCTAATTGTTCATGTATATTAGCCCGCATTATACATTACCTAAAGATTCTGGGCCATCTAGTCAGTCGGCTAGGTTGGCTTATATGCGCAGGACCATGTTTTCATATGTCTAAGAATTCTTCTGATCCTCATTATGTGAAAAATCCATGAGGGGATTTAATTTGACAGCAGTTGGTTTGAATTCTTAACCTTCATCTTCACACTGCAAATGAACCACACGACTTGATAAAGGGATTTTATAAGAGAATTTAGCAGTTGCTGTCTTCAGAGGAATCTTTAGTGATTTTAATAACCATGGACATGCTGTTTGTGATGCATTTATCAGTCTATTCCAAAGGTTTGAGCTTTGAGGCTGGGATTTATAGAAGTCATTTTTTTTAGTCTTTCACGATTTTCTGCAAACATCCTTCCTGGATAACGAGGCCTGCTTAATGATATATTTCAGGAACACCTTCAGCAGTGGTAGTCACTTAAAATGCATCAGATATGTGAGATACATAATACATAATCATGTAAAATATAAATGTCTTTACCTTGAAATATGTATATGTCTAGCGTGAGAGAAATACATTATTTGTTGTATTTCAGACGATATCTGGGAACCTGTTGAATGTGTCATGACTGAATATCAGGCAACATGTCAAAATCATGTCATATTTCACCCTAAAATCAAAAGACTAAAATTATAAAGTATGTTCTGTTTAATAAAAAACTGGATAATTGTGTTTTCTTTGTGCATTGTGGCACTATTTTCATCAAAATTAAGCCAATTTCCGGCCAAATTCTCAAGAGCATAAATTATGCAAAAAAAAAAAAAATCATTACCATAAGGTGAGAAAGTATATTTTTAAATTGAAAATTGCTTAAAGCTGCAGTCTGTAACTTTTTACGCTCTAGCGGTTAATAAACAGAACTGCATGCGTCTTGCGGAAGAACATTGCAGCCAGAGCTACTTCTCTCTGTTTATGTCTATGGCGAGTCATGCAGGGACTGTGCTCCTCCGCAGCGGTTCTTACCAGACCGGTCTGAAATAGTCCCAATATAAACACTTATTATAAGGGTACCATAATGATTCAGGGTAAGACAAAAACATGGTTTGGAAAATGGATTCATGTTGTACATTCTCATTATATAATTTTTTGTAAATAGCAAAACAGCAGCTTTAAACATCCATACATATTTGTTGTATCACCTATTTGTTGTACTAACAAAATATAATAAAAATAAAAATATAATTGCGTTATTTTTGCATGTAATACTGTATTACAATAATGAGAATCATCATTAAAAATAACGTGAATGAAAAAGTAAACAGTAAAAGAGAATTTCACTTAATTCTCATGAAAATAATGCATCAAAGTGCAACAAAAATTGTCTACATATACTAATATATTTTAATTAGTTTATTAATAAATAAATGTATTGTTACTTCATGATTTCTATGCATTGACATGTAGAATCCTATTGTAAAGTGTTTAAAGGAGTCCTAAAATATACTTATAAGAAAATAGATAATTTCTTGGGTTTTGTTCGCTTTTGATTTTGGTATGAAATATAAGCTGGATTTTTTTCCCCACTTTCTATTTGTGAGATTCACCCGTATGAACCAAAACTGAAAAAAATCTTTTTTACTGCTTGGTCAAATTGCTTAATAAAATGAGCTAAAGCAACTGAATTGCTTTACATTTTGTCATAACTTCATTTGATTGTGTTCAATCCATTTAAATATAAGTCAAATTGAAGTTTACTTAATCTGTTTGTGTTGAGATTACATTGTGTTGCATTAACTGAAACTGGACAGGGCTTGTTAGTTCCCAGCATGCTTTGCATATGGCTAAATCAAGAGAGGGTAAATGTGGTTATTTTATATGTATTTTTGAGCAAGATGAGAAAGGGGGAGACTTGATTGTGTTTAATAGTGTTTAATATTCAATGTAGGAATTATTAGGAAAATTTAAATTGGAGAGAGAGTGGAGCATTTGCTTAGACTGTGGACTAAAACAACTAATATTAATGGCTTTGCTGAAGGATCTTTTGATGCTTAGCATTTAAGATGCTAATGTGTGCCATTACTAGCTAGTTTGACAACTAGCTAGTTCAGTATTATAATTCAGGTGTGTAACATTAAAGGTGTCATGAACTGGCTTTTTTTATATATATTTATACTGTTGTCTGAGGTCAACTTATGACATTTGAGTGGTTGTTACATTCAAAAACATTATAATGAATAAGTAATAGGCTACTTTCTTCCCTGGTTTTGAGGCTCTCTTCTGCACGCTCTGATTTTATGGGCGTGCCACACTGAAGACTTGGAAGTAAACGCCCACGGCTAGGATTGGATAAGATTTGTATATTTAATGAGCTTCGGCTCCCAGCGAGTACACTGTGAGGGATTGTTTTGAAGCATGTGAGAAAACGGCAACCGGAATAAATTGTCCCACAGGGCTCACAAAATGTCTTTATCAAACAAACACAATGATTTATCTCTCATCCACCCGCGATTGATTGGAATGTTATTTTTTTATTACTTGGCCTGCCCGATCGGTGGATATAAGCGTGAACCGTGCATCACACACACACACACACACACACACAGAGACAGGCGCGCGCGCCAGTGCATTGCAGACTGCATGATCAAAACTTCTGCGATTGTATTTTTCCTTCAAATATCAAGTCAAGAGATTGAACAATGCACATCAAGAACCACAAATAAAGGATTCTCCAGCTTTTGACCGCGTGCTAAGGTATGTTAAGTTAGACACGTACACAATCAATAGATCTATATCAAACGTTCTGTAACAATGCAATAATATCACATATAAAACACATGTTTTACTCACATTAGTTTGTTGCTTCATTGATTCACGTAATCTCATCCTGTCTGCAAATCCAGTCTCTTGTTTACAAATGAATCCGTGATCAGAAATGAAGGAACAAACTCAAAGTCTTGCCCACGTGAGCTGGATATTCATTAAAAATAGAGTTCATCCATGCATTCATAATATTGGAATCCGAATTAAGCTTATGTGGTTTGTTTAAATATTCGATACGGTTTAGCTGTCTCTGTAGGCCTATGTAATGTTAGTGGCAGGAGTCGGTGGGCGGGGCTACAGAATCAGGCGTTGTTCTTCTTCTGTTGAGGCGGTGCTTCACTACACTCAGACGTTATAGCCGGGCACATTCTGAGATCGAGCATTTGCTGGGCCTTGTGTCAATAAAAGCTTTTCTTTGACTAACAAGGAAGTTTTCAGCTCTGAACCTTACAGCATATTCTTATATTACCATGACCTTTAATATATCAAAAGCTCAAGGGAAAGTTGAATTCCCAATTCATCACCCCTTTAAAATATATGAAATTGAAGTGGATGAACGATTATATGAAACTGAATGCCTGAATCATGTCAGGGAGCTACTGTATATAAAATTCACTTAATTGGGTCACTATTCAGTCTATGATGTTGAAGTTACATGAACAAATTATGTTTGTTTAACTTAATTGATTCATGTGGGACCGATGTACACAATTAAATCATGTAAATCCAACAGACTTCTTTCTTTTCAGTGAAGCTGAGCATGTGTGAAGGTGTTGCTGCATATCTCTGCGACATTGTCCAGGCCATCTAATGATATATCACCTCTTCCTCAGATGTGTAACATCCCGAACCTGAGCGCCGGCCTGGACCTGCTGCTCACGCTGCGGGAGCTGCCCATCTGTATGGAGGACCTCACGCCGGTCAGACTCGCATTACAAACACCTCATATGCACCTGTCAGTCATGCTTGTGTCAGCCTGTCTTGGTTTCTCTTGCCTTTTGCCTCTCTTTTTATCTGAACTCTGCTGAATTACTCAACAGTAGGGATCATTCGGAATACACCGGCAATATAGAATGCATTTATTTTTTTCAGATGATACAAGAAAAGAGGAGCACTCTTGGATGCATTCATTATTACTTTTACGTTTAAGTAGCGTGTGCGTGTGCATATATTCATTTGCATGTTTGTGGTTGTGCAGGCATTTGTTTTGCATTTAGCACTGCACGGATGATTATGATTGACAGAAGGAGAAAATGAAAAGTTTGTTTGTGGAAAAACAATCTCATGTGAACTCGAGTCTCACAGTACGCCTGGAGGAAATCAGTATTGAAGCTTCGCAAAGGTGGCTCCTGAGGCACACAGCTGAACGAAGGGGGGAAAAACAAAGAGAAAGAATAAAAAGCTAATTTACTAATGCAAAAGATAATCTTGGCAGACAGCAGGTGCTTGGAAAAAATAAATGAAATGGACTTGAGGTGAAAAAAATATCATGCATTAATACACAGGGGTTCTGTTCCGAACGAATCAGCACTTCGAGTGGGCTGAAGGAGTTTCTAATGGCAAGTTTCCTCCTAGTCATTTATTAGTTAGAGAGAGGTAGTGCCGGGGAGAAGATGTAGCCCAAAGAGCACTCTGAAGGCTTTTTCTACCTGTGAGTAAAAAAAAAAAAATCAATGCGTCTCAAAAGTCCCTCATACCCACCTGGCTCCTCTATTCTGCACCATTAATACATTTCTCTCTCATGTCAAGTTCACTCATTGCTCTGAAATCCCTCTAATGAAGAAATGTAAGTGTTTGAAAGGTATGCAGAGACAGAGTGACATTCATCTTCAGCAGCTTTTCTGTGTGAACGGATGATTATATACTGGACGAGGGCTGGAGGTTTAGGTCAGTAAGTGTGGAGGTCAGGATCATGGATGTATTCGGGGACTTTTCCAGAGGTTATGGGTGTTATATGGCATCGAAATAGGCTTGACTCAGCTTTTGGGTGTCAGTAAGGGCTTATGTTTTTTCCCCTCAGGGAATTGACAGCTATTTTAGCCGATGTTGCTGTTCTGTCCACCTTGCTCTGCTCGGTGGTGTCACCGACTGTCGTCAAAGATGCCGGAAGCAGTAATCATTTGAATCATTTGAATGAATATGTTCCCATGCATTTAGTTTGATAAACCCGGCTACTTTATTTATTTAGACTCTCATATTTCAAAAAAGCAGAATCTAAGGTTGTGATGGCATCACCTTGACTGATTAAATGCTCCATTTTAAAATGTCCATGACTGCAATATTCATAATGTTCTGATTGGGCCACATGTAATGCTGTTTAATATGCTTTAAGTCAGTATCCGCTGGAATTTGCAACCCAGCATTTTATTTTTGTAATGTGACATGTTTCAGTAACACTTTACTATTAGGATTACAGTAAGATAATGAAATAATGAAAACTAATTCTAATTCCTTTATTAATCTTGCTTGATTGTAATTGTAAAAAGTTGTATCTGTTAATATTATTTAATGGACCTCAGCTGACATGAACTAACAATGAACATTGTATTTGTATTAACTAATGTTAACAAATATTAATAAATACTGTAGCAAGTTAATTTGATCATAGTTAGTTCATTTGTATTAATGCATTAGCCAACATTAACTAATGGCTTATTGTAAAGTGTAACTCATATTTATCTCTCTGAGTGTTTGGCATGGCAATGGGCATGACAATGTTGATATGTTTGGTTTTGGAGAAATAGATCTGCTACACTGCTGCTGCAGGTTATTGTTGCTGCTGCAGGTTATTGTTGCTGCTACAGGTTATTGTTGCTGCTGCTTTCATTGCTGCTGCTGCTGCTGCTGCAGGTTATTGTTGCTGCAGCTTTTATTGCTGCTGCTGCAGGTTATTGTTGCTGCTGCTTTTATTGCTGCTGCTGCAGGTTATTGTTGCTGCTGCTTTCATTGCTGCTGCTGTAGGTTTATTGTTGCTGCTGCTTTTACTGCTGCTTCTGTATGTTATTGTTGCTGCTGCTTTTATTGCTGCTGCTGTATGTTATTGTTGCTGCTGCTTTTATTGCTGCTGCAGGTTATTGTTGCTGCTGCTTTCATTGTTGCTGCTGTAGGTTATTGTTGCTGCTGCTTTCATTGTTGCTGCTGTAGGTTATTGTTGCTGCTGCTTTTTTGCTGCTGCTGCAGGTTATTGTTTCTGCTGCTGTAGGTTATTGTTGCTGCTGCTTTTTTTTGCTGCAGCTGCAGGTTATTGTTGCTGCTGCTTTTATTGCTGCTGCTGCTGCTGCAGGTTATTGTTGCTGCTGATGTCATTGCTACTGCTGTAGGTTATTGTTGCTGCTGCTTTTATTGCTGCTGCTGCTGCAGGTTATTGTTGCTGCTGCTTTCATTGCTGCTGTAGGTTATTGTTGCTGCTGCTTTTATTGCTGCTGCTGCTGCAGGTTATTTTTGCTGCTGCTTTCATTGCTGCTGCTGTAGGTTATTGTTGCTGCTGCTTTTACTGCTGCTGCTGTAGGTTATTGTTGCTGCTGCTTTCATTGCTGCTGTAGGTTATTGTTGCTGCTGCTTTTATTGCTGCTGCAGGTTATTGTTGCTGCTGCTTTCATTGTTGCTGCTGTAGGTTATTGTTTCTGCTGCTTTTATTGCTGCTGCAGGTTATTGTTGCTGCTGCTTTCATTGTTGCTGCTGTAGGTTATTGTTGCTGCTGCTTTTTTTGTTGCTGCTGTAGGTTATTGTTGCTGCTGCTTTTTTTGTTGCTGCTGTAGGTTATTGTTTCTGCTGCTTTTATTGCTGCTGTAGGTTATTGTTGCTGCTACTTTTTTTGTTGCTGCTGTAGGTTATTGTTGCTGCTGCTTTTTTTGTTGCTGCTGTAGGTTATTGTTTCTGCTGCTTTTATTGCTGCTGTAGGTTATTGTTGCTGCTGCATTTTTTGCTGCAGCTGCAGGTTATTGTTGCTGCTGCTTTTATTGCTGCTGCTGCTGCTGCAGGTTATTGTTGCTGCTGCTTTCATTGCTGCTGCTGTAGGTTATTTTTGATGCTGCTTATATTGCTGCTGCTGCAGGTTATTGTTGCTGCTGCTTTTATTGCTGCTGCTGCAGGTTATTTTTGCTGCTGCTTATATTGCTGCTGCTGCAGGTTATTGTTGCTGCTGCTTTTATTGCTGCTGCTGCAGGTTATTGTTGCTGCTGCTTTTATTGCTGCTGCTGCTGCTGCTGCAGGTTATTGTTGCTGCTGCTTTTATTGCTGCTGCAGGTTATTGTTGCTGCTGCTTTTATTGCTGCTGCTGCTGCTGTAGGTTATTGTTGCTGCTGCTTTTATTGCTGCTGTAGGTTATTGTTGCTGCTGCTTTTATTGCTGCTGCTTTTATTGCTGTTGTTGCTTTTATTGCTGCTGCAGGTTATTGTTGCTGCTGCTGCTGTCGGTTATTGTTGCTGCTGCTTTTATTGCTGCTGCAGGTTATTGTTGCTGCTGCTTTTATTGCTGCTGCTGCAGGTTATTGTTGCTGCTGCAGGATATTGTTGCTGCTGCTTTTATTGCTGCTGCTGCAGGTTATTGTTGCTGCTGATTTCATTTCTGCTGCTGTAGGTTATTGTTGCTGCTGCTTTTACTGCTGCTGCTGTAGGTTATTGTTGCTGCTGCTTTTATTGCTGATGCAGGTTATTGTTGCTGCTGCTTTCATTGTTGCTGCTGTAGGTTATTGTTGCTGCTGCTTTCATTGTTGCTGCTGTAGGTTATTGTTGCTGCTGCTTTTTTTGCTGCTGCTGCAGGTTATTGTTTCTGCTGCTTTTATTGCTGCTGTAGGTTATTGTTGCTGCTGCTTTTTTTGCTGCAGCTGCAGGTTATTGTTGCTGCTGCTTTTATTGCTGCTGCTGCTGCTGCAGGTTATTGTTGCTGCTGCTTTCATTGCTGCTGCTGTAGGTTATTGTTGCTGCTGCTTTTATTACTGCTGCTGCTGCTGCTGCAGGTTATTGTTGCTGCTGCTTTCATTGCTGCTGCTGTAGGCTATTGTTGCTGCTGCTTTTATTGCTGCTGCTGCTGCAGGTTATTGTTGCTGCTGCTTATATTGCTGCTGCTGCAGGTTATTGTTGCTGCTGCTTTTATTGCTGCTGCTGCAGGTTATTGTTGCTGCTGCTTTTATTGCTGCTGCTGCAGGTTATTGTTGCTGCTGCTTTTATTGCTGCTGCTGCAGGTTATTGTTCATGCTGCAGGTTATTGCTGCTGCTGTAGGTTATTGTTGCTGCTGCTTTTATTGCTGCTGCTGCTGCAGGTTATTGCTGCTGCTGCTGCTGCTGCTGCTGCTTTTATTGCTGCTTCTGCAGGTTATTGTTGCTGCTGCTTTTATTGCTGCTGCTGTAGGTTATTGTAGGTTATTGTTGCTGCTCCTTTTATTGCTGCTGCTGCAGGTTATTGTTACTGCTGCTTTTATTGCTGCTGCTGCTGCTGCTGCAGGTTATTGTTGCTGCTGCTTTTATTGCTACTGCTGCTGTAGGTTATTGTTGCTGCTGCTTTTATTGCTGCTGCTGCAGGTTATTGTTGCTGCTGCTTTTATTGCTGCTGCAATTTATTGTTGCTGCTGCTTTTATTGCTGCTGCTGCTGCTGTAGGTTATTGTTGCTGCTGCTTTTATTGCTGCTGCTGCTGTAGGTTATTGTTGCTGCTGCTTTTATTGCTGCTGCTGCTGCAGGTTATTGTTGCTGCTGCTTTTATTGCTGCTGCTGCTGCAGGTTATTGTTGCTGCTGCTTTCATTGCTGCTGTAGGTTATTGTTGCTGCTGCTTTTATTGCTGCTGCTGCAGGTTATTGTTGCTGCTGCTTTCATTGCTGCTGCTGTAGGTTATTGTTGCTGCTGCTTTTATTGCTGCTGCTTCTGCAGGTTATTGTTGCTGCTGCTTATATTGCTGCTGCTGCTGCAGGTTATTGTTGCTGCTGCTTTCATTGCTGCTGTAGGTTATTGTTGCTGCTGCTTTTATTGCTGCTGCTGCTTTTATTGCTGCTGCTGCTGCAGGTTATTGTTGCTGCTGCTTTCATTGCTGCTGCTGTAGGTTATTGTTGCTGCTGCTTTTATTGCTGCTGCTTCTGCAGGTTATATTTGCTGCTGCTTATATTGCTGCTGCTGCAGGTTATTGTTGCTGCTGCTTTTATTGCTGCTGCTTCTGCAGGTTATTGTTGCTGCTGCTTTTATTGCTGCTGCAGGTTATTGTTGCTGCTGCTTTTATTGCTGCTGCTGCTGCAGGTTATTGTTGCTGCTGCTTTTATTGCTGCTGCTGTAGGTTATTGTTGCTGCTGCTTTTATTGCTGCTGCTGCTGCTGCTGCTGCAGGTTATTGTTGCTGCTGCAGGTTATTGTTGCTGCTGCTTTTATTGCTGCTGCTGCAGGTTATTGTTGCTGCTGCTTTTATTGCTGTGGCTGCTGCTATAGGTTATTGTTGCTGCTGCTTTTATTGCTGCTGCTGCTTTTATTGCTGCTGCTGCAGGTTATTGTTGCTGCTGCTTTTATTGATGCTGCTGCTGCAGGTTATGGTTGCTGCTGCTTTTATTGATGCTGCTGCTGCAGGTTATTGTTGCTGCTGCTTTCATTGCTGCTGCTGTAGGTTATTGTTGCTGCTGCTTTTATTGCTGCTGCTCCTGCAGGTTATTGTTGCTGCTGCTTATATTGCTGCTGCTGCTGCAGGTTATTGTTGCTGCTGCTTTTATTGCTGCTGCTGCAGGTTATTGTTGCTGCTGCTTTTATTGCTGCTGCTGCTGCTGCAGGTTATTGTTGCTGCTGCTTTTATTGCTGCTGCTGCTGCAGGTTATTGTTGCTGCTGCTTTTATTGCTGCTGCTGCTGCAGGTTATTGTTGCTGCTGCTTTTATTGCTGCTGCTGCTGCTGCTGCTGTAGGTTATTGTTGCTGCTGCTTTTATTGCTGCTGCAGGTTATTATTGCTGCTGCTTTCATTGCTGCTGCTGTAGGTTATTGTTGCTGCTGCTTTTATTGCTGCTGCAGGTTATTGTTGCTGCTGCTTTTATTGCTGCTGCAGGTTATTGTTGCTGCTGCTTTTATTGCTGCTGCTGCAGGTTATTGCTGCTGCTGCTTTAATTTCTGCTGCTGTATTTTATTTTTGCTGCTGTAGATTGTTGTTGCTGCTGCTGTAGGTCATTGTTGCTGCTGCGGCATGTTATTGTTGCTGCTGCTGTAGGTTATTGTTGCTGCTGCTGCTATAGGTCATTGTTGCTGCTGCTGCATGTTATTGTTGCTGCTGCTGCTGTAGGTTATTGTTGCTGCTGCTGCATGTTATTGTTGCTGCTGCTGTAGGTCATTGTTGCTGCTGCTGCTGTAGGTTATTGTTGCTGCTGCTTAGGGCTTCACGATTTATCGAAATTGATCCGGAATCAGTACTTAAGATACATGCATTAAATAAAATGTATTTAAGATAACTGCTATTTGTGCTGAAAATGTTACAGCACAACTTAGTTTGGACCCCAAGAAAAGGTCTTCCATTGTTCCCAAAACAAGTACCTAGAGTTCTGTTTCCACCACTGCTATTAAATCCATTGGATTGTCTGACATGGTTGACTTTTTAAACCTGTAACATTAAGGCGGATTTAGACACCATCTGACAGGCTGGGTGCTAGGGTGGAAAATTGGTCTGGCTTAGAGTGGAGAATACTGAAGAGCTCTCTAGGTGTGTTGTGCTTTGTCTAAAAGCTGTCTGAGGAATGCTAACTCCTTGTGGCATTGTGAGCTTTTAGTAAACAGAGAGTGTGCAGTGTTCAAAGAGCTTATGAGGTTAGCGAAACACAGGAGTTTGAGAGAACCAGAGTAAAAAATTCAAGGAGATCACTCATTTGGAGTGTTGGAAAGAGGCTTAACTGAAGTTTCCACTCACTGGGACTTGATTAGCATAGCGAGCTTTGGTTAAAATTGTATTTAAGGGTGTGAATCACCAGGTAGAAATGAAGGAGAGGGCTCAAAGGTAATGGATTGAGGCTGAGGTTACGATGGAAACAGATGAGCATATGGTCTAATGTTTTGTCTCATAGATCGTAGACGTCAAATCAAGCTGTGTGTGAGGACTCTTTCTTTCAGATGCTGTCTCCGCTGTAGCTCTTTACTCAGGGGTTCAGTACACCTGCTTGTTAAACGGGTTGGAAAATAACAAACTAATACCGCAAACAGCAGTAGCAATTAATGCTGGCAGCTCACAATGCCTTTCGCAAACTCCTTTTAGCCTAACCTGTTTATCTTGGCTAAATCACAAGGGCTTTCCCCCAAGTGAACCATAAACTTGTCACTTGTGGTATTAATAGGAATGTTAATCAGACAGCCGAAATGAATATGGTGTATCTAATTTGGGGAAGTTAATTGGAAGTAATCCAGTGTGGTTCTGGGAATATTACACATTCAGTCTGTATCCTGATCCACTGAGTTTTTATCAGGCTAAACCTAATGCTTTATTTCAAGACAAGTGCAATGGTGTGAAGATTTATGCATTTTGGTATCTGTACATCGGCGTGAAATCATGTGTGAAACATCATTTGCAGGCCATTTTGATTTTACAAAAAAATGTTTAATAGATATTGTGTATAGGCCTGTCGCAATAATCAATATATTGATATATCGCACAATAAATGTACATGACCTCAATTTTTTTTATTTTATGCAATATATCGCCCATTATGTTTACATGATAATGAATGTCACCAACATTTTACTTGATCGTGCTGTCATCTTGTATGTTTTCCGTGACGGAGGCGAAAGTGGTTAGAGCAGTGGAAGAGCAGTTATCGACAGGTGAAAAAAAGGCGCCATTTGAAGCGTTATAGTGTTTTCCTGACAACTACTGTCAGTTTGGAAGAATAAGCCCAAATGGACTCGATTTCAAAGCCGCAATCACCTGTTCCGCTGCACATAAAAATGTCAACGCAGAATGACGAGTGTTAAAGCCGTTTCACAAGGGAACATTTTTATTTACTATTTATTCAATTTTTAATTTTTTTATTTAGGATAATATATTTTTTACCCTTAATTTCCATGATCTAAAGAATTAAAAGGTTGTCATTTGAAAGTGCGTAGGTCTACTTGCATTATTATGCTGTTATATTAGGATTATATATTCAGTGGCATAAAATATCTTAAAATGACAATAATATTGTTTATGGCAATTATTTCTGGGACGATATATCGCAAAACAAAAAGTAGTTAGCGTTACAGGCCTAATTGTGTATTTATTTTAAATGATTTTATATTCTGACCCGTCGAATCACTTGGAGCATTCATTCGTTCGTTCATTTTTTCATTCATTCGTTTGTTTGTTTGTTCGTTCGTTCGTTCGTTCGTTCATTCATTCAATCATTCATTCAATCATTCATTCTTTCTTTTTTCTCTAAAATGTTTTTATAGTATTTAGGGCTGTCACGATATTAGATTTTTCACACCACGGTTATTGTGGCCAAAAAAAAATCACGATATCGGTATATCGTGATATCTATAGAAACCTTGGTGGGAAAGTTATCAAATTAATTTTTACTTTGTTTATTTAGGTTTTCTTTTTTACCCAACAAACATAATTGGATACTGATAAACACAGGGTAGTACTCTGTTACTGATAAATCTTCTTTGAAGCTCCCTATGAAATAACAAGAGAGAACATACTGTCAGGTTCAACAGTGTAATGAATAAATATTAACATAAATGTTACTGGCCACTACTAGATTGCAAATACAAATACAAGAATAGACATTATGTAAATAGACATTCATTAATTATAAGAAACTGAGATGTGCTGCACTGGTGGAAGCAACACGAGCCCATGCTACCACGACCGTCAAGACCGTCAGACATGCTCTGGTGTTTAGAGTCCGCGCCAGCAGCAGCAGCAGTAGCAGCAGCAGCAGCAGTAGCAAGCGTTCCTTCAGCGCAGCTGCAAGATTTAAGGCCTTTTTACACCTGTTCACTTCATTCGTTTTCTCTGATCAGATATCTATAACATTGTGAAGGGATTAGGAGTAAATGTCTTCCGAGATTCTTTCGAGGCGGATTTAAATCCGATCACTCAGAGTCACCGCTCCGACCACGCACATCACGCGCTGCGCTAGGGCACCGAGTGCTGAGGGGGGCACCGCAAGAAATTGCAAGAAAAACACGCAAACGGCTGCCAGTGAAACTGAAAGTAGCCAAAGTCTCAGATGCTCTTGCAGTGCTTAGGTCGCTCTTTCGCATATTGCGACATTTGTTAATAATTATTAATAATTTATTAATGTTTTATTTTTACATTTATTCATTCAATTTCATACTTAAATTCTGCTGTACAGCTCTGAGCTGCCAGTGTAAATCTTTATATATATTTTTTATTATACTATACACTAGGAATGTGTAAAAGGGTTTTTTTAAGTAAAGTTTTAATTTTAAGTAAGGTTTTTCAAGTCTTTTAAGGAAAATAAAGAAAGAGTATTGCAATAAAAAATAGTATTTTTTCTCCTTAACGTCTTGCTGTTCCTGTCGCCTAAGAATAGAATAGCAAAAAACTGATGTGACTAGCCATCAGAACCGAACCGAACCGAAAACCGTGGTTAAAAAAACGAGATATGTATTGAACCATGGACTAACTGTATTGTTGCATCCCTAGTAATTAGCTCCGGAGAAACGCGATAGCAGCTGATAATAGGCATCGTATTCCTAAAGGTAGATGTGATCAGCTGGCAGTCAGCTGATGCGAGCTTGACTAACGTGACCTGCCAGAAATAACGCTATATGCTTGATTTTTGAGTGAAATATCTCTTTAACTAGCTTTTAGAAAGGAAGCATTACTAACAACAGTAGCCTGAAACAATGCTGAAAATACTTAACTACTATTTTTTCCTAAGCTGAAGTCAGCTGAATGTTGTTACAGAAGAGTCAGAACGAGCCATTACATTAAAGATTTTATGCACAAGGACACCAGGAACTTGCATTAAGGAAGTAAACAGGGTTTTGATTTGATCTTGACTTAAGTTGTGTCAATAGATTGTGTAATATCTGTAATAGTAACCTTAGTCATATGCCATTCCCCTCCAGAGCAGGGGCGTAAATCGCGGGGGGGACAGGGGGGACAGGACCCCCCCAATCTGAGGGCTGTCCCCCCCTAAAAACCATGCTGAGTGTTGTAAATAATATAACAATATATACTTAAAATAAATGTGTAAGTAGTGAAACAATACAAACGCAAACGGGGGGAAAAAAATGCGTTTTAAGTTTAGAAACATTTTGAGTCCCCCCCTCCCCTCACAGTGGTTTGATCCACCGCGCACCTCAACTAACGTTACAGAACGTAGAAAAACCACCACACAAGTTTGGGGAGACAACAAGGCTCTTCAGACAGCAGTTGTGAAACACCAGTAACAGTGTTGCCAAGTCCGCGGTTTTCCCGCGGAATTGGGCTACTTCATCACTGTTGCCGCGGGCTGTTTCTCATGTCCGCGGGTTGAAGCGACCCCAATTATATGATATTTAGCCCCGGGAATGCGAATTTTAGTAGGCAACCATGCCAAAAAAACACATATTTAACCCCCCAAATGCGATTTTTACTGGAGATGCCCCCCTGAAACGAGATTGGGCTAGTTTTGGGCTAGTTTTCAGTAGCAATTGGGCGGGTTTTGTTGCGAAAACCTGGCAACCCTGACCAGTAAGTAGCTGTCAAGGCTATTATATTCACTTTAAACGTCAGATGAAATTATTCTTTTCTCTTTAATACAGATTAGACAAAACACTGTTAACATCCCTTGCCCACTGCCGCACCGCCCCGCTCCGCTGTACAGTAATAAAATCATTGAGTTCAGTTAGAGAACTGACAAAACTATTAAAAACTGAACGTGTCTGCTCAATACAGCACGAGCCGAACGAGCAAACCGCTGACAGACAAGATTATCGAAGATTTGGTTTCAAAGCGTAAAAGCGCCTATTTAAGGGAGTGTGTCATTGCACTGTTTTGTTGTTGTGTTTTTCATTACGAATAATAGGCTAATGAACCCAAAATTCAAGCAACCCGCCCCCAAATTCTAAAAATTGGCATATTCTAAACCGAAAGTTCAGTCAGATCTGTGTAGGGTTTGGCTCAATATGATAATAAGTGGCAGATCAGAGGGCTTGCTGCAGTTGAATATCTAAATATCTGAATATCATAGTATAAAATACTATGTGGAGGACGCAAGATAATTTAATAATTATAATATGACCGCTTTGTGTTGTTGGTCAGATAAAATAACAGAGAAAAGAAAAACGGACATTAATAATTTTTCAGTGCACCAAAACACCCCCACATTTTTTTTTGTGGTACACATATCCTTACAAGTACGATTTTGGCTGCATTATTTGTGTCCCCTTCAAAAATTGCTCTTGAGAAATTTAATGTTTATTGTCCCCCCCAACTTTTAGATGAAATTTACGCCCCTGCTCCAGAGTTTTGATTTAGCACATGTACTTGTCAAACACTCTTGAAATAGCCCTGGTTTAAGTGTCTTGTTGACAGATGGTGGTCGTTGATTGTACCTTATACTTGTCACTTCAATAAGAACCCCTTAACCTAACTGCTACCAATCCTCAGGTTTGACTTTCTTTCCAGCTTCAAATAATATATTACAGCACTTCCCGTGTAGGCTCTGATATACACTTGACAAGAATGGCCTGTGTCAACAGGACCGCTGAGACATCCGGCTGTGCTTAAGTGTCTATGGCTGTTAAGTGAGAGGCAGGAAAAAGTTTGCAGTTCGATTAGTTGGAGATGACATGTTCTGGCCTCTCTGTTTGTCTTGCAGCTGATTATCCAGAAGATCCGCATGTGCCAGCAGCTGTGGGCTTGTGAGCCATTTGTCAGTGTGCTGGAGTACCTTCTGGCTGTGGGCAATTACCTCAACCAGAACGCGGGCAAGGACAGGGCCAAGGGATTTCGCCTCTCATCCTTAACTAAGGTAGGACCCGCACTGCCAGCAAATGACCTGTGGGGGATGGCGAAGAGAGCCAGGGCAAATAAAACATCTTATTGGCATACAGGTTTTATTTATATATTTATTTCCATTTCTCCATTTCTCCTCCAGTTGTTTTATCTGTTCAGCCTTGGTAACAGCATTAATGGTAACTAACAATATCGGCAGAATTTATTTTTATTTTTTTTAAATGTAGCCTTTCCAGTTTTCAGCTCTGCGCACACAAATGAACCGAAAAAAATCTCCTGAAATAACTCGTATATTCTACCATTCAAAACCGGTAGTTTTTTATTTTATTCAGCTAGGTTGCTTTAAATTGATCAAAAGTGAAATTAGGTTATGTTAAACAGTTTTTTTGAACTTTCTCTTCAGTCAAAGAAGAATGCAAAAATGCATCATGGTGTCCACGAATGTTTCTTGAGCAGCAAATCAGCAAATTAGACTGATTTCTGAAGGATCATGTGACACTGAAGACTGGAGTAATGATGCTGAAAACTCAGCTTTGAATCACAGGAATAAATTACTTAAAAAATACTGATATACTGTTTTTTACAGTATATTAGTATGTCCAATATTCCAGATACTTTTCAGTCCGGTTTTAGATCAATGCACAGTACGGAAACTGCACTGTTGAAGGTCAGCAATGACCTTTTGCAAAGTCTCGATACTGGTTTGCGCGCAGTGCTTGTCTTGTTGGATTTAAGCACTGGTTTTGATACAATCGACCACAGTATCTTGTTACATCGGTTGGAAAAGGTGGTGGGTATTCAGGGTGTCACCTTGCAGTGGTTGGCCTCTTATCCTAAAGACAGAACCATCTAAGTGAGCATGGGGAAGTTTTCTTCTTCGTTGGTTCCCCTATTATGTGGTGTGCCCCAAGGGTCCATTTTAGGTCCGCTTCTCTTTTCACTTTATATGCTGCCATTGGGTGCCATTTTTTAGAAATATAGACTGCTATGCTGACGATACAGTTTTATCTACTTGCTAAAACTGACAGTACTGTGTGACTGTTTTGAGGATATCAAATGTTGGATGGCTAATCATTTTTTGCAATTAAATGAAAGCAAAGTGAGTTTTTGATTTTAGGCCCATCCTGGTCTTCATCTCTTTTTAATTTAGGTTATGTCTCTGTCAGTGTTCAACCTCATGTAAGGAACCTTGGGGTTATATTTGATTTGTCACTACATTTTGAGAAACAAATCAGTACAGTGGTAAAGGGCAGCTTCTTTCATCTGAGATCGATTGTGTAATTAAAACAAAAGATTTATAGACCATAATCCACGCCTTTATAACATCACGTCTGACTACTGTAATTCCCTGTACTGTGGCCTGTCTCGAACTGCAAACTCTTGCCTGCAAATTGTCCAAAATGCTGCAGTTAGACTTCTTACCGGCACAAAAAAGAGAGATCACATTTCTCCCATTTTAGCGACCTTACATTGGCTTCCTGTAAAGTTTAGAATTGATTTTAAAATTGCAGTTTTTGTCTACAAGGCTCTATCTGGTGTTGCACCAAAATACATTAGTGATCTTCTGATTCCCTACACTCCCCAAAGAACACTTAGGTCTTGTAATCAGCTTCTCTCTAACTGTCCCTCGTTTCGCTGTAAAACTAAGGGTGGTCGGGCCTTCTCTGCTGCTGCACCTAAACTCTGCTCCTTCATTAGCCAGCTTTAAATCAGCTCTCATTTGTTCTCTCTGGCTTTTGTTTAGATTGCTATTGCTAGATTTTTTGTATTGGGTTTAATGTGTTTATATTTTGTATCCTGCCTTGTTTCCTTTTATACTTTCTTTTTATAGGCTCATTGTCTTACTGTACAGCACTTAGGTGCAACTCTGTTGCTTTTAAATGAGCTATAGATATACATTTTGAATTGACTTCTTTCAAAAACATCAAAAAACCTTACTGATCTTACTGATAAATTAATGTAGCCTATTTATATATTGCTGTATTTTTTCTCATAATATTGCATTGATCATTTAGATCCTTTTATTAATAATTATTTTTTGCATTCATGTTGTTTCCTAAGGATAAAATACAGTATTTTGTAAATTTATTCAAAAATTTCATATAATATAAATAAATATATAAGTAATTTGAGAGCGTAGAGCAGCTGGCTTGATTACATTATTCACAGCACTTCATTGGAGTCCTTCCGAGTGTTGTTGTTGTTGTGCTTCCAAAAGTTGTGGATTCTACAGAAGCATAAATTATTTCTTAACAACCGCAGTGATCACGGTCAGTCTGTCTTAAAACGTTAATGTTAAAAATCTGTTTACTTACAGAGAAAGTGAATACGCATTTAAGTTCTACCAGAAAGACTCAAAAACAAACTGATTAAGAAATACAAAATATTTTATTTTGTTAAACATGATAAAAAGTAGGAGGAAGACAGAGAGCCATCAGAGCCTGCTGGTAGACCCCTCGACTTTGACCCAGCCAGGAGGCGATAAGTTGAGGATGTCATCTAGAAGTTTCTTGTAGGACAGGGACCTAGACTGGTGGGCGTTGGAGTGGTGGTGGGAGGTAACATACTCGCCAAACTGCTAGCAAAGAAAAATGTGCTGTTTCTCAATATGCTTTCTTAAAGGATTAGTTTACCCAAAAATGAAAATTCTGTCATTAATTTCTAATTAAATTAAAATAAAATCAGAGAGCTTTCTGACCCCTACATAGATAGCAACACAACAACCATTTTCAAGGCCCACAAAGGTAGTAAAAACATAATTAAAATAATCCATATGACCCCAGTGGTTCAACCTTAATTTTATGAAGCGACAAGAATACTTTTTATGCGCAAAAAAACACAAAAGTAACAACATTATTCAACAATTTCTTCTCGTCTGTGTCAGTCTCCTACGCTGTTTACGTTGGTCAGCTCCAGACGTGACAAAATTGTTGTTGAATAAAGTCATTATTTTTGTTTGTTTTTTGCGCATAAAAAGTATTCTCGTCGCTTCATAAAATTAAGGTTGGAGTCATATGGATTATTTAAACTATGTTTTTACTACCTTTCTGTATCAAGTTCTTACACTTGATAAACATAATATTAATAATACATAATTGCATAGTAATATACGTAATATAATGTAGAATGTAAATAATATATAAAAAATACTATATACCGTGACACACCTAATAAAATGTAACATTTTTCATTAGATGACCCGTTATTAATAATAATAATAATAATAATAATAATAATATGAAAAATGACACAAATAATAATACTATTACACGGTTATTGTAATAGCGGAAACATTTGGACATTTAACACTACTATATGTAGGGTAAGTTCAAATGCTTAGTGTATATGCTAAGCTAATAGGCTATTCGGGTAGATGTATGCTATGCTAGTATGCAAGCTAACTAAAAAACTGTAAGAATGAGAAATGCTTGATTTCATCACCTATAACGTATTATTATACTCATGGGCGTCGGAACCATTGTATGTGGGTGGGACAAGACCCACCCACTTTTTATGATCAATGATATTGGACCCACTCACTTTTATCGTCTCTAACATTCAGCACGTCTGTTTACCTACCCCTAACTTAATTTCTTAATTTCTCATGACATCGTTCCATCTGCAGCTGTTGCTTTAGGTCCCTACTCAAGAACGCAAGTACGGAGGATGTATGAAAGTACCCGGATGTGTTCTTGATATCGAGGACGCATGGAATGCAGACTTGAGAGTATCGAACCATTAGAGAGAATCGAATACGCTCGTTCTCACTTAAGAAATTCCTGCTGCTAGCTCGCAAATGCGTGACGGCTCGTGAAAGTAAGTTTGTTTGTTTTGCTTAATTTTAATAAAGTGATAGAAAGCTTGAAGAAAGCCTGCAATATTTTTATTGGTTTGTTAAAAAGAATCTTAATATTGACAAAGCATAGATAATAGGTCAAATAATGTCTATAATAATATGAAAGAAATGTTTTAATAGGTTGTTATATAGGTTGTTTGGATTAATTGTGCATTAGCCGATACATATATATATATATATATATATATATATATATATATATATATATATATATATATAC
Organism: Romanogobio albipinnatus; assembly: GCA_023566225.1. Taxonomy (NCBI): domain Eukaryota; kingdom Metazoa; phylum Chordata; class Actinopteri; order Cypriniformes; family Gobionidae; genus Romanogobio; species Romanogobio albipinnatus. The sequence goes on from CM042248.1 coordinate 41,932,877, forward strand.
TTATATATATAAATTATATATATATATAATTTTCACAAGGATGCATTCTGTGTCCTCGCGTCCTTCTGAGTTCATTCTTTCAAGGTTGCCTGGCAAGACTGGTCTCCAGGAGAATGCAAGTCCATTCTTTGCCTTCTTGTAATTGAGAAACAGCCATGACAAACAGCCAAAGACGAACGAGACATTGTGATTGGCTGAAAAGGGGTTGAATTAGTGACATAATTGCTACTAATTACATATATTTTTTGCATGTGACATACCTGAACGAGTTTTCCCAGTAGAACTTACACAAAGCTAGTATTTCCTTTACCCCGTTGTTGCAGTCTATTATGATGCATTTTTGTATGACTACACAAATCAGACATGCGGTATCTTTGAGTTTCTCTTTGTTGTTAATTTCTACAAACTCTTGCCACAGCGGCCCGATTCATTAGCCATGCGGCATGGCTTTTTTTTTTAGAGCCCGCTTAGTCATTAGTGACACACAGTGGTAATTTGTATCGATTTTTGTGGGCTAGGATGCTGAAAACCCAGTTCCTCAGTGGCAAGATTTAAGGGTACTTACACAATAAGCTGAATGACTTCCTCCTTTGCTAATGAGGTATCTGAGTGCACCAGCTCTGTGCTTCCTACATAGAAACAAGATAACAGCAACTCTTAGAAGTATAACTGTACAGGGCAGCTTTTTATAACTGTACAGGACAGCTTTGGCGATTTATGAAACACCCTACCCTGACATGTTCATCATGAATGTCATTTCATAATTTAATATATCATGTGTTTGTTTCCAGTGTATGAAATTTGAACTTTGCATGTTCAGTCTTGAATCTATACATTGACATATTAACTGTTTGTGTCACAGTTTAATGCAAAACATTTAAGACCAATATGTATACATTCTTAATCTTTAGGGTTTAATATGGAGTTTGCCCACCCTTTGCAGCTTTAACAGCTTCAACTCTTCTGGGAAGGCTTTCCACAAGGTTTAGGAGTGTGTTTATGGGAATGTTTGACCATTCTTCTAGAAGCACATTTGTGAGGTCAGGCACTGATGTTGGACGAGAAGGCCTGGCTCGCAGTCTTCGCTCTAATTCATCCCAAAGGTGTTCTATCAGGTTGAGGTCAGGACTCTGTGCAGGCCAGTCAAGTCCCTCCACACCAAACTCGCTCATCCATGTCGTTATGGACCGACGCTTTGTGCACTGGAGCGCAGTCATGTTGGTACAGGAAGGGGCCATTCCCAAACTGTTCCCACAAAGTTAGGAGCATGAAATTGTCCAAAATGTCTTGGTATGGTATGGTGAAGCATTGAACATTAAGAGTTCATTTCACTAGAACTAAGGGGCCAAGCACAACCCCTGAAAAAAAAACCCCACACCATACCCCCCCCCCCACCACCACCACCACCACCAACTTGGCACAATGCATTCAGGCAAGTACTGTTCTCCTGGCAACTGCCAAACCCAGACTCATCCATCCGATTGCCAGACAGAGAAGCGTGATTGGTCACTCCAGTGAACACGTCTCCACTGCTCTAGAGTCCAGTGGCGGTGTGCTTTACACCCCTGCATCCCATGCTTTGCATTGCACTTGGGGATGTAAGGCTTGGACGCAGCAGTTTGGCCATGGAAACCCATTCCATGAAACTCTCTATGCACTGTTATTGAGCTAATCTGAAGGCCACATGAAGTTTGGAGGTCTGTAGTTATTGACTCTGTAGTTGGCGACTTCTGCGCACTGTGTACCTCAGCATGATTTTATACACCTGTGGCCATGGAAGTGATTGGAACACTTGAATTCAATGATTTGGATGGGTGTCCCAGTACCTGTGGCAATATAGTGCATTTTATAACACGGCTTTCTGGAATACTTATAATTTTGATTTGTCATTTGTTGTTTGCTCTTTTTCTAATTACAACTAATTGTTTCTAATTGTTTCATACACTACCATTCTTTTATGCTCAACAAGGTTGCAATTGTTTGACCAAACAGTAATATTGTGAAATATTATTACAATTTAAAATAACTGTTTTCTATTTTAATATATTTCAAAATGTAATATATTCCTGTGATCAAAGCTGAGTTTTCAGCATCATTACTCCAGTCTTCAGAGTCACATGATCCTTCAGAAATCATTCTAATATGCTGATTTGCTGGTCAAGGATAATTTATTATTATCATCCATGTTGAAAACAGTTGTGCTGCTTCATATTTTTGTGGAAACCGTGATAACTTATGGTAACACTTTAGTATGGGGAACACATATTCACAATTAACTACGACTTTTGCCTCAATAATCTCCTAATTTACTGCTTATTAATAGTTAGTAAGGTAGTTTTGGGTAGGATTAAGGGATTTAAAATAAGGTCATGCAGAATAAGGCATTACTATGTGCTTTATACGTGCTAATAAACAGCCAATATCCTAGTAATATGCATGCTAATAAGCAACTAGTTAATACTGAAAATTAAACTCTAAAATAAAGTGTCACCTAATTTTTTTCCCAGGATTCCTTGATTAATAGAAAGTTCAAAAGAACAGCATTGATTTGAAATAAAAAATCTAACAATGTAAAAGTCTTTACTGCCACTTTTCATCAATTTAATGCATCCTTGCTGAATGAAAGTCAAGAATCTTACTGACCCAAAACTTTTTGACTTTTTTAAACTGCTAAATATAAGTGATCCTATTCTGAACAAAGCCTAAACAGTGTTTTCATGCCTCTTGGTCATCTTTTTAGTATTGTAGAATGGTTCAGGATTTAAATGGTAAACAACACAACCTAGAAACAGAGTACAGCCCACTTTTCCACCCATTTGAAGATTAGCATTTAGCCCCGTGTGAGTTTTAAATTAGCGGCTGCTGAAATTGTTGTAGTGGCTTCATGTCTACATGCATTACCATAAAGAATAGGTCTAGAGAGCTTGATATATCCCCACTCTTGTTCTCTACAGGCCTCTTCATATGGAGAGCAGTTGAAACAATCCCTCTTGAACATGCTCGCTGGGTTTTGTGGCATGCATACTCGCTTTTACATTTTCTTTCTTTAAGAAGATGCAATTGAGATAGGAGTGTTTTGTGTTTAGAACTATTTGATTAATTTTCAGTGCTTAAAGGGGTAGTTCACCCACAAATGAAAATTCTGTCATTATTTACTCACCCTCAAGCTTTTCCAAACTTGTATGAGGTGTTTTCTGTTTTCTGCTGAACACAAAAGAAGATATTTCGAAGAATGTTGGTTTCCCAGACAGTTGATGGAAACCATTGTCTTCAATAGTTTTCCCCCCATACTATAAGTCAATGGGGTCAATCAACTGTTTGGTCACCAACATTCTTCAAAATATCTTCTTTTGTGTTGGAACTCACACAGGTTTGGAACAAGTTGAGGGTTAGTAAATGATTTGAAATTTTTCATTAGCAGCTATATTTATTTATTCAATACATGCATTCCCTATCATTATCACCCTTTAGTCTGCTGTACAAATTGTCAATCTTTCGAAACACTCACGTGAGGCTGTAGTACTCCAACAGCATTTGCATTGTGTCTGTATGGAGAATCAGAGAGCAGAACCTTAGAGATGTCAAGGAGACACTTTTGGAAAAATGTTAACTGGTTTTCCACATGTGCACAATAGAGGTGCTCTTCGGCACAAGGACATTATCTTCCATTTTTAGTTGATGGTAATATGCACGTGGGTGTTGAATTGTCAAACCTCGCTCTTTCTCTGGCCTTGGGCAAGGTATTGGTATTCAAAGATGCGTGCATGTGCGTGCATAAACTCTCACAAATGCACACTCACACCCAAGATAAATATTTGTTTACCTGATCCTCTAAATTTAACACCCTCTGGTCAGATGGGATATTTGATTGGGGATATATGACCAATCGATCCCAAGCCTCACTGTCTACATTGACAAGACAATTGATCCCAATAGAATTTGTTGTTAATATGTTGCTAATGGCATTAATAAGCATTCAAATATATCACACACATTTTTGATTTATAAAAATATATATATATGTATTACATATTATAATAAATAAAACAGTACCTGTCAAAAGTTTCATTACATTAAAATCTCTTCTGCTCACCAAGGCAGAATTTATTTAATCAAAAATACAGTAAAACTGTAATATTCCGAATTATTATTACAAAAATATAAGTTGTAATATATTTTAATTTATTCCTGTGATAAAAGCTGAATTTTCAGCATCATTGCTCCAGTCTTCAGTGTCACATGATCCTTCAGAAATCATTCTGATATGATTCGCTGCGCAAGAAACAATAATTTTTTGCTGCTTAAGATTCATCTTTGATTAATATAAAGTTCAACAAACAGCATTCATTTGCATTTATAATTTTTTTTAATTAAATTTTCTATAGCATTTATTAAATAGACATATTTTGTAACATTACAAATGTCTTCATTGTCACTTTTGATCAATTTAATGCATCCTTGATGAATAAAAGTAAATCAAAATAAGTGTCTATGATGCTTTAAAATGCTCCCTACATAGGCAGCTCACTAGCTTTTGGACAACATAAAATCATAAAATAATAAATTTTTATCACATTTTAAAGATATATAAAATATTTTATATTTGTTAATTTTATATTTATACATTGTATTAAGTACATATTTGTATCACCTTTTTTTCTAAATGAAATAAGAGTTTATTCATAGATATTCATTTATTTTAAAAACGTGTTCAGTGATTTTCAAACATTTTTATTTGCAGAAACTAGAAGTGACAATATGGTCAAATATAAAATTATAAAAATACATTTCAGAAGATTCAAGAACTGAATGTTCTTCTGGGTCCAATAATGAATTTATTTATTTTGTTTCTTCAGTCAAATTAATGCTCAATAGCATTTTTCTCATCTATGTTATTTATATAAAATAAATAAATTTTATTATACTTTATTACATTTCCATATTTTTTATAGAAAGTTTGAGTGGACAAAGACTCTCCAATGATCACAGATAGAGAATTGCAGAGATTAGTTGAGTCTTTGAGTCAGAAAGACAAACAAAAAAAAATAGAACGACCCCTACCTCACCACATGTTGTTTGGGAGGGATTCAAGAAATAATCCTCCAGTTTATTCAGTTGTCAGACACGACTGGAAATTCAAAAGGGACCTGTTCTTGGGTCAGATCAGAACTATAAAAAGAGCTTTTTGGCAGCAAACCCACCAGATGGTTTTGGTGCAAACAGGGATAAAAAGAACCCCATGCCCACGGTTAAAAATACAGCTGGATCTTAAATGTGGCCCTCAACATTTAAGATCCAGCTGTATTTGCTTGTATTTGTTTGCTGGAGGTCCTGGACATCTTCAAATTCATGGTATCAGGGATTCTAGCAAATACCAACAGATAAAAAATCTAAACCTGACGGCCTCTGCCAGAAATCTTAAAATGGGTGGTTGGATCTTCCATCAGGACAACGATCCAAAACAAACATCAAAATCAACACACAAATGTGTCACTGAGCATAAAATGAAGCTTCTGCCATGACCACCCCAGTTCCTCTGACCTGAACCCGGCTGAACTGAAGAGAGGAAGCATCAACATGGATCTGGGAATCTGAAGGATCTGGAGAGATTCTGTATGGAGGAATGATCTCTGATCTCTTGTCAGGTGTTCTCCAAACTCATTAGGCATTATAGAAGAAGACTCAAGAGCTGTTATCTTGGCAAAAGGAGGTTGCAAAAAGTATTGAATAAAAGGGTGCCAATAATTATGGCCAACATGTTTTGGAGAAAAGCATTTATTTTATGTGATTTACCCCCACTTTCAATTCTTTTACTTTAATGAAAGGATAGATTTAGGTGGATAGGTGAGAGTCAAGATGGCGCCGAGGATGGCCGCTACGTCGCAAGCTCTGCTGAAACATTGTAGTTTTTTGTTTGTTCTGTTTATAGTTTTTGTGTTTTTTGTCTTGGATGTTGTCTGCCTTACTACGTACGACAGACAGACACTTTTGGACATTGGTTCGGCTATCGCACTCCGAAAACCGGACTTTAAATTCTTCAGTGACGAACCGCCGTTTACAAACAGAGCAGCGGAGCTCTTTGTCTGGACGGCCCGACCACGCAAACGCGGCCGGAGAAGGGGAAGCAGAGCCGGCGTACTTATCAGAGTAAGACGCCGCGCAAACCGACCCCCACTTCCCAGTATTTTACTGGCAAATGTTCAGTCTCTGGACAATAAACTCTGCGAGCTGAGAGCACGGATCTCTTTCCAACGAGAGACGAGGGACTGCTGCATTATCTGCCTCACAGAAACTTGGATGTCCGCTGAGATTCCAGATTCGGCCATCGAAACCGCGGGGTTCTCCGTGCATCGAATGGACAGAGAAAAAGATCTCTCCGGGAAAAGCAAAGGCGGGGGTGTATGTTTTATGATTAACCGATCCTGGTGTGATCAGAGGAACGTACATTCTATCAAGTCTTTCTGTTCTCCTGATCTGGAACTTCTCATGGTTCTGTGTCGACCATTCTGGCTACCGAGGGAATTCACAGCGGTCATCATCACAGCTGTGTATATTCCCCCACAAGCCGACACAGACCGGGCACTAAAGGAACTGTATAGGACAGTGAGTGAGCAGGAAACCGCGCATCCTGAGGCCGCGTTTATTGTGACCGGAGACTTTAACAAAGCCAACTTCAAGCGCATCGCACCCAAATACCACCAACATGTTAACTTCAACACGCGAGGGAACCGCGTCTTAGATCACTGCTACTCCCCCTTCAAGGATTGTTACAAGTCCCTCCCGCGCCCACCATTTGGCAAATCGGATCACGCTTCCATCCTCCTTTTGCCCGCATATAGGCAAAGACTCAAACAGGAAGCACCCGCCCTCAGAACCATCCAGTGCTGGTCGGACCAATCAGATTCTATGCTACAGGACTGTTTTGATCACGCGGACTGGGAGATGTTCCGGTCGGCCTCTGATGACGACATCGAGGTCTACGCTGATAGCGTAACGTGTTTCATCAGGAAGTGCGTAGATGACGTTGTTCCGACCAAAACAATTCGGCTGTACCCTAACCAGAAGCCGTGGCTAAATGGGGATGTTCGCGCGGCACTCAATGCGCGGACCTTCACTTTTAACTCCGGTAACGCGGAGGAGCATAAACAAGCAAGTTATGCCCTCCGGAAAACCATCAGAGCAGCAAAACGGCAGTACAGGGACAAGATTGAAGGACAGTTCAACACCACCGACTCCAGAAGCATGTGGAGGGGAATTAACACCATCACGGACTATAAAGGGAACACAAACTCCACCGTGAACACCGCTGCCTCTCTCCCTGACGAGCTCAACACCTTCTATGCTCGCTTTGAGGGAACTAACACCGCCCTCGCGGAGAGAGCGCTCGCGGCTGAAGATGCAGAGGTTAGTGCACTCTCTGTATCTGTCGCGGATGTAACCCGATCCTTCCGGCGGGTGAACGTCCGTAAAGCTGCGGGTCCAGACGGCATTCCCGGCCGTGTGATCAGAGCGTGCGCGCACCAACTGGCTGGAGTCTTCACGGACATTTTTAACCTGTCCCTCTCCCTGTCTGTGGTCCCCACATGCTTTAAAACGTCCACTATTGTTCCTGTACCTAAGCAATCAAAAACCACCTGCTTAAACGACTGGCGTCCTGTTGCTCTGACCCCCATCATCAGCAAATGCTTTGAAAGACTAGTCAGAAACCACATCTGCTCTGTTCTCCCCCCCTCACTGGACCCACTGCAGTTTGCATACCGCACAAATCGCTCCACTGACGATGCCATTTCATCTACAATACACACTGCTCTCTCCCACCTGGAAAAGAGGAACACGTATGTGAGAATGCTGTTTGTGGACTACAGCTCAGCATTCAACACCATTGTGCCCTCCATACTTGACATGAAACTCCGGGCTCTAGGCTTAAACAGCCTGTTATGCAGCTGGATCCTGGACTTCCTGTCAAACAGACGCCAGGTGGTCAGAATGGGCAGTAACATCTCCTCATCACTGACTCTCAACACTGGAGCCCCTCAGGGCTGCGTTCTCAGCCCACTCCTGTACTCTTTGTACACACATGACTGTGTGGCAACCCACAGCTCCAACACCATCATCAAGTTTGCTGACGATACGACGGTGGTAGGTCTTATCACCGACAATGATGAAACAGCTCCTGTATCTCTTAATATTGTCACTGGAACTTTTGTCCCTGTACCAACCATTGACACATGTCCGTAGGTGATAAAAGGCGCATAATCACCATTTTTTAAAAGGTTATCCGCCGTAGGAAATCCTTCACAAGATGAACTATCAGGACTTAACACAGGTGCCACAAGAGCAGCTGGTTTAATGCGAGGAGCTTTCCCCCCTTTATTTTTTGCTTTAAGCACAGGGCATTCATTTTTCCAGTGCCCTCTACCATGGCAGTAATTACAGATCAGAGACGAATTTCTCGACATACGATCTCCTTTATCTTCGAAATAGTCGTCCCTTTTCCGAAACTCAAAACTCTTGTGCGTTAAAACATAATCATCAGCTAATTCGGCAGCTTTGGCCGCTGTGTCAGCTTTCTGCTCATTTATATATGTTGCAATGCGATCAGGAACAGAGTTCTTAAACTGTTCGAGCACAATTAAGTCAGTCAACTCTTCAAACGTGGTTACCTCAGATGCCATACACCAACGATTGAATGCAGTACTGAGCTCTCTAGCAAACTCAACATGAGCAACATTAACACCTCTGGCTAACGTTCTAAATTTTTGTCTGTACGCTTCTGGTACTAACTCATACGATTTCAAAACTGCTGCTTTTACGATGTCGTAATTGTTGCAGTCTGAGTGTGGAAGAGCAGAATAGACTTCCTGAGCCCTGCCAGTAAGCACGCACTGTAAGAGCAGTGTACGTTCCTCACTGGGCCAACCTCTTGCTTCCGCAATCCGTTCAAACAATGTAAAAAATGTATCCGGATCTCGTTCATTAAATTTAGGCATTAAGCGCAAGTTTCCTGCAGTGTCAAACATTTTAGAAACACCATGTACAGCATTATCTGAGCCATCATTTATTCTGCCTTCTCTTATCATGTCTAAACGGTACCTTTGCAGTTCTATATTTGTCTGCTCATTTCTAGTTCTCTCACGCTCTATTTCTAATTTTAGACGCTCCTGTTCAAGTTGTAACAGCAATAACTTCTCTTGTTGTTCAAAAGTTAAAGAGCCAACATGTGGTTTAATTTGACTAGCGGTAGCTGTATCAGACATTTCAAACAATATAGCTTGTTCTATCAATTTTGTTTTAAGCATTTCTCTAATTGTACTATCCTTTAATCTCTTATCCCCAAGTTCGATTTCATAACGATCCGCGATTTTAAACAACTGATCTTTTGTACACGACTCAAGTAACGCTTCAGAAGGAGAAATAAGAAAATCTTCTACGAGATTAGACATACTTCCCCTAAAAATATACGTTACAATTTTCTAGATGGTGATTCACAAACCTCACGTGGGAGAAAAAATACTCAAAAAAAAAAAAAATTCCCTTTCCCTATCTATAGGAAAACATCTAACTAACTAACTCACCCCTAATCTTCATGTGGTTACTGGCGAGGGGTATTTAAGCACCAACTCCCGCTGGTACAAGAAAAGCAACCGGCACGCCGGCGACTACCTCATACCACGGCAATGCTCCCGAGACAACTGCTCTACTCACGGTCACCACACAAAAATAACAAAATTACATTACCCACTTGTTCCAAAAGGGACCAAGCAGCTACACCTAACAAGGGAACACCAACAAAATTCTCCCCACGATAAGATCTGTAAAGTCACTTACCTCTTAGAAACAGAATAGAACAGCTCACTATGGACACAGCTAACGTTACACGTCCTCAAAACAAATAAACTCAACGCGCATTTCCTTCCAAATGATGTATAAAACATCCCAAACAATAGCGTTAACCAAATTCTTCCGGTTTAACATTCAGTTAATGAACGTGCCAAATTCATTACAAAATAACCGAACGCAACGAAAAACGCTTCCAAATCATGTCAACAAATAACAGGAATTTTCACAAATCAGCGGACGAGCAGACGAGCCCCCATTTGTCACGGCCGGCTCGCAAGCCGCGACAAAGAAGGAGTTGACACGTTGAGTGATGTGCAAAAGGAATAACATTTATTAAAGTAAGAGCAATAAATTAAGAGAAAAGACCAAAACGGAAACAAAACAATAACTGGAACGATGACAAAATCGCACGAGAGGAAGGCGCCCCTTTTACGACTGAAGGGAGCTGCTTTTATCTGCCGGCATCAGCTCTAGCACAGGTGTAAACCATCAGTCGTCATGACGTCACTCACTCTAACACCAACCTACGAGACAAGAAAAACAGAACAACCAAACCCACACAATATGACCCATAATAGGGTCGTAACACCCCCCCACATAGAAAAAGGGTGAACATTTTATGAAACCCCATCACCGGACAACTCCCAAAACTGGAAAGACCCACCACTCTGTAATACTCTCCAACATCTTCAGCAACCACGGGCCCTGTAGAAGCAATTTAAGATGACAAAGAGCAAAACAAAGCATAGTTAGTCAATCAGTTTAAAAGGAACAAGGAGCTCTAGACAATGCGTCAGCTACCACATTGTCAGTCCCCTTGATATGCCGTATGTCAAGTGCGTATGACTGCAAGAAAAGACACCACCGTGTCAGTCGTTGGTTAGGGCACCGCAAAGAATGTAAATAGACGAGCGGATTGTGGTCTGTATACACAACCAATGGGCCTGACACGGATCCCACGTACACCTCGAAGTGGTGTAAAGCCCAAATCAACGCTAGTGCCTCCTTCTCAACCACAGAATAATTCAACTGATATGAATCAAACTTTTTTGAAAAGTAGCTAACTGGACGGTAAATCTCCTCCTCATCAGCCTGTAACAACACAGCTCCAGCACCCACATTGCTAGCATCTACACACAACTGAAAAGAACGATCAAAACGAGGCGCTGCTAACACGGGAGTGGAAGTAAGCAGTGATTTAGCTGCCTCGAAAGCTTCTTGACAGACAGACGACCAAACAAAAGCGGCTTTCGCTTTTAACAGGTCAGTGAGCGGGGCTACCACAGTAGAAAAATTCCTACAAAAACCCCGGTAGTAACCTACCAACCCCAAAAAACGCATTAATTCCTTCTTAGTAGTAGGTGAAGGAAACTGATCAATGGCCTCAACCTTGGCCCGAACTGGTCGCACACATCCTTGTCCCACCACCTTACCTAAATACGTCACAGTGGCCTTGGCGAACTCGCACTTAGCCAGATTGACGGTCAGGCCAGCCTCTTCAAAACGAGAGAACAAGGCTGCGATATGCTTCAAGTGCTGCTCCCATGAATCACTGAAGACCACTACGTCATCTAAATAAACAGCAACTCCTTTCAACCCAAAAACAACTTTATTCATAAGTCGCTGAAACGTTGCAGGTGCATTTCTAAGGCCAAAACTCATAACGTTATAAGAGAATAACCCCTCAGATGTAATGAAGGTAGAAATCTCTTGAGCTCTTTTGGTCAACGGAACTTGCCAATAGCCTTTAAGCAGATCGAACTTGCTTACAAATTTCGCTGACCCAACGCGATCAACACAATCCTCGATACGAGGCAATGGGAAGGAGTCTGGTTGTGTTACTTTATTTATTTTACGGTAGTCTGTGCAAAACCGATAAGTGCCATCAGGTTTATTTACAAGTAAACAGGGAGAAGCCCAACTGGAAAATGAAGGACGTGCAATATCATGATCAAGCATATACTGAAGTTCAGCATTAAGATGTACAAGTTTATTTGGGGATACCCGATAAAAATGTTGGCGAATAGGCTCCGCATCCCCAACATCAATATCGTGTTCCAACCAGTGTGTACGCGAAGGTACATCACCAAATAAAGAAACATGATGATTAATAAGGTCAATCAAATCACCACATTTATTAAGAGGCAAATGTGACAATATTTTATGCAAATTTTGAAGAGTCTCTGAATTTTTTAGACGTCCTAACAATACTGTATCCTCTGGAAAAGAAACTCCTTCATCCATTCCCTCCCCCATAATAATAGGCGAAATTGTCTCAACCACTAATGCAGGTTTCACCTCATCGTCTAACGTCTTGTGGGAACGGCAATAATAGGGCTTCAACAAATTAACATGACACAACTGGTTGGACTTTCTTCTCTCTGGAGTGGCAATCAGATAGTTTAAGTCAGTAACTTGTCTCTCGACCACATACGGACCTATAAACTGAGCTTTGAAGGGCGATCCCTCCACTGGTAATAGAGCCAATACCTGATCGCCAGGCATGAATTTCCGTTCCTCAGTTCGTCGATCGAAAATAGTCTTCATGCGCTTTTGCGAAGAATGCAAATGTTCTTTTGCCACCTTACCTGCTTCATATAATCTACGCTTAAAGTCGTTTACATAACTTATCAAGTTTTTAGGTGGTGAACTTTCAATCCACTGATCTTTGAGTACAGACAGTGGTCCCCGAACTGTATGTCCAAACACCAAATCGTTGGGACTAAATCTAGTACTCTCCTGACATACCTCACGTGCTGATAACATCAACCACGGCAATCCTTGTTCCCAATCACCTCCCATCTCTGCACAATAAGAACGCAGTAAAGACTTCAGCGTCTGATGGAAACGCTCCAAAGCTCCCTGGCTTTGGGCGTGATAAGCACTAGCTTTATTGTGCTTAATGTGCAACAGTCTCAAGACCTGGGAAAATAAATGAGAAGTGAAATTAGAACCTTGATCACTTTACAGAGAGGAGGTGCACACTCTGACACGGTGGTGTCAGGAGCACAACCTCTCCCTCAACGTCAGCAAGACCAAGGAGCTGGTGGTCGACTTCAGGAGGAATGAGAGAGAACACCGCCCCATCACCATCGATGGAGCACCGGTGGAGAGAGTCAGCAGCTTCAAGTTCCTCGGTGTCCACATCACAGAGGAACTCTCATGGTCCGTCCACTCTGAGGCCGTTGTGAAGAAGGCTCATCAGCGCCTTTTCTTCCTGCGACGGCTGAGGAGGTTTGGAATGAACCGCCACATCCTCACACGTTTCTACACCTGCACCATCGAGAGTCTGCTGACTGGCTGCATCACCACCTGGTACGGCAACAGTACCGCCCGCAGCCGCAAGGCCCTGCAAAGGGTAGTGCGCACGGCCAGCTGCATCATCGGAGGTGAGCTTCCCTCCCTCCAGGACATTTACGCCAGGCGGTGTGTGAAGAGAGCTCAGAGGATCTTCAGAGACTCTAGCCACCCGAACCATGGGCAGCTCTCACTGCTGCCATCAGGCAGACGGTACCCCAGCATCAGAACACGCACCAGCCGACTCCAGAACAGCTTCTTCCCACAAGCAATCAGACTACTTAACTCCTGATCCATCAGGATCATAACACACACTGGACAGAATATCACTCAGCACAACCCACTGTAGATACACACACATTATATACACATTTATTTATCATACAGCATCTATTGCACTTTGGATTTCAATTTTTCAATCTGTGAATAATATTTTATACTATACATTGTATATTATTATTACTATTATAGCGTAATGTATATTGTTTAGTGTATGTTTAGTGTATATTGTTTAAAGTATATGTATATTGTAAGTATGTGTATATTGTTTAAAGCTGTGAGAACTACACTCACATTGTGTAAATTATTTATTGTTTATTGTAGAGTTTACTGTGCTGTGAGTAATTGTGTGCGCATCAGATGTGATGCTGCTTTAAATGTTGTACATGTCATGTCGTGACTGCTATGTTGCTCGGAACTGCACCTAAGAATTTCACCTACTGTTGCACTTGTGCATATGTAGAGTGACAAATAAAGTGATTTGATTTGATTTGATTTGATTTGATTTGATTTGATTTTTGTGAATTAAAAAAAACAAAGATAAAAAAGGATAAACTATGCAGATTTATTTTTACTGCCATCTTTGATCATATTTACCAGGGGTGCCAATAATTCGGACCACAACTGTATGTATGTGTGTGTATATATATATATATATATATATATACAAATTATACATTATATATAAATATTATGCATCATATATACATGGAATAGGGTTTTTACAAATATTTTTAACTCATAAATGGCAAATTGAGTTTTTTTATATTTGTTGTTTTATATTTTTTAATTGATATTAAATACAAATATTTTTATTAACTTTTTTTCTTGGTATTAAATGGAATACAAAGCATCAAAAAAAGTGTCTATGATGCCTTAAGATACTCCCTACTTGCAGCTCAATAGGTGTTGGAACACAAATGTACCATATTTTTCCAAGTGCAGGTGCATGGATAAACACATTCATTATTTTTCCCTCTTTTTTCCAGCTTTCTCAGCTGCGCGGGAACAATCGGAAGTTCACCTTGCTGCATGCCCTTGTGGAGCAGATCATGTTGCGAGAACCACGTTTGGCCACCTTTTTCCTGGAGCTTGCAGAATTTGAGACTGTTCCTGGGGGTACTCTAATCAAAATTTCATTGGAAATGAAGATGTGAAAGATGTTTTTCAGGCTGATTTGATTGAATGCCTTCTGATTGTGTGTATCTGTGGTTTTCCTGCAGCTTCGGTTAAAGGTCTAACAGCAGAGGTGGATGGTACGTGGTCTTATCTGATGTATTTTGTGATGCTGCTGCACCAAACTTGTTTTGTAGATGCCTTTGATGCTTGATTGAGCACTTTTGCTTTCAGAATATCAACAAACACTTTCACTGTTATATTGAAGTGTGGTCATGCATTTCATACAATTTATAACTTTTTGATCAGCTGAGCGTTAGATTCAAACCTGTTGCTAGTTGGCTTGTTTGTGCATTAATACATAAAGGCATTGCGATTTTAATCATAAAGTTTAGTTGGTCCATTATACATGTCCTCAAACAGAGATTGCCCCCCTTTGTCATCTTTTAGTAGTGAAGAATGAGTTTCAGAAGGTCATCCAGTACAGGAAAGCACAAAAACGGAAAAACACAGCCAATCAGCACCCCAAATTCTTCAAAGACTTAAAGGTACATTTACAGAATTACCCTATTATCTTTGCTAACACAGATTATTCTGTTAAACACAAAATGTTGAATTATGTAGTCTTTGTTTTTCATGCAATAATCCTGAATGGGGATTTAAGGTTTTTTTCCTTTCCAGTAAAAAAATGCAACAAAATAAAAACATATTATTTGTGTGGTATATTCTTTAGTCTTTGCAATTTAAGTCGTCACTCTTTCAGTGAGCTTTAATGACTTTGACCGGGTCACTGAGTTGAACTTAAGAAACAATCTGGGGTGCGTTTCCCAAAAGCATCATTAACCAGCTATGGTCGCAAGTTCCACCATTATCAGCATAGTTCAGCGTTTTCTGAAATCATAATTCCAATGAACATTCGCAAACAAAATCGCAAAGTTGTGTGGTTGGCACAACAGCTCTTGTCGTTAAAAGCATAGTTTCTTGTTTGCATGACGTGGACTAAATAAATCCTGATCTTGAGCAAAATAAGCAAGCTGACATTCAGTACAATATATATCTTTTATTTCGAATGCATACAAAATGTCATTTACGTCTTTTAGTTTGTCAAGAGATTTAAACCGCTGTTTTTGAAGTGTGCACATGTGCGTACGTGCTCTAGTACGTAAGAACGAGCCTATGATTGAATCTGGAAATAAAGTAAAATAACTAAGAAAAATGAGAATAAGTCCTCAGATGCCATGTCCGTAATTTAAAGCAAAAATGTAGCATTAATTTAATCTTAAACAGATATAAAGTTATACTACAGGGCTGTTGAATGCTTGAATTTGATGTGTGCCATTATTTTCAGGGAAAAGCACGACTAAAGTAGTTCCAAGCAGGTCTTGACCGCATTACAGCTCCATATCACTTCGCCAAATGATTTCGGTTTTTTCAAAGGTCTTTACAGCCGACAACAGCAAAAGAACCAAAACCCATTACGACACCGACCAAGCAAATAAACAATTGGACAAAAACGGCAAATTACAATACGGACACACACTCGCACAGAAACGTGTTGTCGGCGCTTCTCTGGCGATTTTATCAGTAAAATACGGCGGTAATGTCTGTTCTTGAAGCAGATAAACTTACAGTTTCACTATTAGTAGAGACGCTGCCACCCAAAACTGTTGAGAGACACAGACTCAGGTAATTCACACACGCTTAATATCTCTCTCTCTCTCTCTCTCTCTCTCTCTCTCTCTCTCTCTCTCTCTCTCTCTCTCTCTCTCTCTCTCTCTCTCTCTCTCTCTCTCTCTCTCTCTCTCTCTTGCTCACACACACACACACACACACAGCATTAATAACAGCATTAGTCTGCTATCAATGGCTTAAGTCTCTGTTACTAGCTCTAAAATGTCATTTTGGAATTAGCAACGGAGGCTTGGGATGCGATGCGTAAGAAATTAGTCCTGCACACAAGTGCATTTTAAGGACAAAAACCTGACAGATATCTTGACATACATCATCTGAACACTGTCTTGAGGTGTGGTAGCCGTAGTGTAAGCAGAAAAATTGACTCTGGTCTGTTGAATTATTGAAAAATGTCATCAATTATTCCTTACGTATTACTCCACCACCGCCTGCAAGACATCATTAACCAAGGTGGTTGAACATCAAATTTGGCGACAATATGGTTTTGTGAAATGTAGTCACTAGCTAGTTGATTTCTTCAACTATGCATCAATCTATGGCAGTTAAGCAGCACATTATATCGTTGTACAGGAAGCTCACCCAGACTGATTTTGTGAACTAGATCAAAAAATCATATTCAAAAGTATGGCTCGAATTGGACAAAACTACTTCACTCAGTGAATAATGACTCAAATTTCAGTCTCTTCCTCACACAAAGCTATCATAAGACTTCTAGAGCTGTCTAAAGACTGGACACACAAGTCATATAATACATTACCATACTTTTATGCTCCTTATTTGTCAGTTTGGAGCTTGACAGCCCCTGTCCTTATTTATTTCCATTATATTGAAAAGACTGATATTCTTTTAAAAAAATATATTCTTTAAAAAAAAAAAATGAATGCACTGTATCATTCTTGCACAACTCCATAGAGAAAGGAAGTTAATCTAGATCGTATAAAGCACAGACCCTTGTGAGCTTGTGGTTTGTTACACCGTTTGACTGTATAAAAGTTTTGTCTGACGTGGTCTGGTTGGAGAGAAGTATGATATCACTGAGGCTGAGAGCGCTAAGAATTCCAGTGCTAACTCTCCAAAGACGGGAAGAAGGATAATGCACACCAGTAACACCTGCTCTTCCTTTATCTCCGGCTCTAGATGGCCATCGAGAAGCATGAGGACGATTTCAGACAGCTGATGAAGAGGTGTGAGGAGATGAGGAAGCTCTACACTGACATATTGGTAATCCCTGAGTTATTATTTCAATATCTTCTGTTGTGTTGCCTTGAGACGAATGGGCCGGTAACACCGGCTTTCTGGAGATTGGCTTTTTCTGCTTATCTGTGCCAGGTGGACTTTGGGAATAGGGGATATATTTCAGCCCAACCATTCACCAAGGTTACAGTGGTTTTTTTCCTCACTATGAAGGAAATGATGCTGGATTGAGAATGATTTATGATGACAATTCTCGTGATGGTCATGGTTTTTTTTATAGCACTAAATATGTGATAAGCACAGAAGATTGTCTTCGGTGGACCAAAGGGGCATTTGCTACAAAAATTTGCAAAGCAACTTGAAATGCAGCATTGTAACAAATATGTAATTTGTTACTTTTGTTTTGCTCTTTTTGGAGCAATTTTTTTTAATATATATATTACTAAATATTTAAATATGACTAAAATAAATGTATAAAAGTAATATTATAAAATCAAACTTTTTTCAAATAAAATATATAAGAAAGAATCAATGCTATATGCTATATGCTTTATATAATGCTATATGAAGAAATTAGCTTAATCAACTTGATTAGCTTAATCAAATTTAATATTTAGCTAATTTATGCCCTTTTGGGCCACCATGAATGTCAAAGTTACTCCTAAAATTCAGCATATAATGACATATGACACCTCAGACTGAAATTGATCATATTTGTTATGTTGCATTATGATGTACGCTGTACATCAGTAAGATTTTTAATTGTTTTTAAAGAATTCTGTTATTAATAAAGGATACATTAAATTGATCAAAAGTGACAGTAAAAACATTGTGTTTCAAAGGATTTCTATTTCAAATAAATGCTTTTCTTTTGAACTTTCTATTTATCAAATAATCCTGAAAAAAAATGTATCTTGATTTCCACAAAAATATTAGAACAGCTCTTTTAAATTGTAATATTATTTCACAATATTACTGTTTTACTGTATTTTCAATCAAATAAATGCAGCATAAGTGAGCAAAAGAGACTTAACTTACCAACCCCAAACTTTTGAACAGTAGTGTATGTGTAATGTTTCTACTTTTTTCTGACAAACCACAAAACAGTGTATCTGCTTTTTGCACTAAAAGTCCAGTTGGGCCAAAAAAATACACAGCTTTCTTAATAATAAAGGAAAAGAACAAATTCTTACAGAGAGTCCTTTTCCTCTGTTTGTAACATGTGTTGTATTTCCCAGCTGACCAAATTTTCTTTAAGACCATCCATAAAAACTGTGAGTGTTTCACTGTGAACATTCAGCCCATTGTTTTTTACAGGATGAGGAGCGAGTCTCCTGCCAGGGATGAGAATAGCTTTAGTTTTACAATTACAGCCCAAACTTTCAGCCTTGGGCAAAAAATCAACAAACAGCAACTTGGGGCTGTGGAGCCAGGATGAAGAGAGATGGGAAAATAAGCTATTAAATAGTTATATCTCTTAGTTTATCAGCATTAGGGTTATAACCTGCCCTTCCTGGTGTCTCTGCAGGTATGAAGGTAATTAAACAGTGGTTCACAGCATCAGTTGGTCTAAAAATTTAAATTCTGCCATCATTTACTCACCCTCATGCCGTTCCAAACTAGTATGATGTTGTTTCTTAGGTGGATGAATGCATTTTAAAGGGGACCTATTATGCCCCTTTTCAAAGTCTTGATATCGTTTTTGTGCTCTACTAGGTTGTCATGCTTGAATGTTCAAAAAACAACTTATTTTTCACATATTTGATGTTGTTGCAGTTACTCGCTTCCCAGTCTGTCAGTAACGCTGTTTAGTTCCTGTCTCTATGAAGCCCCTCCTTTAGAAAAGTGCACTTTGTTCTAATTGGTCAGCTAGATCAGTGTGCTGTGATTAGTCAACCGCTTCAAGCATGTTTGGGAAATGTCACGGCCCTTACCAAAACCAAATTTCAACATTACTAACTCAACTCAACCAGGCCCCGCCCCATTTTTGTGTATGCCTTGTGGCAGACTGTTATTTTCAATAAAAAAAATGCAGCCTTAGTGAGCAAAAGAGACTTATCTTACCAACCCCAAACTTTTGAACAGTAGTGTATGTGTTAAACATTTGAGAGTACATCACATAAGTTCACTTCATAAATAGATGTTGATTTTCCTAAAATGTTTTTGTTTGAACTCGCCATTATGGTGATCAGTGTTCCCTTTAGCTGGGCACTTGGAACTTCACTTGTAAATTCTCAACAAGAAACAAGAAATCACAGTTATTTGGTTTCAAAGGAAGGGAAGTAATAAATAGTTTTCTTTTAAAAGGTTACCTAACCTTTGACTTAATCATTAGCTAGTCTATAAAGTCTAAAAATTGTTAACACTTATGTCACAAACACCATGTGAAACTTTTAATTGGGTTAATTTAACCCCCCTATGTTTGTGACAATATCGTGCAATAGAGCTGTAATACAAGGTCCGAGCTCGACAAGTACATTTTGATTGACAGCTTTTTAAAAGGCCAAACCTGTTTACAGCGCGACATTATTCAAATGTGCGTACGCACACAGCTCTTTGGCCTTTTGTCAAGAATGAGTCATTTATCATTTTTTTTAACATAATTTATTCATGACTAACGTAGGCTATAGGTCACTTGGAAGTTGGAACAAAGAAATAAAATAAGTCCTCTGTAACGTCGTAACATCTGATCACACTAAATAGGCCTAGGCCATAGACCGTAAAAAAATATGGACGTCGCAACTTCATTGACTTCTGCTGACCACAGTTGAAGCTTTCGTAGGCCCGCACACGGCGTAAAAAAATATGGACGTCGCAACTTCATTGACTTCTGCTGACCAGAGTTGAAGCTTTCGTAGGCCCGCACACGGCGTAAAAAAATATGGACGTCGCAACTTCATTGACTTCTGCTGACCAGAGTTGAAGCTTTCGTAGGCCCGCACACGGCGCTGACATCTTGGGACCGAATCTGCGCAGTAGCGATCTCGGGACCGGAGTTGCGCAGTAGAGAGCAGGAAGTAGAGGCGCGATTATGAAAAGCCCGCCCACACTCTCACACTCTCACAGATGCAGAACAATTAATTATGTTGGTGTGAAATAAACAGTTATAGAAATGTAGAAATTAAAGCTAAAGCTACGATCTCCTCCCAAAAATCCCGAAAAAGTCTGTTAGTGCCTCAGTGACAACTTCACTCACAGAAGCCGTCAATCTCAGCTGTCAATCATGACGTCACACCCCCCGTTTTTATAGCATCAAATAACTAACTAAAACTAAACTTATTTAAAAAATGAACACTTGAAATGAAATCATCGTGATAAAAACTGCCTAAAATGACAGAAACCATCTTTAGGAAACAATTATTTGAAGTGTAATTTAATTGTTTAGTGTGTCTCGCATCCATTCTAATGCATGGAGAGGTGGGGTTTATGAGCTGTACTGGGAACAACCAACCGGGGGGCGATCGATGCGCGAAGGCTTCAGTTTCTGAGAGGAGTGCTGCATTCTGCAAATGCTGCAAATTATTTTGTTCCGTTATTATGCTGCTTGTTATCATCTGTTGATGTTATACAGTACAAGCAGAATGTGGCGGTTGGTCGGTGTTGTATTTGTCCCGCCCCTCCTCCACTGTGATTGGACGGCTGGGTGAAAATTGACAGTGATGAGCGCTGCGTTTTTCTCAAAGTTGAACATTCTTCAACTTTCGGCGACCGGTAAAAAACGCTGAACGCTCAGCACTTGAGCGTGAAATACTCACTCAGCGCCTCGTTACGCTCATGGCGTTCTAAAAACACGACGCTCCCATTGAAAACAATTGAATACGCCAGCCAGCTGCATGAAAAAAACGCTTTGGTGGACACACGGCCTTATGTCACAAACACCATGTGAAACTTTTAATTGGGGTAATTTAATCCCCCTATGTTTGTGACAATATCTTGCAATAGAGCTGTAATACAAGGCCCGAGCTCGACATCATTCGGCTCGAGCCCGACAAGTACATTTTAATTAAAAGCCTGAACCTGTTTACAGCCTGACATTTTTCAAATGTGCGCACGCACACAGCTCTTTTGCCTTTTGAATGAGTCATTCATAAATGTAAAAAAAATATAAATGCTGAAAAAGAGCGTTGTTTTCAGTTGAGACTCTTTGCTTGTTATGATACGGAATATCCGTGGAAGTGTTACTAGTATCAGCCAGCCCGTGAAAAAACGCTTTGGTGGACACACGGCCTTAGCCTATACATAGGCTTATGGGCCTATAAAAAAAATTGTCTTTCTTAACAAATTAAATCAAGATAAATTTGGCAATAATGAAATTAAGATAAAGGCTCTGTGGGATTTGCTTCGGCCTCAGCGCGACGGTGAACAGCAGCTGAATTTTAATAAAAGAATAATGCCAACATTAGCCTATATACACTGTCTACATTATGCATTTAAGACTCCATTAATATTTAGTTATAATTTGAAAAACCTTTACTCAGTTTTAGTTACTAGGGGTGTATTGGCAGAGTCTTGCACGGGTCCGATTTTGTAAACCCGCACCCGCCTGTACCCGCAGTGCTTAAAACCGCAACCGACCTGTTTTCCGACAAGAGCACTAAATAAAATCCACACCCGACCTGACCCGCTTAAAATAGAACCGAAACCCGACACGCACCCGCAATAAAATCAGTTTAGCATATCACATTATAGACACATTTACAAAAATGTTTATTGCCAGCATACAGAAGTTATTGCACGACCATTAACACAAGGACAACTTCAGCCGGCATTCTAAACGCTTAACGTGAAAAACGCTTAACGTGGCTTAATGTAGGTAAGACACTTATTAAGAGACCAAACTCGGTAAACATAATACTAATAACGTATACTATGTACAAAAAATCAGATGAGCCCAGAATATGAACGGAACGCGTTTAATTACACGTTAAGCGTTTTCCTCCCATAGATAACCATTTTAATAATGGATAATCCATTAACACAAGGACAACTTCAGCCGGCATTCTAAACGCTTAACGTGAAAAACGCTTAACGTGACTTAATGTAGGCTACTAAGACTGTGTTATTAAGAGACCAAACTCAGGAAACATAACAAAAAAACTGTTTGATAGAACTGCTTGTGCTTGGTTTGTTACCACAGTTATCTGCGTGCTTTCTCAGCGATGAAGTTCCACATTTGCGGCTATCTTTTCTTCAACTCCTCATGATTCATCTTGACGACTGCAGTGCAGGCAGATCGCGCCGATAAACTGAAATAAACTGATATGGATTTGAAATTATTTTATCAACTTCAAATACTGGCAAGGCATATTTTTGTATATGCATATTTTTAGGAACACATCTACAATATACATGCATATATTTTTTATATATAGGCCTATATTCGTTTGCACGTGACTGTTTAAAACCCATGTTTAGACCCGTGTTTAGACCCGTGTTCTCCCAAAAATTAGCCTTAAATTAATTCCTTTATAACTAAAAGTTTCTTAAAGATAATGCTGTAAACTATAGGGAGCCCTTACTTGCACATTAATATAATATTAAAGGTTAACAACAGAGCCCAAACTATTAGCCTAAAATGTGCTATTTATTTTTAGGTATAATAATCAACACTCAAATAACATATTGTTATTATATTCACATAAGGGAGTTTTTGCATTAACTTCTAAATCTAATAATAAAATAGTTTTTTCTCCAATTCTATGTTGAAATATAATCATGACATTTTCATGACTGGTTTATTTAAACATACATTAAATAATCAAGACATCACAAACAGGTTAAGTAGAATTAATATAGGCTAATATAGTGCATATATTTAGCGAAAGAGTTCCTCTCTCTAGTGAACTAACAGCTGTGGACACTGAATGACTTCTGAGGTAAATGTGATGCAACATGACATTGTTTACAAGCTGTTTTAATATTGACGTCTTTCCATGGTTGAAACACTGATTGAGCACGACATATGATACGTTTCAGTAAGTGTTAATGTATCCTAAACATACCTTAAGATATTAATTCATGTTTATTCTTTAGGAAGAGATGATCACGTTCACAGATGATCGCGCCCGCTCACCGCGGCCACTTGAATTGACGCACCTATACATAGATCAGTCACGTCACATTAAAGAGTGTCAAAACGGCAGTTATTGGTTGAATTTCGTGATAAAATGGACTGAATACTTAATATGTTTGTGTGGGAACTAGGATTGAAGTGTGTTCCGCGCTTAAATCAAGCCGACTGTTAAAGATTGCATACAGAACCGTTCGGTACAGACGTGCACCGTACCGAAACGGTTCGGTACGAATACGTGTACCGTTACACCCCTACTAGTTACTAGAACTCTTATGTAAATGAACTATAATAACTAAGCTTTTGTCAGTACAACATACTATTCCTATTTCACTTTACTTCGTTTTTTAAGGCAATGCAATTTGCATGCTTTTTTAAGTAAGTCTAACTTAAAAAAAGTAAGTCTAACTGGAATATGCTCATTTGCACTGCCGACTGTATTTACAGTAACCATGTTTACATTTGCATTTTGCACCGTACTTCTAACTGCAATATGCAACCACTTTCCACTGCACTTTTACACTTTCTTTCGGATAGCTCTGTCCATAATTTATTGCACTACCTTAATCCACTGCTATATTCCTCATATTAGCCTAACATATTATTGTATACCTCTATCTGTAAAATTCTGTTCAAAGTAATAGCCATCTGTATATTATATTCATAGTACATATTCACCTGTACATTCTGTTTACATTCTGTTTATAGTAATAGCCATCTGTATATTTATATTTATTCACTGTATATATTCATCTGTAAATTCAGTTCTGTTTATAGTAATAACCATCTCTCTACTTATACATATTTATATATATATTCAGTACATTTTTATGCCCTGCACTTACGCAACCATTGTATATATCCTGCACTTGCTGCTATTGCACTTCTGGTTAGACCTAAACTGCATTTCGTTGCCTTGTACTTGTACTTGTGTAATGACAATAAAGTTGAATCTAATCTAATCTAATCTAATGAGATTTTACAGTATATAGAGAATCACTCCTTTTGGGGTGACTTTGTGCTGACGTTGTAACTTTGCAGACCGTTTTCATGCTCAACAGCAACATTACACACTAAAGAAATTTTAAAAAGCATAATAGGACCCCTTTAAATAGTATGACTCATGGATATTAGTGAACAAACTCATTGACTAGATGGAATTTAAATGTTTTGATTTGATCAGAGGTACTATATTAGAACTTTTATATTTTGACTTTGAAAAAGACAATCACAACATGAAGCAACTTTTATTGTATAAAGCGTTATATAAATAAACTTGACTTGATATTATCACTGTTCATTTGTTGTCTTTTTCTTCCACAGGTAAAATTCGGAGAGCCTTTGGATCAAGACTCCCAAGAACTTTTCGGATGGATTTGCCAATTTATTAGTGATTTCAAGAAAGTATACTCTGAATACGCTCAATGAACATGAATTTCCATTCCGAGAGCCACATCTAACACAGTAGGTGTTTGCCTGTGTGAATTGGCACCTGCTTTCTCAAGCATTTCAATCCAAAGGTGATATGAATGTCTGTAGAAACAGACTACGACTAATTTTTTTCTGGATCTTTCCCAGTGCTGGTGTTTTGGTTTGATTAAAAGTCTTGGCGAGCTGGATCATGCGGTTCCGGCGCTACAGCAAATAGCTTGGATTGATTTTCCAAGCAGGAGCAAACGTTTACTGGAGGCACAGATCAGTTTTGTTCTTTTAGAGTGTATGTATAATGGATGTTGGTTATAAATTCACAGATGGCTAGTGTGAAAGAGGCGTTCTGGTTCCGACAGCCAGTTGAATGGATTCCACGTGTGTCTGCTGAATCCCTGACTCTCTCTGTTGCCTTGAGCGCGCGTGTGTGTGTGTGTGTTTTCTGGATGATACAGAATCGAGTCCTCAGTGGCGGTTCAGCACAGGACATCTGCATTTCAAACTATTCAGAACAGACCCCTCTTCATTTTTCTTTTTTGTGGATTCCATTCATAAAAAGAAGAGGACGAGTAAAAGAAGAAACGCATTCTTTTGAAGTCTGATTTCCTGTGCGTAACACTAGGATTTACATGCTCATGAATTGTAATCCTTTTGTAATGAACAACCATTTCCCTTTTTCTGCCATTGCGGGCATGGTTAAGCCAGAAATGAAAAGGCTGTCGTCATTTACTCTCCCTTATGCCATTCCAAACCTATATGACTTTCTTTCTTCTTTGGAGCACAAAAGATGCTTGGCTGAATGTTTAAGCGGCTCTATAATGATGAATGAGCTCCAAAAGAGCTCTATAAAAGCATAATAAAAGTAGACTTTAGCATTTTCGCACTATATTAAACGCTTCTATTTGATTTTAAGTTTCTTGGGGGGACTAATTTCAGTTAATACGTGATCCATTCTTTTAAACCACATGAACCAGCACAGTAGCAACATAGCTGTGTAAATATGACCTTGTGAACCATTCGTTGTGGGCTATGGAAACACATTAATGGTACAGTATAACAAGCAAATAAAGCAAGTATCGCACCCTGCAGTGGAGTACATAAAGTATTCTGTGTGCCATTTCATGACCTGCAGGAGTTTGTCAGCTCAAATTCTCTGCTTAGTCAGACATAAAATGCCTTCCTTCTACAATGTGGCTAAAAAAGTTTTTACTAAACTTAACTTGACTGCACAGGGACTGACTATTTTATTCATTAAAGCAATGTATTCACATTAGAACACTGAAAATTGTTTCATTCGTCTTCTGATACAGTAATTTGCATTAATTATCATTTTAATTTACACTTTCAAAAAAAGGACACTTCTGGTATCACTAAAATCATATCCTGCTGTCACTATCTGTATTCCCTTGGTGTGCTTTTTTGAACATTTTGTAATCATAGTCTGTGAACATGTTTGGTTTTATATTAGAAAAAAAAAACTGAGGGGATTACATCTTTTGATTTAAATTATTCAACTTGCAACACACAGGGCTTTTACGGTGACATTAGTTTAAATCTCTACATCTGTTCATCTTCTTAGGTACTCAGCTGTTGCTTTGCTACCTTATATTTGACCTTAACTGGCTTGTGACTGGCCATTCAAAGAGTGGGAAGCCAAAACTGTGTTTCTATGTTCCCTTTCAAAAGCTTCTCTCTATGCTGCACTGATTGTAGCGCTGTGGGAACACCAATAACTATGACGTTATTGGAATGCATGCTCATCAGAGGCTACAAATAGATGTGCAACATGTGCGCCTTTCAGGTTTCTTTGTCTTCAGAGACCGTACTGTGTATGTTTGAGTGCTACACTTTCTGTCTCTCACGCTTGCATGCTAGGAGTTAGTGTGCAGACATTTCTCTCTGTCTGGGACTGACTTGTAAGGTCCAGTAGACATTGCAAACCTGCTCCATCTCTTCCTTCTCAGATAGGGGTACTGTCAGGCAGTTAGGGATCTATTTATCATCATTTTATTCTTTTTTATTCTCTTTACAACTGTTTTAATTATCCTTGTTTTTATTTTTATTTCTTATGCATATGTTATCACTATTTTAATTCCGTTTCTATATAAAGCACTTTGAATTACCATTGTGTATGAAATGTGCTATATAAATAAACTTGCCTTGCCTTGCCTAAACCTTAAAGGTCCCGTTTTTCCTGGGTTTTTTTTAAAGCTTTGATTGTGTTTACAGTGTGCAATATAACATGTGTTCATGTTTCGCGTGTAAAAAAACACAGTATTTTTAACACAATTTACTTATCTGTATACCGCTGTTTTCACTGTCCTAAAAACGGCTGATGAGTTCCTTGTTCTATGAAGTCCCTCCTTCAGAAAACGTAACGAGTTCTGATTGTGCCAGCGGTTCCTGTGTTGTGATCATAGGTTGTGATTCGACAGCAGCTTGGCGCACGTTGCCCGGTAAGGTCACGCCTCTTAACAGAGATGCATGCGCTCAGTGTTCGAGTGACGTTATTAAAGAAGGAAGTAGAGGGATGTAGTCCTAATCGGCCGTTCGCTGTAGGCTTTGAAAGGGGACCTCTGTTAAATAAAATATCTCGCTTGGCATTGAACTTTGAGCTTTATAATTTTACAGGTATTAATTATGCTCTAACAGCAACATTACACACTAACTAAAGTTTGAACAATGGGATCACAAAGAACAGGACCTTTAATGCTCAAAATAATTCATTGGTTTGAGTAGAGCTAACTCAAAGTAAACAAATTAGTTCAATCAAATGAACTTTTATGAGTATATACAGTGAGGAAAATAAGTATTTGAACACCCTGCTATTTTGCAAGTTCTCCCACTTAGAAATCATGGAAGGGTCTGAAATTGTCATCGTAGGTGCATGTCCACTGTGAGAGACATAATCTAAAAAAAAAAACACCTGAGAAAATCAATTTTAATATTTGGTACAGTAGCCTTTGTTTGCAATTACAGAGGTCAAACGTTTCCTGTAGTTTTTCAGCAGGTTTGCACACACTGCAGGAGGGATTTTGGCCCACTCCTCCACACAGATCTT
Organism: Romanogobio albipinnatus; assembly: GCA_023566225.1. Classification (NCBI taxonomy): domain Eukaryota; kingdom Metazoa; phylum Chordata; class Actinopteri; order Cypriniformes; family Gobionidae; genus Romanogobio; species Romanogobio albipinnatus. The sequence continues at coordinate 41,960,854 of CM042248.1, forward strand.
CTCTAGATCAGTCAGGTTTCTGGCCTGTCGCTGAGAAACACAGAGTTTGAGCTCCCTCCAAAGATTCTCTATTGGGTTTAGGTCTGGAGACTGGCTAGGCCACGCCAGAACCTTGATATGCTTCTTACAGAGCCACTCCTTGGTTATCCTGGCTGTGTGCTTCGGGTCATTGTCATGTTGGAAGACCCAGCCTCGACCCATCTTCAATGACCCATCTTCAATGCTCAAACTGAGGGAAGGAGGTTGATCCCCAAAATCTCGCAATACATGGCCCCGGTCATACAGTGCAGTCGCCCTGTCCCATGTGCAGAAAAACACCCCCAAAGCATGATGCTACCACCCCCATGCTTCACAGTAGGGATGGTGTTCTTGGGATGGTACTCATCATTCTTCTTCCTCCAAACACGTTTAGTGGAATTATGACCAAAAAGTTATATTTTGGTCTCATCTGACCACATGACTTTCTCCCATGACTCCTCTGGATCATCCAAATGGTCATTGGCAAACTTAAGACGGGCCTTGACATGTGCTGGTTTAAGCAGGGGAACCTTCCGTGCCATGCATGATTTCAAACCATGACGTCTTAGTGTATTACCAACAGTAACCTTGGAAACGGTGGTCCCAGCTCTTTTCAGGTCATTGATCAGCTCCTCCCGTGTAGTTCTGGGCTGATTTCTCACCTTTCTTAGGATCATTGAGACCCCACGAGGTGAGATCTTGCATGGAGCCCCAGTCCGAGGGAGATTGACAGTCATGTTTAGCTTCTTCCATTTTCTAATGATTGCTCCAACAGTGGACCTTTTTTCACCAAGCTGCTTGGCAATTTCCCCATAGCCCTTTCCAGCCTTGTGGAGGTGTACAATTTTGTCTCTAGTGTCTTTGGACAGCTCTTTGGTCTTGGCCATGTTAGTAGTTGGATTCTTACTGATTGTATGGGGTGGACAGGTGTCTTTATGCAGCTAACGACCTCAAACGGGTGCATCTAATTTAGGATAATAAATGGAGTGGAGGTGGACATTTTAAAGGCAGACTAACAGGTCTTTGAGGGTCAGAATTCTAGCTGATAGACAGGTGTTCAAATACTTATTTGCAGCTGTATCATACAAATAAATAGTAAAAAAAAAATCATATATTGTGATTTCTGGATTTTTTTTTTTTTTAGATTATGTCTCTCAGAGTGGACATGCACCTACGATGACAATTTCAGACCCCTCCATGATTTCCAAATGGGAGAACTTGCAAAACAGCAGGGTGTTCAAATACTTATTTTCCTCACTGTATATATATATATATACAGCCGTTTAATTTTTCTTAGTTACAAAACCGACCCAAACCCGAGGCTGTTCATTAAACATTAGCCCGAACCCGACCCGAAACCCGCACGGCTCGGGTCTGGTAGCAGACCTCTAATATATTCATCAGTGTGACTCCAGTCTCCCACGTCCTTGAGTCAACATCCCAAGTTTATGTCTGAGACTTTTTGCGTGCTTCTTGTGGGCGGAGCACACATTACTCTGTTATCAAAATTGGTATTCACGTTCACCATAGCGCTAGAATCAGCGCAGCATGGAGAGAAGCTTTTGAAAGGGAATGTCTCGGGTTACGTGACTGTAATCCTGTTCCCTGAAAAACCGTGAACGAGATGCTGCGCTTCATTGCCGCACTGAGGATGTGTCCAGACATCTCTTCAGACAAAGTGATACCTGAAAGGCGCACCTGTTGCAGCCTCTGATGAGCATGCATTCTTAAGACATCACCTTCAGAGGTTCACTGGCGTGTTTGCACAAATGCTTCACAGCCGGTCACACAAAAAGTGTTTCTAAAGCGCTAGAATCAGCGCAGCATCTCGTTCCCGCTTTTTCAGGGAACAGGGTTACAGTCAAGTTTCCCGAGACGTGTTCTGTCTCCCTCATCTGCTGCTGAGATTAATGGTTTAATTCGTGCAGCTGGTGTCAGTAAGCGTATGCTGGAGTGGTCTGTAAAATCAAGGTCTTAGTGGTGGGAAGTTCGGATCATTTTACTGACTCGGATCTTTGAATCTCGTTCAGCAAAATGAACGAATCTTTTTTCAAGTCATTTCGTTCATTTCGTTCATTTCAGCAGAATCTAATTAAAATGTTACATTTTTCATTTTTCAGCACATTTAGTACTTTTGGAATAAAAAAATGAACTATAAGCTAATGCAGCCATGGCCAAACTTTGAGAAATAAATTATTAATTAATTGCTTAGCTTGATTTAGTCTATGTATGCAGTCTGTTAGTTCACCTCACCTCCCGATCCAAATCGTTCTTCTTCTTTTTTTTTTTCAAATCGTTTACTCTCGTGTCTGTCTTCAGGTTCGAGCCGTTAGTTCCGTCATGTCTGATGCTCTGATCTGGCCGTGACAGCCGTGTAATAGCTACACATGCGTCCGGAAACAGATCAGTTGATCAGTTCATCTCGAGTCTCGGGTTTAAGTCATTCGTTCATCAAGTCCCAGTCACAAGTCCCAGTCACCGGAAACAGATTTGAACAGTTCATATTGAGTCATTCGTTCATCAAGTCCCAGTCACCGGAAACAGATTTGAACAGTTCATATTGAGTCATTCGTTCATCAAGTCCCAGTCATCAAGTCCCAGTCACAAGTCCCAGGCACCGGAAACAGATTTGAACAGTTCATATTGAGTCTTTGAGTCGTTCCTTCTAGTCCCCATAGGCTGAATGCAGAAACAAAAATGATCAGTTCATCTCTCGAGTCAGTCTTTGGGTCTTAGTCTCGTTCTTTTGTCACGTGACCGCTTCCCGGTTTCAGTGTCTCGCAACATATACAACATTACAGTCGTATTATTGACTGTATATTATTTTTTGTTTAGGAATTCTCATACAATTATCAAAAGATATCTGCAACAAACATCTGAAAAATAGCCTAAGATGTTGCGCAATGCGCATGCGCGGGTCAATACAAAATGAACGAATCGCTCTCTGAGACGACTCGTCGTTCCCGAGTCATATTAAGGATTCGTTCAAAATGAACGAATCGTTCATGAACGACACATCACTACGGTCTGCTGGTCATTGTTTCCTCACAATTCAGTATGTAAAGACATGAGTCTGTTTAAGTGAGATCTCTGCTGTAATAATGGACGGTGTTGAATCACTTTTTCAGTTACCGAGACCGTGTTTTATGTGTTGAATCTTGTAGGTAGAATTAATGAAGCTGTGGGATTTAAAAAGCCGTTTGCAAATGCAAGAATTAATGATCCTATTGATATATGAACAAGCCTCTAACCTTACATATTAAACTTTGGCATTTAATTTGTCCCACACAGTTTGGATAAAATAATTAAGGAATTAAAAGGAAAATGAATTAAAGTGTATATATTTTCTTAATGGTGATTTTTAGACAAAGTTAGTTTTAGTTTTAGATCAGTAAGATTTAATAGTTTTATTCAGGATATGTTAAATTCATCAAGTGATAGTGAAGGCATAATATTACATAAAATTCTAGTTCAAATAAATGCTTTATAACTATCTATTAGTGCTGTCAAATCGATTAATCGCGATTAATAGCATCTAACATAAACGTTTGTAAATATATAATATACAGTTTGTGTGTGTGTGTGTATATATATATATATATATATATAAACTTTTATGTTAGATGCGATTAATCGATTTGACAGCACATTCATCAAAGAAACTTGAAAAATTCAAGATTTCAACATAAATATTAAACAGCACAACTGTGCAACACTGATAATAATACAAACCAGCTGACCCCTGTCCACCACTGAAAATGCCAACAGTGGCACGTGAGCATCAGAACTGGACCACGGAGCAATGGAAGAAGGTGGCCTGATCTGATTAATCATGTTTTCTTTTACATCACGTGGATGGCCGGGTGCGTCATCCGTTACCTGGGGAACACATGGCCCCAGGATGCACTATGGGAAGAAGGCAAGCCGGCGGAGGCAGTGTGATGCTTTGGGAAATGTTCTGCTGGGAAACCTTGGGTCCTGCCATCCATGCGGATGTAACTTTGACACGTACCACCTACCTAAGCATTGTTGAAGACCATGTACACCCTTTCATGGAAACGGTATTCCCTGGTGGCTGTGTCACTTTCAGCAGATAATGCGCCTGCCACAAAGCAAAAATGGTTCAGGAATGGTTTGAGGAGCACAACGACTTTGAGGTGTTGACTTGGCCTCCAAATTCCCCAGATCTCAATCCAATCGAGCATCTGTGGGATGTACTGAACAAACTAGTCCCATCCATACCTCACAACTTACAGGACTTACATAATTCACCCGCTATATTACTAAATGTAGCCTATACAAACTTTTTCATATCAACAGAAAAAATATACCGGGATAACCTGCTTCTCTCCAGACTCCCCTGCCTCAGAGAATAGTTAATGATGCTAAAGCCTGCCCACACGAAGATGTGATTGGTTACAAGGTAGTTTGTGACGTCACACGTCAAAAAAACAGCTTTGTGAGACTTTCTTTGGTTCGGAAAAGGAAAAATTACTCAGTAATGGCGTTGACTTATAAATTTGCTCTTGGTTTATCTTTAAGCATCAAATCAGCATATTAATGATTTCTGAAGGCTCATGCACACAGAGAAAAAGGGAGTCAAAATTGTACCTTTAGGGGTAAAACAGCTTGTCACTGGGGCAGTACCCTTAAAAGGACATCTTTGTTTACTCCTAAAAGGTGCATATTAGTACATTAGAGTACAAATACGTACCTTAAGATATGACTATAAAGATTGGGATGTTGAAAATTCAGCTTTGATATCAGAAATAAATTACATTTTAAAAATATATAAAAATAGAAACGAGTTGTTTTAAATTGTAATAATATTTCACAATATTACTGATTTTATAGCCTTGGTGAGTTTAATAAACAGAATCTTACAGACTCTTTTTATATTATTGAATTAATATTAATCTAGTTAATGTGGCTTGCATTAATTAAAGGAATTGCATGTTAAATATTTGAATTGTATTGTTTTTATACATAAAATTCCTTCTTCGTGAAAGTTTTAGAATGAATTAGTTGGTTTCATTTCCAAATGTCTATGGCAACAGCTAAACTTTTGAGATGTGTTTTCTACTCTGGATTGGTCTGAGCGTCTGGCTTCCCTTCATCAGTTCGTGGAACATAAAAACCGAAAATGCACCGGTGCATGTGCTGCCCTCTTGACCAGCGCAACACAAAAGCATTTAGGCTGTTGAAGAAAATCACTCCAGCCAAAGTGCTCGGCCGTGACCCCATTGTATAGACCTCAGATTAAACTATTTCTCTTGGCCTCCTTTGCGGAGCGCCTGCCAGGGGTGAAAGCAGCAAGCTGCCAATCTTTTGTCAGCCTGCACAGTCGAGGAAGATTGGGACCAAAAAGTCGCTTTTACCCTCAGATGTTTTCAGTCACCCCATCAGAGGTGGGTTAACAGGTTGCTACACGCTGTGCTGGGCAACAGTGTGATCATAGTGATTATTAGCAGCTGTCAAAGAGCTTGTGCTATACATTTAACCTATAGTGTAAATCTCCCAGCTTCCCCTTCACAGACATTTTTTGGGAGCTACAGGTAGATGTTTAAATGCCACCTGAAAAAAATAAAGTACAATGGACTATTTTTATAGTTATTTTTTTAAGTTCTGAATTTTTGGTCATCTATTTCTTTCAGAGATGCATTCTAGGTGAAAATTATTATTTAGATTATACTCCAAGACGTAGAATACGGACTGCAGCTTTAAAAAGTATTTATACCTATTTAAATTCAGTCTAGGATGCAATGGAGAGGTTTTTTTTCCCCCTTCATTTTAATTCTATGGATTTTTTTTTTTTGCCTTCTCTCTAAGCTGGCAGATTTGTTTGGATACCCCTAGAGAAGCCGGTTTGTTTGAACTCCAGGAAAAGTGCAGGGCTTTGTTTGATGGATTTTAATGTCATTTGCTTTCTAAGTCAATGTCAGCTTTGGGGAGGTGTTAACCCACCTTTACACCCAAACGCTGCAGGCCCAGCATTACTTTGTGCTTTGTGCAAGGACTCGCATAAGCACAGACAACTTCACAGCACTCCAAAGTCCTCTGCTCGCTCCACAACCCAGTGAATCATAACGTTGCTCTGAAATGGTCCATTGAGGCGGTCTATCTCTCTGTTCCCTCAAACAGTGGGGTCGTGTGAACTAGGCTTTTCTTCACGCTCCCAGCCGTGCTTACCTGGCTGAGAAGACAGCTAGCCTGTAGGTCACAGGGGGTTGATTCATTTGCAGCGCTTCAAGTCCAGCTCATTTATCTTACTCTCATCCAGGAATAGATTCACGGCTCTCTCTCTCCCCAGCTGCTGTCCAGGTGACTGGTCCAGCAAAAATCCAATACTCTTAATCAAATATTAACTCCTTGTGTCATCATTTGTGTCCAGAGTCTTACAGGCTGGTATAAAAGTAATATATACAGGAAAGTTTTCAAAATAATTCTTAAAAAGAAGTTAGTGCATTATACACTTGACAAAAAAAAAGTATCTTTTTGGATTTAAATAGACTAATGCTTAATATTATGTTTCTAGCATGTTATATGTTTGGCAACAGTTCTTCTAACCCTAATTGATGGAGTGTGTAGCTTTTCATTTCTTAAACAAACATGTAGGAAGGCACATCATGGCCATATTCCAGGATGACTATCAAGATTCATCAGGCTCAGATTGTGAGACAATGGTTGGGAGGGAGCATGAAGAATCATTTTCACACATGAATTGGCACCTCTGAGTTTTTTTTTTATGTAAAAACATCATTTTTATAGGGAAACATTAAAATATTCTGACAGTGCGAGCCCTTGATTCTACTTTATATTTGCACATTGAAATTTACCATTTGTTCTTCCATAGTATCATACATCATGGTAAACACAGAACCACCTCACTACCATGTAAAAAACATAACTATGTTTTCTATAAAACATTTAGTATAAATTTAAATGCAAAAAAAAACAAAAAAACATGCCATAGCTTCATAACATACTGTAGTTATATTCCATTAGTAACACATTTAGAGGAACAATCCACTATTTTTGAAAATAGGCTCATTTTCCAACTCCCCTAGAGTTGAACAGTTGAGTTTTACCATTTTCTAATCCATTCAGCCGATCTCCGAGTCTGGCGGTGGCACTTTTAGCATAGCTTAGCATAGATCATTGAATCTGATTAGACCGTTAGCATCTCGCTCAAAAATGACCAAAGAGTTTAGATATTTTCCCTATTTAAAACTTGACTCTTCTGTAGTTACATCGTGCACTAACACGAACAGAAAATGATAAGTTGCGATTTTCTAGGCCGATATGACTTGGAACTATACTCTCATTCCTGCGTAATAATCAAGGAACTTTGCTGCCATACCATGGGTGCAGCGGCGCAATGATATTACGCAGCGCCTGAAAATAGTCCCCAGCACACTCCCTGTGCAAGCAGGTTTTCACATTGGTTATGTTGACTGAAGTTAGTCTATTTTCAGACGCTGTGTAATATCATTGCATCGCTGCACCCATGGTACGGCACAAAGTTCCTTGATGATTACGCAGGAATTTTTTTGAGCGAGATGTAAACTGTCTAATCAGATTCAATGATCAATGCTAAGCTATGCTAAAAGAGCTACCGCCAGACCCAGAGATCGGCAGAATGGATTCAAAAACGGTAAAACTCAACTGTTCAACTCTAGGGGAGTTGGAAAATGAGCCTATTTTCAAAAATAGTGGCGTGTTCCTTCAACACATTCAACCATGACTATATTAACATAGTAACACTAACTATATTGGCAGAAATGTGTTATTACAAAATCCATAGTGGGTGGAGTGAAAAGCCTTCTAACTTGTTTGTACATGGTACATGTTTCTCCTGTTTAAATCACAGAGACGTTATAATATGCCTTATGCTCTGGATCTTCTCACTTGATCTCACAGCTCTTTTTAATAATGGTTGCGTGAACGAGGTAGTCCTCATGTAAAAGTTTCGTTCTGCTTTTCCAGCATTTGGAGGCACTTGAAGCATTAAGTTGCGTTCTGGAACCACTTCAGGAGTTTCGAAGTCGTCATCTGATTGGTTGAATTCTACAGGATGTCCCAGATGTGTGTGTTGCGTTCTTTAACGGTCCGCCTGGAAACAAACTCCGTGATGCCAAACTCCCTCGTGGAAGAAGAACGCCATTTTGTTTGTCAACTGTGACAATGAGCGCTTGCCAGGATCAACTAAACTCTGGATTTTTAAAAGTATGTATAGTTCACGGCTCCATTGTTGCAACATGCACATTGAATAATAATAATTCTTGAATTAATAATTTAGATAGATACACGCTGGTCTGTTATTGCAGGGACATTGACTTGACATTTTCACGCCCCTAAACATGTCGCGGAACAAAACTAACTGTGATTGGTTGTGTTACATGTCAGTCAAACGTCCTCTTCGGCTGTCCTTGGTCAATGAAAGCTGCGAAAAAGTCCAGACCTTCTGACGTCAGGCTGAAGGTCTGCCCACGTGAGACTAAGCTAACCCTAACTGGTTTTAATACAATTCACCAAAAATCACACTATAAAAGTAGTATAGTGTATATGGTAAACACTAAGAATAGCAAACAGTTCAAAATGGTATTAGGCTATATTATGCCAGTGAGAGTGCCCGTGATTACCACCAGAGGGCTATATTACCGGACTACATTACCCATAATCCTTTGCCGGACTCATCATCACTCATTGTTTACACCTGTGTCTCATTCACCTCATTTCCTCTACCTATATCTAGCCTGTTCACCCTGTCATTTCACAGTAGGGTGAAGTCTTCTGTTATGGATTGCTGGTGTTAGTTGTTGCAGGCACTGAGCGACAACGATAGAAGATCCAAATGCAGTTTATTGGTAGCACAATCCAAAGTCGTAGTCCATTAAACAGGCAAAAGGCCATACACAGGCAAGCAGTCCAAACAGGCAAACAAGGCAGGAGAGACAGGCAAGTAATCCAAGACCAAGAAACAACACTCAAAAAAATAATTTGTTGAATTTACTTAAAAAAGCTGCGTCAAGTGGTTCCACACAACTATATTGAATCATTTTTACAAATAACAATTTAGTTATATGAACAAAAGAAAGTCAAGTAAAGCTGACAAAATGTCTTTAAGTAAATACAAACCATTTGAATTTGTCACTGTTACATAATATTTATATGTGCAGTTTACTTAATAATGTTATGTTAAATTTATAAAAGTTTATTATGTTTGGTGAACACATTTATTGATTTAATTTACCTTAATAAATTAACTACTTGCTCTACAAGTGTAAGTGGAAAACTATTAAATATAACAAAGCAAATTTTAAAAACAAAATTCTAAAATAACTTAATTGAGGGCAGGAAGTCCATCCAATAAATGAGTGTATGAGTGGCCACAGCCTAAACACAGGCATAATGAAACACAGGCTCTTCTGCATAATGGTAACCACAAAATTACAGAAACTTCTCTAAATGTCCAATTGTCTAACTGCACATAACACTAACATAAACTAACAACATATTTCCCTTTACAGAAAAAGATAAAATAACACTTTAATCTCTAAATTTACTCTCCTAATGCAGTCCTTTGCAAAGCATGCTGGGAACTACAGATCCACAGCCCAGTTTGTTCGTTTCACTCAGCAATGTTAAGTTGACCGAACAAACACTTATTAAGAAAAGCTGACAATGCTTATTTTTAGTAGAAACAACTCAGTAAATCTAAGTAAATTTAGTTACATGAGTTTAAGTAATGTGAACAAGGATGATTTGAGTGCAACTAACAACAGTGAAAGTTCTTTTTTTTTTTGAGTGAAGAAACCAGGGAGAATGCTCAGAAATGCAGTATTACACTTAGGGGAGCGCGGGGCACACGCGGGGTTAGTTGTAACACGCATGGTTTAAAACTTTCCACACATGCCAGGATGACGAAACTTTGTGTATTTACTAGTTGCCATATCAACATTATTTAGAGAAAAAAATCTTTGGAATATATCACTGAACATTTATTTAACCATAGCAAAAGTACATTTCTTACTTAAGTTTAGTTTTCATCTCTGTTTTTTGTGTTTATTTAAAATAAGACAAATCTGATATTATTTTAATCTTATATCTGTTATTTAACAGTTGAGATGGTTCTTTAATGCTGATCTAACAGCAGAAGACACGAGCCGCAGTTTAAATCCCAGTTGTGCAGGTGGGGTGCGTTGTAACACTGCGTTACAATGAGCATATTAGAAATATGATTATATTCTTTATGAATTATTTTGAGAAACCATGAGAAAAGGGTGAATAATGACTCAAATGAGTCAATGTTCAGAAATTATTATTATGTTTTGAACTGTGCTGTAGAGCTGTATTTAGCGATGTGTTGTCAAACACAATTTTTTTAAATATTTTTTTAATGATTAAAAATGCCATTATTTTATTTAAAAAGTTAATAATTGTATTTTATTGACAAAATAATTTAGTTTGTCTTGGATATTTTTTTGATTATATCAGGTAACATTTTAAGCTGTCATTTGGTCATGTTACAATGTGCCCCTCACATGTTATAATGTACTCCACCTACGGGGCATGTTGTCACATTTCACTTCCATTCTTTCGGGGTATATCAAGAAAAAAGTATACACTGTATTAATGAAACAAAACCACATAAGTGTACTAGACGTGTGAAATTAATGTGGGGAAAAATAAATAATCTGAACCCCAAGTAGACTTACACAAACTGAGACGGTCAAAAAGTGTTAGGTTGTGCCCCGCTCTCCCCTACATCACTTACATCATGTATTGTGTATAGCTTTATGTATTTCAATGATTGTTTTTATTGTGTAAAGCACTTTGTGCATTGTAACGTTAAAAGTGCTATATAAATAAAATCTTACTTACTTAACAAGACTTAACAGTGAATGACAGGGTGAACGGGCTAGATATAGGAACTGAGGTAAATGAGATGCAGGTGTAAACAATGAGTGATGATGAGTCCGGCCAAAGGATTGTGGGTAATGTAGTCCTTGGTGGAGTGCCCTCTGGTGGTAATCACAGACACTCTCACTGGTGTTTCGTGACAATTATAATAAAATTGACTTTACAAAACGCATTACAAAATCAATATAAGTCAAACTAACAAATATTTAACACTTTCAAACTGTAATTACTATTTACATTTTTCTGTAAATATGTATAATAATAATAATAATGTTATTTTATGTTTGTACTTTTGGAAATGTATCTTATCTATCCCTAATTAGGCTAAATGTTTATTTTGAGCACAAAGTACTGTATGTGCTTTCTGCAAATAAAATTGTTGCATGTGTTATTGTTTAGTTGATTATTTTTATGAAATGAAAAAAGCTACAAACTCCATCAATTAGGGTTAGAAGAACTGTTGTCAAACATATAACATGTTAGAAACATAATAATCACTGCAATAAATCCAATCGAAGCATTTGCCTATCTAAATCCAAACAGCGACTTTGGCCAGACAGTGTATATTATATTAAAAGCAAAAACCATTATGACTTTTTTGTACTTTGCATTCAATACATTTGTGCACATTTTTCCATCAAAATGTTGCCGGTTTCTGGTTTGTCCCTCCTCAAACCAGCCTGGCCGTTTCAATGATACTCTCTGACCCAGTTGCCTTGCCATAACAATTTGGCCCTTGTCAATTTGGCCAGTTTCTATCCATTTCTCCTGCATCCAACACGTTGGTTACGAGAACTGATTGTTTGCTCACCTTCTAATGATATTTATGTATGTGACCTATTTTTGAAAACACAACCCAGTCAAATGATATCCTCATCATTAGTGAAATTATCAGCGAGATGTAGGTTACAATCTCATTATGATTTTACATAGTTAAGAGAGGAATATTACCAAATGCCCAAGTGTCTTTTTTTTGTGAATGACTTTGATCCAGGACTGTGAGGTCTAAACTTGTGAAACATTTATGAATTTTGAAATATGCATGACCACATCAGATGCTGTGTTTTTCTAAGCAGGAGAAGCTGCATCCACACTTGGGCACTGTATCCAAAAATGTGCTTCGCTGCAATGCTGTCCTGACGTTCACACAATGTAATCATGAGTTATTCCTTTCTCTTATAGAAGACTAACATTGGGAAAGTGGTGAGAGGTGCTGAGAGGGAAATAAAGAACATTATGAAGGTAAACAGCCATAACAGCTCACATTTATTCAATAATTTCCCAAGCAACTCAATAGGCTCTCAGGTGAGTTAACTGTTAATTTGTGCTTGCAGATATTCCGTCCTTAATTTGTTCCGTAAATGAAAAGCCTTGCATTGCTCAAGTTCTCTCTGTGCGTCCTCCAGAGGGCTCGAAATCAACGAGTTGAGCTGAGTACAAAGTGTATTATTCATTTTTCAATGACTTCAGAATCTGAACTTCATTAGATCTGCAGTCTGCAATGACTTGATTTCATGACCCTGCATTCCTGGGGCGAGTTGCATAGCTATTAGGTATGACCAGCTAGCAGTTAGTTAGGGGTAATCAGTCTTACTTTTTGGTATCAAATTAGACAGATCTACATTTTTAAGTAACCGACTTAAAAACGTTATGAAGAGTCTAACTTGTAAGACTAGTCTTAGCAGTTTATGCAACCGGCCCCTGATGAAAGCAATTCATTTACAATCTTATATAATCACCATCTCCACACACACACACACACACACACACACACAAAAACTACAATGACAGAATTACTTTGCTTAATAGTCCAACATTAGAGCAAATAACATTCACGCCTCCAAACGCATAAAGCCAAATACTGAAATGCTTCATTATATTGCACATTAACCGCTTGTCCCTCTCATAACTTCACTATTTTTAGGCGTGAGTCTGATATGCAATATTTTTTAGTTTAAAAAAAATAGTTTTATGTATGCTTATCTGAAGGCCACATGAAGTTTGGAGGTCTGTAGCTATTGCAGAAGTTGGTGACTTCTGTGCACTGTGTGCCTCAGCATGCGCTGACCCCACTCTGTGATTTTACGTGGCCTACCACTTCATGGCTGAGTTGCTGTTGTTCCCAATTGCTTCCACTTTGATATAATACCACTAACAGTTGACCGTTGAATATTTAGTAGGAGATTTCACGAATGGACTTATTGCACAGGTGGCAACCAATCACGGCACCACGCTTGAGTTCACTGAGCTCCTGAGAGCGTCCTGTTCTTTCACAAATGTTTGTAGAAGCGTCTGCATGCCTAGGTGCTTGATTTTATACACCTGTGGCCATGGTATATAACATTGTAATAACATTAAATTGCATTGATTGCATAATTACAAGTAACTAACCATAACTCTATTGTAAGTATAGCCTACATGTAGCTGATTAATATTACTTCGTACTTATCCAAGTAAGTACAATGTCACCTTAAAATAAAGTGTAGCCTAACCAACCCGTTTCTTAATGACCTATGTAACGCTATGTAAAAACATTTCTGTTTGCTGGATTATCAGGTGGATATTTAAAAATCATCTGACGTTACGCAACATACCGATCGTCAGAGTGAGTTCATTGAGTCGGGCGTCATTAAGGGTGTGCGCGCACTCATAGACGTGTGTTTTGTTCGAGAGAGAGATATGTGTCAAGTTGGTCATTGGTTTTGCCACTAGGTTGGTCAATGGCTAGTTTTGCTTTAGTATACTTCTCTATTTTTACGGCGCAAAACTAATATGGACACGAAGTGGCGATTGCGCAGGCATTGTGGATAATTATCTCCGTGCGCACGGAGTGGATTTTTACGCAGAGTCGCCAGGAACCTACGGAGTACCCGCAGCGCTCCAAAACTCAACTGACAGATCTCCTGGAGTTGAAAACTATCGAAATCAATAACACACAGGGAAATAAGTATAACGATCAAAAAATGATTATAGACATAAGGTTGCTGCATCCACCTACGCGCATTTGGTGATTTGTAAATCAGCAGCTGTCCGGGCGGATGTTTGGCGTAAACGAGCACGAACACGGAGCAGAAGCGAAGTGACGGGATCGGGAGAGCCGTTTGGATTTTGGCTACATTGGAGCTCGTTCATCATGGTGTCCATAAAGCCCTTCACGAAGGCGTTTGTCGACTGCGTGGCTCTTTTGTTCTGCCTGGCCGTCGTGTTTGAGTTCGCCTCGGCTCAAAATGACACGGAGCCCATCGTTCTGGAGGGCAAATGTCTGGTGGTCTGTGACTCGAACCCCGCCGACTGGAAGAGCTCGTCCTCGCCGCTCGGCATCTCCGTGCGCGCCGCAAACTCCAAAGTGGCTTTCTCCGCGGTCAGGAGCAACAACCACGAGCCCTCTGAGATGAGCAATAAAACGAGAATCATATACTTTGACCAGGTAAGGCTGATCTTCGTGTTTGTACATGTTATATTGAGGCGAATCGTATTTTTCTTTGACTTTTTAAAGCTCATGGGTTGTAGTTTTGGATTACACGTAGACTAATACATTTTTACTCGCTATTTCTCAGGATAGTTTCATTTTTAGGTCAATTTTTGTTCACGGTATAGTTTCATACATTACACTACAAATAAAAAAAAGATGGTTTAACACACATTGAGCTTTTCACAGCCCATCTTAATAGCGGGGTAAGTTGTCACAACGGAACCTAATTAAAGAGCCTATTATAGGATTATCAGGGGGGAAACATGAACAAGAGAACTAACGATTATATCAAATCATTGTTTTGGCCAACAAATATTGTAAGTACTTAATTAAAATTACACACGTGCCAACTTGCCCCAGTCTCCTATAACGCTTTTTGTGACACGTTGTTTCTGCTTTTGAAATGAATTAAATTGATGTAATATTTATAACATATATGCAAAAGTGTATGTAAAGTGTTTCTTGTTTTTTAACAAATTTTTAGAGCATCTGAAGTGAAACTATGGAATTTTCAAATTACAAGATGCATATTGCAAATGCAATTTGTCATCATTATGTTCTAAATCAGATTACTGGGATAATTGGAATGAGTGCAGAGGACAATTATTGTTTTGCATTTAACATTGAACGTAAAATTTGCAGAATAATGTGAAAACAGATGTTCTTACTCGAAAGAAAAAGAATCAATTCAAAATTCAAAGTCATATGGATGAGATTTCAGATCTAAATTCAGGATAGATTTTCCGTACATATTGTACATGACAGAGTTTGTTTCGTAACTTCAGATATGATCGGATATTCACAGCTACCCTACTGTAAGAACTGTGTCTAATATTGTTCATAGATAATACATTGCAACTGTGCGCTTGATGCTGACAGCACATGAATGCATGTTTCCAGGTTTCTATTATTGCAGCGGGTACACAGGTGAAATATCACTGTGATAGGTCATTAGTGATAAGTCAAACTGTCAGGACTGTAAAGGGCAGAGATTTTTTCTTATTGTATTGGTTGTTTTTATCTGTTTTTGAGGTGCGTACTGCCCTGGCTTTTTATCATGCATTTGTGGGGGGTGGGGGTCATGTTATGCTTAACTTTAGCCTTTAGCTTTATGACTCTTAAAATACAATTATTTGCATGAATTCATAGCATACTGTATTTTAAATTACTCCCATTCCTTTTGATATGAAATGTAACATGAAAAGAAGTAAGCTTGGCCTTCTGTGAATATATTCATATTCACTCTGTGTTTTGGTGCACACAGAAGCATGACTCTACCTGTTTTCATTCAGTTTAATTCACTTTCTTGGCCAAAGACTTGGTAGAATTAATGAGCGAACGTCATTATGCAGGGTCAGGTCAAACACAGAGCCTGCACGATGTGCATGCCTGAAAAGAAAAAAACCCTCTTTTAATACCAATGTCCTTGAAATGAATGAAAAAGTATGCTGGAGACAAGGTCAACATGTGTTTTTGTATTTTATGATTCAATTATTTCCTAATAGAAAAAAGAGATACCGTTGTGAGATGTGTCTGTCTGAAGGCTTCCCTTCAAACCTTTTCTTATCATTTACCCACAGTAAATGATAAGAAAAGTGAAACAGAAGAAACATGCAATTACAATAAATGGCGACGAAAGATACAAAAGGATTCATAAGCACCATAAAAGTTGTCTAAAATAACTTTATTAGGCTTCTGAAGTCATACTATTTCCTTGTGTGTGGAGATTGAAATTTACTTCAATGTTCACTGAAATTTTGAAAAGCTCATTAATCAAACTGTCCATCTGTGAACGGATCATTCTGTTGGATTTTATCAATGAATCAAATGATCAATTTCAGAAAACCAATCTGAATGATTTGTTCATAGATCAAACTGATTGATCTGACTGATCCGATTCTCAAATTCAACTCACTGACTCAATCCGTTCACATTGGTCATGGAAAATATTATTGAATAAGATCTGGAGCCATAAGATTTCTTTGTGTGTGGGGATTGAATTTACTTCAATGTTCACTGAAAGTATGAAAAGCTCATTAATCAAACTGTCCATCTGTGAACAAATCATTCTGTCAAAAATTTATCAATGAATCAACTGATCCATTTCAGAAAACCAAATCTGAATGATTTGTTATTAGATCAAACTGATTGATCTGACTGAACTAATTCCCAAATTCAACTCACTGACTCTCAATGATCCGTTCACATTGGTTATGGAACATATTATTGAATAAGATCTGAAGTCATACGATTTCCTTGTGTGCGGAGATTGAAATTATACTTCAATGTTCACTGAAATTATGAAAAGCTCATTAATCACACTATCCATCGTCGAACGAATCATTCTGTTGGATTTTTCAACTAATCAATTGATCCATTTCAGAAAACCAATCTGAATGATTTGTTCATAGATCAAACTGATTGATCTGACTGATCCGATTCCCAAATTCAACTCACTGACTCGATCAGTTCACATTGGTCACAGAAAATATTACTGAATAAGATCTGAAGCTATTGTATGCCTTCAAAAGACTTTAAATATAGTTCACGACAGCTTGTATGGTGCTTTTTCATCATTTTTGATCCTTAAAAGCCTCAGTCCCCATTCCTAATCGAAAAAGAGACCAACTACATTATTAAAAAAAAAAATTCTGCTCCACAGAAGAAGGAAAGTCATATGGGTTTGATTAAAAAACGGGGGAGCAAATGAATTAGCATTTTAGGATGATCTATTCCTTTAATTCCTAAGGATTTCGGCAGGTAAACTTGTCTGTTATTGCTGAGATACACAGGAAGCTGTGTACATTTTGCCCTTGAGGAGCCATTATTCCACTCGCATTGCTTTGGCTGCAGGAAACTTTAAAAAAATAATGTAAAAAAAAAAAACAATTGCAGGACTGACCAGCTGCCCTGAGCCACTGAGCTCCAGCACCTTGACACACATAACACCATCCAATCACCTGGCCTGGCACGTCTCTTGCTCGGGGTACGCCACAGGGAAAGGTTGCGTGGAGCTCACAGACAGAGAGAGACTCTGCCCTTGTGAATGTACCAAGAGCTTTGTGAACCAACAAAAGAGCTGGCTGTTTGGAATGCTGAGTAATCCTAGTGCATATCCCAGCTAGTTTATGTGGAAAGCCTTTGTTTGCATTCATATAGGCAGCGAGTTTAGTGTCACTGCTGCACTGCTCTATAAATATTCATGGATCATGTACAGTGAGGCCCCAAAATCTGAGGGCGTGAGTGAGGTTTTTTTTTATTTAATACAAAAAGTCCTACAAAAATTATAATGTTAGCATAACAGTTAATAATAATTTTAACTACACTTTTAAAAATAAAGGTTCTTTATTGGCATTGATAGTACAGTGAAGAACCTTTAAAGGAGCTGTATGTAGGACTGTGGCCAAAACTGGTACTGCAATCACTTTCAAATTACTGTAGTGCGGTGTATCCCTCTACCCCTCCCCCCTGACTCGAGGTTGCCAGATAGGCTGCAGGATCCAGCGGGAACGTAGGCTGCTACACGGAGCTTTCAATGGCAAGTGACGAGTCGTACACAGTAAGTTTTTTTTTCTTTCCTTTTATTATGTTTATGCTTCAAGAGCGATGTTTTGTGAAGTAATTATGAATCGCAAAAATTTACTAATGGCGATTAGCCAAATATAATCGTAAATATGAACGCTCGTATGTGACAGTACATTCCCACATGAAAAATACTATAGTATATTATATTAAAATTACAGCAAAATTAATCTAGTAAATACTATAGTGTTTTTGAACCATACTGTAGTAAAGATGCTACAGTATATTGTAGTAACGTTATATTATAGTTTTATATTATTTTTACCGAGGTAACGTTAGGCTACTGTCTCAAATACGTTTTCACATTGCCATAATAGGCGTGCTAATGTTGTTTTCATCAGCGTCTCAGCATAATGACAGAGAACCGGGCTCTGATAATGCATTACTAATGTTAGCAATGACGACTCGCCATTTTTATTTACCAAACAATTCCTTAACGTTACCTTTTCAATTCAATCACCCACCTCCTCCATCTGCGCTAACCTAACGTTACTTTGCATGAACATGCACAACTTTGTTCGACTGTCGTGAATATTTGAAATGTCCATTTACATTAAGTACAAGTTAGCCAAACATAGATGAACCTTACCTGTCCAGGAGAAAATTAGCAACGTTGGTGTCAGTCTTCAAATTCTTCTCCGTTTTCAGCCGTCTCCATCTTTCAAAGGCATCTCCTATACAAATCCTTGTTTTATTTCGGACACTGTCACAACGTTTTTCTGATTCATATCGAGGTCGTTTAGGTTTCGTAAAGTTAGACATTGTTTATCCAAAAAGTTTGTTGCAGCTGTGGTAACTAGCAGAGCTGGCAACCCGAATGCAGAAACACTACTGACTTCGTGATTGGTAGATAGGTGGAGGGCGGCGCTTCAGGCATGACACAACATGTCAACATCAACATCAGTTGAGGGCTGCAACTTCAATTTAAAAATGACAATATCTTGGCCGGACAACTGTTGTCAGTGATATAAGTATTTGAAATTAACATTATTTCTTAATGTCTATTGACATATTAGGGCCATTTTATGATTAATTGAAATACATTTCTTACATACAGTTCCTTTAAAGGATTAGTTCACTTCAGAATTAAAATTTACTCCACCATCTCATCCAAGATGTTCATGTCTTTCTTTCTTCAGTCGAAAAGAAATTACGTTTTTTGAGGAAAACATTCCAGATTTTTCTCCATATATACCCCTTTTCCACCAACATGAACTGGGTGCTAGTTCCGAGCTAGTGCTAGTGCCGGTTCGGTGTTGGTTCTAGAGAGCCACCACAGAGCCAGGTCTTACGTCACTGTATATACGTCTCATCTTTCTCACCAACCAGGGCCGTTTCTAGCAATTTTGACGCCCTAGGCGAAATCCTTATTGGCAGCCAAATCTTAAAAAGCAACATGGTATTACTGGTATTAATTTTAATCCTTTATTAACAAATACATACATGCATACCATTTTGGAACTGTAATCCTTATTAACAAATATATACGAATACAATTTGGAAACTACGTATAAAAGCTGTTCCAGTCACATGAAAGTAACAAGAATAAATATTGATTCAGTGCGGTCTTTGTTTCTCATTGACGCTTGAACTTCCCCTTTAAATAACGCAACGCTATGCCCTGTACGACACTATTAGAATTGAATGAATCGATTCAGCTTTCAACACCACCCGTAAAGATACATTAAATTCGACAAAGCGGTTTAATAAAGGATAATAAATATTGTGAATTAGCACATTTTATTATACTATTTGTAAATTGGCCGTTGAAGTTTTATGTGGGACATTTACACACTGATCCTTTAACAATGCATTAGCGCAAAAACACACACCTTTTGGAGGTGCAAGTAAGAGAAGAAAGTTTAATAGAGTCTAAATATAATGATATCGTGAAATGCTAAAGTGAGTGTGGTTAGCCTACATCTTGCCTCTATAATACACACCGAGCAATATTACACTATCTGCCCATTTCACAGCGTGATTTCTCGACTGCCACAAATACGGCCCTAACAAAATACAGATTTGTGCACTTTTTATTGTACCTGTTTTTTTAATTGGCCTTTGAATTTAGCTTTATTGTGTGGTTAAAAAAAGCGTTACCTTGCCAAAGCTTTGACCGAGCTCTTTGATCTAATGGTGTTGAGCGCTCCAAATGCAAATTTTACATGCAACATTCAGACAGTAATTGACAGTACTCTTATCCAATAGTGTTAGGGGAACCAGTGGGGGCGGCAATCATATTTCAGGGTGGCTTTGACACCCTTTACACTTTACCCCTTCAGCTGATGGAGCCCTAGGCAACCGCCTAGTTCGCCTATGCCTAAAAACGGCCCTGTTACCAACGCTAGCGACTTTGATGTCATTCAGTGATCGGTCTGCGCAGCGCCGATGCATCTCGAACAAGCCTTCCATCAACAATGGCAAACGTTGCGTTACTATTGCTGCACATTGCTTTACGAACCTACATCGGCATCAAAACACAGCGAATCCAATGCATTCGTGCAGCTCGCCGTACTTTGTATAGACGGAGATTACAATCGAGCAGCTATTAGCTCGATTAGCTGCTATTGTAAAAATGGCGGTCACAAGTTTGTGTTCGTCTTGTTGGTCACGGTAACCCCGCCCCCAACCCCTGACACAAGCGGTTCTTACTTCTAGACCAGCAATGTTTTGGTGCTACTTAAGAACCACTTTTCCTGGTTCAGAGCTGGTGCTTTCGGTGTCGAAAGACAAAGAACCGATTTGAAACTAGGCTCTGGCTCCGAACCAGCACTCAAACTGCCTTGGTGAAAAAGGGGTAATCGTGGACTTCAATGGGGTCCAACGAAGGTCCAAATTGCAGTTTCAATGCAGATTCAAAGGGTTCTATATCTATATCTAATAAGGGTCTTATCTAGCGAAACGATTGGTCATTTTCTAAAATATTTTTTAAATGTATATACTTTAACCATAAAGGCTTGTCCTGCTCTGCGATGCACCACACATTACATAATCATGTTGGAAAGGTCACATGTGACATAGGTGGAAGTACCAACAAAGTGAACGTGCAAAGACTAAGTCAAACAGCCTTTACAAAAAAAAGGTTAAAACAATGATGTCGGACGATTTTAAAGTTGGAGGAAATTTTTTGTTTTGTTTTTCAGCATTGGGTCGGTACTTCCATAGTTATCCATAATAAAGGCTAGATGTCTTACGGCGGAGTCTCTAACGTCATCACCGGCGGCCATCTTGTCACAGGCAAGCTTTCTGGCGGGCTCTGTGGTACCTGATGTAAGGCGAGTGATCTGCATGAACACAAATACTCTTATCTTGCTGAAATCTTGACGGATTTACAAATGGTTTGGTTTCTTACAAACATTATTAACGTGGCTATAATTATGGATGCTTGAACAAATTATGAATAATTTTTCATAAGTAAGCATTGTCATAACTACATCTCTGACATTTATAACAAACCAAACAGCTTGAAAATCGGTGGAAAATTGAGCAAGTTATGGTTATTTAAAAAGTGCAAGCACCCATGAAAACAATGTTACGAGTGAGCGAGCTGCCTGTGACAAGATGGCCGCCAGGTGCGGACGTCGACCTCCATTGGCCAGCAGCGCAGATGAGACATCTAGCCTTTATTATGGATATCTATGGGTACTTCCACCTATGTCACGCCGCTCACGCGTGACCTTTCTGACGTGATTACGTAATGCGTGGCGTATCGCAGAGCAGTGCAAGACGAGCCTGAAAATGTCAGATCGTTTCACTAGATATGACCTTTATTCATCAACTGGGATTGTGTAGAGCCCCTATGAGAAATCATGAGAAAATCATCAGAAGATTTTAATTCTGAACTAAACCTTTAACATCCTTGGAACATTTTCAATGAACAAACATGGAAAAAGGTTCTTTAGATGATTAAAATGGTTCTTTTAAGAACTGATCACTGAAAGTCTTCTTTACAAAAACCCCTTTTGGAACCTTTATTTTCAAGAGTGTAATGTCTTAGTATTTGCTTTGCCTGACATGAATCAAACCTAATGATCATGTTCTCCAGCATGATTTGAGATTTTCCAAAGAGCATCTTGTTCTTCAGATGAAATGCAAAGGTCTGTACAAAGAGGCATGTGATCAGTGTCACAATATGACTTATTCATTTGACATCAGAACATTCCTTTTGTTTGAAAGGTTTAGAAATCTGAAACTTTCTTTGTATTCCCAGGTTTAAATGGAGTGCTCTCAGACTTTTGGACCCTGGTATTTTAGCTTATATATTTGTGGTCCATCATAAAAAAAAGCTGAAGCTCTTCCTTTTGTTTGGGTTTTTCTTCAGCTGTAATAAAGCCAAGATCAAAAGAGAGAGTGCAATGTACAGATTTACCTTTGTGCGAGCAGGGGTCAATGGCCAGACTCCATCCACACATCTTTGTGTCTACAAAGGTGATGGTGAGGTGAAAACAATACATATACTTTCTTTTTGATGTTCACTTCAATCAGTGTTACCGGACATGACCTGAAATTTCATCAGTTTTGAGAACATGGTGTTTTAATCCTAGGAAACCTGTTGCAGGATGTTTGGCCCAAATAGCATTTGATTCCTATATTTGGACTTTTTTGCCAAATCCAGAAAGATTAGTAACACAAGTTACATAATCAGATAAAAAAATTTTTTTAAGTACTCATTACTTTTAAATTTAGGCCAAAATATCAATGTTATCCGGGTAAATAAGTAACACAAGTTTTATTGACTGACGTCTCCTTTCCTCATATTGAGAGAAATCGAGAGGCACTGTGGGAACATGAGGGTTATTGTTTTCAGTATTCCTCAAAATGAATAAAAATTCTGAATATTACGCTAACCTGCAATAATAAAATATTATAAATAACGCATATACTTTGTATTTAATCTCACTTTATTATCACTAGAAAGGAACTCTTAATGCTTCAGCATACCAAGACATTTTGGACAATTTCATGCTCCCAACTTTGTGGGAACAGTTTGGGGATGGCCCCTTCTTGTACCAACATGACTGCGCTCCAGTGCACAAAGCGTCGGTCCATAACGACATGGATGAGCGAGTTTGGTGTGGAGGAACTTGACTGGCCTGCACAGAGTCCTGACCTCAACCCGATTGAACACCTTTGGGATGAATTAGAGCGGAGACTGCGAGCCAGGCCTTCTCGTCCAACATCAGTGCCTGACCTCACAAATGCGCTTCAAGAAGAATGGTCAACTGTGCATTAAAAAATCGGTGGGAACACATCTTTCCATGGCGTATGTCCCACTTCAGATGCAGTTTCTGTCTCTTGCACGAGTGAAAATCTACCTTTGACTGTTCGCCCTGCATTTGCTATAGTTCATGGTGCCTCATCGCGGCATTAGAATGGAATCACGGATGAGAATTTAGTGTGATGGTAGGAAATCCTGAGTATTATGTCATTGCTGCAGAGAATTATTATTGAAAGTTCAATTGTAAGCATGAGCGCATTCACATTCCATTCCAGCTGCCTTTTCTAATCTCACACTAATGTTTTTTCAAGGTCTTTCTTTTGAGGTTGTAGCGTCACAAGTATACATGTTTCACAGAACAAATAATTGTATAGTCTGGACAGGATAGTTAATTGTAATGGCATCAGGTCTGATACCTCTGAAATACTCTTTTGCAGGTTCTTGTCAACATAGAAAACTACTTCACGTTGGAATCCGTCTTTCTTTGTCCCCGGAAAGGAGTCTACAGCTTTAACTTCCACGTTATTAAAGTGTACCAGAGCCAGACTATACAAGTGAGCACAGAAAGAACATATTTAAGCACCTTAAGTTTTATATCCTATTTGAATTGCATAATGAGTTATAGAATATAGAAATTGGGTAGCATTTGAAGCCTGTGTAAATATTGCATTTTAAATGCATTTTCAATTCATTATACAATGCCTTACAAAACACATTATAGTCAGTATATTTAAAGTTCAACATAAAGTAACTTAAAGTTGAACTTTTTAATCATTTAAAAATATAATCAGATGTTATGCTTTTCCATATATTACAATGGGACTTTTATTTACAATAGATGTATTATTGTGTTCAATAACTCTAGTTAAATATATTTCACATGATTGTTTTTAACATGAAATAGTTTTTGTAACTAAAAAGCAACAATTAGCTTATAATCCAAACTATATGGTAACTATATGGTATAATTTTTCATGAAAAATGTTATGGTAGTTATTGCTTTTTACTTTTTACTTAACATTCTTTAAATAAAGTACATGCATTATCTTATTAAATATATGTTTTCACCATGATTATAAGGTATTTCAAGCTTAATTATAAAAATAATGTTAATAATATTTTACTGTAAACTAATATGTTAAATATGATATAGATTTTCATTGTAAATATAAGGCAATTCATACTTTCTCCTTTTATATATATATATTTTTTACAGGACTTTACAGTAAAATCGCATGCATTATCTTGTTGAAATTTTTCATTTTAATGTGTAACTTAAAATTTACAGGTTTTACTGTAGAGTTCTTCCAATAAAATTGCTATGTTTTACCATGATGATTACATTTTTTAATGAAAATATATAGTGAATTACAATATAAGGCACTATTATTATCATCTTTAAAATATTTTATGCAGGATTTAAAGGAACACTCATTTATTTTTTCAACTTCCCAAGAGTTAAACAGTTGAGTTTTACCATTTCCGTAGCACTTTTAGCATAGCTTAGCATATATCATTGAATCTGATTAGGCCGTTATCTAATCGGCCTACAAAATCTCAACTTTTCCTTTTCCGTCAGTCTTAGTACAGGATGTAACTACAGAAGAGTCAAGTTTTAAATAGGAAAAATATTGAAAGCCTTTGGTCATTTTTGAGCGAGATGCTAACGGTCTAATCAGACTCAATGATCTATGCTAAGCTATGCTAAAAGAGCTACCGCCAGACCCGGAGATCGACTGAATGGATTCGAAAACGGTAAAACTCAACTGTTCAACTCTAAGGGAGATGGAAAATGAGCCTATTTTCCCAAAAAAGTGGAGTGTTCCTTTAAGACAAGTGTTATGAAAAATTGTTAAATAAATGTGGCCATCATAGAAGTAGATAAATTAAATTTTGTCCTGCCATTGAATAAGTCCTGTCACACTTGTATACTTGAGTTCTCTGTAGTAATTTTCTCACTTTGTGTTCCAGGTGAATTTAATGCTGAATGGAAAACCGGTCATCTCCGCCTTCGCCGGTGACAAAGATGTCACACGTGAGGCTGCCACCAATGGAGTCCTCCTGCTCCTCAACAAAGAAGACAAGGTTTATCTGAAACTGGAGAAAGGGAATCTGGTAGGAGGATGGCAGTACTCCACCTTTTCAGGCTTTCTTGTTTTTCCTCTGTAAAGCAAACAAAAAGACCGCCACCTTAGCTGTCCAATCGTCATTGTGTAACCAGCCCTTCAGCATTACTTGGAGGCACCCAAATGGAATCATAATTCCAGACATTCATTCAGCTGTTGTCTGCGGACTACTGGAAAATGCGTCAGTGACGGTCAATCTGGAGAGACGATATCTACTTCAGTGCAATATCAATTTCTGCGAACCTTCTGTTCTTCATAGATCCAGGATTCTACACATGTCAGACTGTGTGTTCGTTTCGTTCGTATGTGTGTATTGGTTTTTAGTGAACCGAGGGATCCTGATTAGTATCTGTTAATAAGGTCATTTCCTGTCAGAGAGGAAATGCACGAAACAGTCTTGCCACTTGATGGCGCAAAATGTAAAAAACCTTGCACTGTATCATGCGCATAAAAAAAAAAAAAAAAAAAGCAAATACACCTTTCTATGTAAATTTGATTTGTTAATGCTACATGTCAATGCTTTTATTTTGACACAATTGATGTACTATTTATCGCCATAAAAAGCAGGGGGTAAAAAAAAAAAAAAACACTTTATTTAAAAGTGTTTCCATTTGTTTCTATAGCCATCATGGCAGCAGTAATTCATCAAATGATGATCAAATGAGAATTAGAATAACATTATAGGCCTAATGGCCATATTTCCCAACATGCACTGTGCTTTTTGCTGCATTTTAAAGCATAGCAATGGTTTGGTTTGGTTTGGTTCACACAGACGGCTGCATACGAAATCGCATACATCCCTACTAGTAGGCGAAAAACAGGATGTGACAGAATAAGTGTGTCCGAATTCACAGTACTCATAAAAGAGTAGGAGAAAAGTACCTGGATGACCTACTACATAGTAAAAATAAAAAAAGTTT
Source organism: Romanogobio albipinnatus (assembly GCA_023566225.1). Taxonomy (NCBI): domain Eukaryota; kingdom Metazoa; phylum Chordata; class Actinopteri; order Cypriniformes; family Gobionidae; genus Romanogobio; species Romanogobio albipinnatus. The sequence continues at coordinate 41,987,113 of CM042248.1, forward strand.
CTGCCTTAAATTTTTAAGTACAAACAACTTGGATTTTTAAGTAATTTCAACTTAAATTACATTAAACTGTTAAACTAACAGTTACACTAACTAAAATTAAACAAAAAAATAGTTGAAACTTGTATAATATAAAAAAGTTGAAATGTACTTAACTTATTTTGATGAGTTAAAGCAATGTAAAAACATGTTGTCATAACTTATTGATCATATAATTTTGTACAGTGGACTTCCGGCGAGATACTGAGGTGTGCATATGATGGACATTTTACTATCCCATGAGGCAATGGGTGAGGATTTGCGATTCAATGACCGTGACCAAAGTCCCTTCCAAGGACGTGACACAACTGACGCTGGTAGCTCACGTAATAAGAGATTGTGGTCAAGAGAGTATGCGATTTTGGACGCAGCCTACGTGTTTTCCCATTCCACTGCACTACATTTCTATTGTTTTTCTATGTAAATATGCGCTAGACGGACATGTTTGACTATTGCACTCACGTCTTTTGCAGCACCTGCGTTCTAAAAACTCAGCGCTCAAGTTAAAATAAGTTCAACTTTTAAAAAATGTGCCTCAAGAGCTTGCAGTGTTTCTTTTTCGTTACATTGACTTAGTGAAGTCAGTAGATAGCGGTAGTCTGTTTCATCCTCTGCGTCCTAGAACTCTGACCTACAAGATGGAGAATTGCACTGGACAGGTTTTTTTTTTGGTTGCATTTGTGACATTACTTGATTTGCATAATTCCTTTAGTCAGTTCACGGCATTACGTAATTATCGTAAATAACTCTCCATTTGCTTTCGAATTGCTCTCGCTGTACTTTGATGTCATTCACCGATCGGTCTGTACCCAAAAGGGTTAGTCCACCCAAAAATGAAAATTATGTAATTATTTACTCACCCTCGTTAAAAACCTGTAAGACTTTTGTTCATCTTCGGAACGCACATGAAGATCTTTTTTTTTTTTCAATAAAATATGAGCGCTTCCTTCCCCTCCATTGACAGCTACGCAACTACTACTTTGACGTAAAAAGAATCCATATGAATTGAGAGGTTTCGTCCATATTTTCTGACGAGACACGGTTGCTTTGTATGAGGAACAGATTGAATTTAAGCTTTTATTCACATTTAAACATTGATCGGCAAACATAAACGGAAGCTCAACCGTGTGAGAACAAACCTCATTGGTTCTTGAGGAAGCTCAAACGTGCTGTGTAACACGAGAATGAACCTCATTGGTTCTTGAGAAAGCTGAAACGTGATGCGTAACACGAGAATGAACCTCATTGGTTCTTGAGAAAGCTGAAACGTGATGCGTAACACGAGAATGAACCTCATTGGTTCTTGTGGAAGCTCAAACGTGCTGCGTAACACAAGAATTAACCTCATTGGTTCTTGCAGAAACTCAAACATGATGTGTAACACAAGAATGAACCTCATTGGTTCTTGAGGAAGCTCAAACGTGCTGCGTAACACAAGAATGAACCTCATTGGTTCTTGCTGAAGCTCAAACGTGATGTGTAACATGAGAATGAACCTCATTGGTTCTCGCTGAAGCTCAAACCTGATGCGTAACACGAGAATGAACCTCATTGGTTCTCGCTGAAGCTCAAACGTGATGCGTAACACAAGAATGAACCTCATTGGTTCTTGAGGAAGCTCAAACGTGCTTCGTAACACGAGGATGAACCTCATTGGTTCTTGCAGAAACTCAAACGTGATGCGTAACACAAGAATGAACCTCACTGGTTCTTGAGGAAGCTCAAACGTACTGTGTAAAATGAGAATGAACCTCATTGGTTCTTGCAGAAACCCAAACGTGATGCGAAACATGAGAATGAACCTCATTGGTTCTCGCTGAAGCTCAAACGGGATGCGTAACACAAGAATGAACCTCATTGGTTCTTGAGGAAGCTCAAACGTGCTTCGTAACACCAGCAAGAACCAATGAGGTTCATTCTCAAGCTCAAATGTGATGCGTAACACAAGAATGAACCTCATTGGTTCTTGAGGAAGTTCAAACGTGCTGCCTAACACAAGAATTAACCTCATTGGTTCTTGCAGAAACTCAAACATGATGTGTAACATGAGAATGAACCTCATTGGTTCTTGCAGAAACTCAAACATGATGTGTAACACAAGAATGAACCTCATTGGTTCTTGAGGAAGTTCAAACGTGATGCGTAACATGAGAATGAACCTCATTGGTTCTTGCAGAAACTCAAACGTGATGCGTAACATGAGAATGAACCTCATTGGTTCTTGAGGAAGCTCAAACGTGCTTCGTAACACCAGCAAGAACCAATGAGGTTCATTCTCAAGCTCAAATGTGATGCGTAACACGAGAATGAACCTCATTGGTTCTTGAGGAAGCTCAAATGTGATGCGTAACAGGAGAATGAACCTCATTAGTTCTCGCACGTCAAGTGAACATGCTCGATCTTCTGTTTACCACAGTGGTCAGGTGGTACAGCGATCACATGGTAAAAGTCATATGCACATTGTAATTACAAGTACATTAAGGCTTTTTACAGTTCAGAATCGTTATGCTAATTACAACATGCCGTGAAAGCACCTCTAGTCCTAGTCTAGGACGGAACATCTGAAGCATAAGGCATACAAATTGGGAAACACTTCTGGAGTTTTGTAGTCGTCATCTGATTGGTTGAATTCTCTTGATAGAATTTATGGGAGACGTGTTTCACATTCTTGTACGGTCCTCCTGGAAACAAAGCCGCCATGACTCCAAACCCCCACATGGAAGAAGAAAGCCGTCATGCTTATCAGGATGATCAACTAAACAATGGATTTTTAAAAGCATGTGAAGTTCACAGCACCATTGTTGCAGTAAAATTGTACGTCGTTCTGGAAATAATGATTTATTAGATGCACGCTGGTCTGTATATGTTTTCAGGCCCCTAAACATGCTGCTGTGATTGGTTGCTTTACATGTCAGTCCTTGGCCAATGAAAGCTGCTATATGGAGTCCAGGCCTTCTGCCGTCAGTCTGAAGGTCTGGCTATGCGAGACTAGTCGGGTGCTAAAACAACGCAGGATGCAAGTAAACCTGGCCCGCAATTCATTCTTCATTTGCAGTAAAGGGAGGTTGTTGTAGTTTTCTTGGTAAAAATGGAAAAGAAATATAAAATAATGACTTCAACCTGAAAGACTAGGAACTCATTTTCACTGTTAAGTGTTAAAAGGAGTATTTTTGTGATCCATTATGTGACTTCACACAGAGTGTTAAAGCACAGTTTGATTTAACAGAGTCTGTGACAGCATATGACAAAGCATTATCGAGGGCTGGAGGGATTGGTGCGTGTAAAGGTGCCAATTAGCTCACCCTCCAATTAACTCATTAGAACGTAAACACAACAGTCATGTCACCACATCACTCGTACAGTTTTGGAATTACTGTCTGTCACTTGTGAGCCACTTAGACTATTAGGAACTATAGAACTATTGGTCTCTAGAGGCGGGATAGTTCAGTCAATATGATTTTTGTGCGACTTGACCACAGTTGGAGTGTTGACCTCACCACTGAGTACATTTAAAGGGGCGGTTCACAAAAAAAAAAGGACATTTGTCATCATTTCAGGGTTGCCAACTCTCACGCATTTGGCATGAGACACACGCTTTCAGGCTCTGTCTGACCAAGTAAATCTCATGGCAAATTATGCTTGCGAACAAGCTTGAGCTTCTGTTTACCACAGTGGTCAGGTGGTACAGTGTTTGCCGTATGACATCAAGAATCACGAGTTGTGCTTTTGCGTCGCTCCTGCTGTATTTTGATGTCATGCGCCATTCGGTCTGCACAGCGACACATGAGTCGAACACACGTATTGAGAAGGTATGAGTTTAATTTAAACCAGTGAAGACCTGCAACCTCTTGATTGGAGCGAACATGTTCCCCACACTGAACAAGGTCACTGTATTTAAGCTGCTGACCCTCACCTGCGCAACAATCACCATGTTTAGGTGGCATTGTGAAACGTAGTATTGTTCACACAAAGTAGATTTATATGTCTAAGTTAACTATTATTATAACACGGCTCTGCGGAATACTTGATTCTGATTGGTCAATCGCGGCATCCACCAGTATGTCATCCCCCGATTACAACCGGTAAAAACTGATAACAGGCTCATCCGGGTAACTGAAATCAGCGTCAAGCACTTGCTAGGAATGTTTTTAATTGTTAGTTATTTAATGATGTCATCCGGGTATCGCAGATTCGCTCTCTTGTTTCATACAAATGCAACTTCTGCCATTTTGCAATGATTGTTTTTTAGACTGTAATCGATTATAAGATAACGTAAGATTTTAAAACAGTTTTATCTCAAATCAAAATCTCTTATTCCCATAATTATTTATGTGGCAAAATGCCATGGTATGACTGTACCGTATACCTGAAATGTCCGTCTAGTTTGAACTTGCCGCTTGCTAGCTACTGCTTTCTTTGGGGAAGCTTTGCGTTTAAAGACCTAATAAAATATTTCAACTCAAGTTAATATTCCGTGTCTAATTATTTACTTATGTACTTTACCAAACTCGCTTATCCATGTCTTTATGGACCTTGTTTTGTGCACTGGTGCGCAGTCATGTTGGGACAGGAAGGGGCCATCCCCTAACTGTTCCCACAAAGTTGAGAGCATGAAATTGTCCAAAATGTCTTGGTATGCTGAAGCATTAAGAGTTCCTTTCACTGGAACTAAGGGGCCAAGCCCAAACCCTGAAAAACAACCCCCACACCATAACCCTCCACCAAACTTTACACATGGCACAATGCAGTCAGGCAAGTGCGATTCTCCTGGCAACCACCAAACACCAGACTCATCCATTGGATTGCCAGACAGAGAAGCGTGATTGGTCACTCCAGTGAACACTTCTCCACTGCTCTAGAGTCCAGTGGCGGCGTGCTTTACACCACTGCATCCCACGCTTTACACTTGGTGATGTAAGGCTTGGATGCAGCTGCTCGGCCATAGAAACCCATTCCATGAAGCTCTCTACACACTGTTCTTGAGCTAATCTGAAGGCCACGTGAAGTTTGGAGGTCTGTAGCTATTGACTAAAGTTGGTTACTTCTGCACACTATATGCCTCAGCATGCACAGGTGGCAACCTATCACGGTACCACGCTTGAATTCACTGAGCTCCTGAGAGCAATATATATACATGCATATATATATACACACACCGATCAGGCATAACATTATGACAGGTGAAGTAAATAACACTGGTTATCTCGTCATCGTGGCATCTGTTAGTGGGTGGGATATGTTAGGCAGCAAGTGAACATATTGTCCTCAAAATGTATGTGTTATCAAGCGTATGGATTTGAGTGAGCTTGACAAGGGCCAAATTGTGATGGCTAGACGACTGGGTCAGAGCATCTCCAAAACTGCAGCTCTTGTGGGGTGTTCATGGTCTGCAGTGGTCAGTATCAAAATGGGCAGCCAAGGCTCATTGATGCACGTGGGGAGTGAAGGCTGGCCCGTGTGGTCTGATCACACAGACGAGCTACTGTAGCTCAAATTGCTCAAGAAGTTAATGCTGGTTCTGATAGAAGTGTGCCAGAATACACAGTGCATCAGTTTGTTGCGTATGGGGCTGCATAGCCACAGACCAGTCAGGGTGCCCATGCTGACTCTTGTCCATCGCTGAAAGCGCCAACAGTGGCATGTGAGCATCAGAACTGGACCACGGAGCAATGGATGAAGGTGGCCTGGTCTGATGAATCAGGTTTTTATTTATATCACGTGGATGGCCGGGTGCGTGTGCGTCGCTTACCTGTGGAACACATGGTCCCAGGATGCACTATGGGAAGACGGCAAGCCGCCGGAGGCAGTGTGATGCTTTGGGTAATGTTCTGCTGGGAAACCTTGGGTCCTGCCATCCATGCTGATGTTACTTTGACACGTACCACCTACCTAAGCATTGTTGCAGACCATGTACACCCTTTCGTGGTAACGGTATTCCCTGGTGGCTGTGGCCTCTTTCAGCAGATAATGTGCCCTGCCACAAAGCAAAAATGGTTTAGGAATGGTTTCAGCAGCACAACAACGAGTTTGAGGTGTTGACTTTGCCTCCAAATTCCCCAGATCTCAATCCAATCGAGCATCTGGGATGTGCTGAACAAAAAAGTCCAATCCATGGAGGCCCCCGCCTTGCAACCTACAGGATTTAAAGGATCTGCTGCTAACATCTTGGTGCCAGATACCACATCAGGGGTCTAGTGGAGTCCATGCCTCGATGGGTCAGGGCTGTTTTGGCAGCAAAAGGGAGACCAACACAATATTAGGTAGGTGGTGTAGGTAGGCTAACCCTGATCGGCATATACATGTTGAAGCAGTAGTGGATTCCGGAATCTGACCCTTCACAAGTAATAACTTAAATAAAGAAAGAGCAGAAGATTTTTTTAAATTCTCCTCAGGATGGTTTTGAATGACATGAGGGTGAGTAAATAATAAACAAACAAGATAATTGCTATAACCGCACACTGAATTAAATCAGACCGAAAAAAGTCTAGGAAATGTTTTTCTTTATTTTATAAACTGCATAGTGCAAAAAGTGCAAAGTGCATGTGAGTGGTGGTGAGTAAATAATGACAGAAGGTTGTGGATTCAACTATTCCTTAAAGTTTTGGATTATATCTCAACCACAGCTTGGTGCTGTTTCAAACAAATGCTGCAAACAAAATCAACATTTTGTATACTTAAGATAATCAAAAATTATGTTTTAATGAGAGGGCGAGATTGTAAGAATCTCTAACTTGACATTGAGTACATTTCTTCAATGTTCACCACACACTTCAAAACCTTCAGCTGCGTTCCATCAGTTTCCCTGAAAAGCCTTTCATATTGTGACACGTCTGCCACTTATTAGCAACTATAATGGATTCTTGCTTATTAATATTTTTTTAATAAGCAAACTCAATGTTTGATGGATTAAAAAGTCCAGAAATTGAATGTTCAATCAACCAACTGCTGTAAGATTTAGCTCAATCTTTATGGCTTGTGCAGCAAATAGAATACCGTGAGTCATATGTAAATGAATCAATCCTTTTGGTTTTCACTCTTTATGCCAAATGTTATATTAATGTTGAACTTCCTTTGTAAATATTTCATTTTCATTCCCACTGTCACTATTTTTTACACTGGATTTGCTGTCATGTGTAGGTCAAACCTGTATGCCATACATGTTTTATGCTCCAATGAGTCATTATTCTGATAGCAGGCTGGTTATAATGGACCTCAGAATTACACTAATGGAAATGCTTGGGGAAATTATACTGAACTATTTGAACCCACATGGCAAGTACCTCAGAAACTCTTAACACTGTCATGTTTTTCCGTGGCCTCATTTATGTCGAAATCTTTGTCATATTTACATGTAAAACACCTATTTTTATATTATTTAAGATATTGTCTATCTGTGTTTATGTGCATCCCACTTTGTTGAGAACTGAGATTGTTGCTTGGACATCTTCAGCGAAACTCAAAGGACGGTGTTTGGATCAGTTGGATGGTATCAGACTTCTCTCTGGGATTGTACCTGGACGAAAACATAATCGAATGATGTCACATGTTTGGATTGGTGGATTTGGAGTGACAAGTAGAAAGATGAGTGATTATGTTTTCATCAATACTGAAACTTTTCTTTCCCTTATTACCAATGTCCACACTGAACAAGAGAGACCCACCAGTAGTGAAATGGTTAAAAAACAGCAGAAATCATGTAACAACCACATTAGAAGACAAGAGGGACTTGGGTGATTAAAAGAAGAGCAGCATCCGGTGTGTGTCGTTGATTACTAATCATCAAAATGTGTTTGACCACATGGTTGGATTGTGTCTGATTTGAACAAAAAAAGCCTTTAAACCATTATGTGTTTTTGTCCAATTAAACTGAAGCATCCTTAATGAGAATCTGCCCTTGTTCATTTCATAGCTGGATTTCAGAAAGCACTCCAGTTCTTCAGAGTTCAGAGGATTAGGTCTTGTGTTATTCCGCACATGAACACAGAGATTTGATTGAATGGAGCGTATCTTACGTGTTATGTATTCGTAACCTCTGATTCAAGGCTGCAAGATGATGTACTTTCAACCCAAACTCCTGCCTTTTCCTCATGCAGCCGAGTGCCTGCCTTTTATTATTTAACTGTTGCAATTCAAGGCTTTCTTAGACAATCTGCACGCTGAAACACAAATGCATGCCTCTTAATATAAAACAGAAGATTTGAACGTTTAGCCCAGTGAATCAAGAACAATAGGCAGCAAGGAATGACTTTTCACATTAAAGTAGTATTTTGTATTATTATGAGTGTGTGGTTGCAGCTTTACTACTGCACATATTTCCATTAATAGAGTGCAACAGTCGGGTTCCAGAAGTAAAATCTCCATTCATTCTCCATAGGGAGATTTTTAATGATGACTTTTAAACCTTTAAAAGCAAACCAACTGTGGGCTACAAGGTTGTTAATCAATGTTATTTGCTTCTGTTGAAGCCGTCATCCTGTATTACAGAACTTATTTTGTTAAATAATTGTGTTTAACAGAGGAATTTATGGTGAAAAACGTATTGCTCATGATGCTGTACAAAAATTCCACCAATCAGAGTCGCAACAAGCCCATGCCAAAAGTGCCATTATCCCTATGCTCTCAAAATACTAAAATATTTGTGTGTGTGTGTGTGTATATGTATATATATGAATATGTATATGTATATGTATATATGTGTGTGTGTGTGTGTATGTGTGTGTGTGTGTGTGTGTATATGTATGTGTGTGTGTGTATATATATATATATATATATATATATATATATATATATATATATATATATATATATATATATATATATATATAATCTCTATATCAACCCGAAAAGGCCCCACAAGCTCATCTTTGATGATACCAGCCCAAACCAGTACTCCACCTCCACCTTGCTGGCGTCTGAGTCGGACTGGAGCTCTCTGCCCTTTACCAATCCAGCCACGGGCCCATCCATCTGGCCCATCAAGACTCACTCTCATTTCATCAGTCCATAAAACCTTAGAAAAATCAGTCTTGAGATATTTCTTGGCCCAGTCTTGACGTTTAAGCTTGTGTGTCTTGTTCAGTGGTGGTCGACTTTCTGCCTTTCTTACCTTGGCCATGTCTCTGAGTATTGCACACCTTGTGCTTTTGGGCACTCCAGTGATGTTGCAGCTCTGAAATATGGCCAAACTGGTGGCAAGTGGCATCTTGGCAGCTGCACGCTTGACTTTTCTCAGTTCACGGGCAGTTATTTTGCGCCTTGGTTTTTCCACACGCTTCTTGCGACCCTGTTGACTATTTTGAATGAAACGCTTGATTGTTCGATGATCACGCTTCAGAAGCTTGGCTATTTTAAGACTGCTGCATCCCTCTGCAATATATCTCACTATTTTTGACTTTTCTGAGCCTGTCAAGTCCTTCTTTTGACCCATTTTGCCAAAGGAAAGGAAGTTGCCTAATAATTATGCACACCTGATATAGGGTGTTGATGTCATTAGACCACACCCCTTCTCATTACAGAGATGCACATCACCTAATATGCTTAATTGGTAGTAGGCTTTCCAGCCTATACAGCTTGGAGTAAGACAACATGCATAACGAGGATGATGTGGTCAAAATACTCATTTGCCTAATAATTCTGCACTCCCTGTATATATATACACATATATATATAATATCATATATACACATATATACACATATATACACACACATATATATATATATATATATATATATATATATATATATATATATATATATATATATATATATATATATATATATACATATACATACTATAATTTAAAACTATAATTTTAAATAGTTTCCACAGTCAATAGCATTTTGTGAGCCATTCGGTTCACCACCTCAGCTATACGATTGACCACTGGGTGTATGTATATCCTTTTTAATCTGGGTGCTTTTAAAAGTAACCTCACCGGAGGGAACAACACCAGTCCAATTACTCTAAATATTAAATCACCCCTGAGCAACAAAAGCACGCTGGCTAAACGGACGCCTCCGTCTAGCAACAGCTAATTCTGCACACTTCTGCAACTGACATTATGCAGAATCTGCACTTCTATTTCTGAATAATTGGTCAATTTGGCCACTCTCCCCTCACGGTTCAAGAATGATAAATATGTTGTTGTGGAGGATGAACACAATGGCCCGGCAGAAATCTTAGCAGGTAGGATGGATTTTACTGTGGGATGCTTGCGAAGTCCCTGTTTACTGGCCTCTCCTCATTTAATATTAAACACAGGAGTTATTAAAGCAACCATCAACAAGAGCTATAAAAAAAAAACTTCTGAGATTGACTGAAGAGAGAGGAAAGAGGAGAAAAAAGAACTGAGGAAATGAGGAGAAACTGCATAATGTCGTGCGTCTGGGTGAATTTCAAGACTCGCGGTATTGATTTCTCCGTCCGTCCGTCCGTCCTGTCCACGCATCGCTTCCTCAATCTGTAAATTCATTTGTATGTACTCTGTGAACTGCTTCTAAGAATAATTGACAGAATATATATCACTGAGTGTCAAAGGCACCATGGCAAAGTGCCATCTGAAACCAAACAGAGGCCATGCTAAAGAGTTTTGGGCACCGGTCCTGCTCAGTGCATCTGAGGAAATGAGAGGGTCCTTGGTAATTATTTTCCTGAAAGAAATGATTCACAGCTGCCACAATTAGTTAGCACTTATCAAGATTCATTATTCATGGTGTGTGTCTTGCATTGTGCAAACAGCCAATTACATGACTCCGTGTCCAGATTGCACAAAGGTGTGTATAGGTAGTATGTGTTTGTAGACGGCTGTAGGATAAATCAAGTGTATGATTGTATTTAACAAGTGTAATGTACTGTACTTCTGCATAATAATTAGGCTTAATGTGAATTTGCTTGGCCTTGTGCCTAATTGAAATTTTTTTGCTAACTATTTCAGTCTGTTTTTTGGTTTCAGAAGACTTGGAATATAGTGCATGAGTCATACTTTTATGAAACTTTTAAGGCCTGTCCCCACTCACTATCACTGAATGGAAAGGAGGTACCAGGATGTTATGGAAGAATGCAAGGCAGACAGATCTAATGCACTTAAAATATGTTTGATTTGACTTTATGGAAATAGTGAGCACAAAGAAACTTAAGCAAATTGGTATTGAATCAAAATTTCCATAAAAGATTAGATGTTAAATTAACTGCAAATGTATCTAATTGGCTTGTAATCAAAAAATGTAATTCCATCCAGGCAATGAGGAATTGGACTAAATTAGTTCAGTTCTGATGCTTCTTGCCCAGGAGTAAACACAACAAACTGTAAATATCTCACTATTTCTAACTTTCATCAGCACCTTCAAACAGAGAGACTTTTGTTGATTCAGTCGAAAGTTCATTTGGCTAATACAGCACAATAAATCCCCAGTCCGGGACAAGCAAAACTAAGCACTTTCTTGGCCCAGTCCTCAGATTTTGATGAGTGTGAAAATGATTAATTTATTTGACATAAAAAATAGCATTGTAAGAATACACTCACCTAAAGGATTATTAGGAACACCTGTTCAATTTCTCATTAATACAATTATCTAATCAACTAATCACATGGCAGTTGCTTCAATGCATTTAGGGGTGTGGTCCTGGTCAAGACAATCTCCTGATCTCCAAACTGAATTTCAGAATGGGAAAGAAAGGTGATTTAAGCAATTTTGAGCGTGGCATGGTTGTTGGTGCCAGACGGGCTGGTCTGAGTATTTCACAATCTGCTCAGTTACTGGGATTTTCACGCACAACCATTTCTAGGGTTTACAAAAAATGGTGTGAAAAGGGAAAATCATCCAGTATGCGGCAGTCCTGTGGGCGAAAATGCCTTGTTGGTGCTAGAGGTCAGAGGAGAATGGGCCGACTGATTCAAGCTGATAGAAGAGCAACTTTGACTGAAATAACCACTCGTTACAACCGAGGTATGCAGCAAAGCATTTGTGAAGCCACAACACGCACAACCTTGAGGCGGATGGGCTATAACAGCAGAAGAACCCACCGGATACTACTCATCTCCACTACAAATAGGAAAAAGAGGCTACAATTTGCACAAGCTCACCAAAATTGGACAGTTGAAGACTGGAAAAATGTTGCCTGGTCTGATGTGTCTCGATTTCTGTTGAGACATTCAGATGGTAGAGTCAGAATTTGGCGTAAACAGAATGAGAACATGGATCCATCATGCCTTGTTACCACTGTGCAGACTGGTGGTGGTGGTGTAATGGTATGGGGGATGTTTTCTTGGCACACTTTAGGCCCCTTAGTGCCAATTGGGCATCGTTTAAATGCCACAGCCTACCTGAGCATTGTTTCTGACCATGTCCATCCCTTTATGACCACCATGTACCCATCCTCTGATGGCTACTTCCAGCAGGATAATGCACCATGTCACAAAGCTCGAATCATTTCAAATTGGTTTCTTGAACATGACAATGAGTTCACTGTACTAAAATGGCCCCCACAGTTACCAGATCTCAACCCAATAGAGCATCTTTGGGATGTGGTGGAACGGGAGCTTCGTGCCCTGGATGTGCATCCGACAAATCTTCATCAACTGCAAGATGCTATCCTATCAATATGGGCCAACATTTCTAAAGAATGCTTTCAGCACCTTGTTGAATCAATGCCACGTAGAATTAAGGCAGTTCTGAAGGCGAAAGGGGGTCAAACACAGTATTAGTATGGTGTTCCTAATAATCCTTTAGGTGAGTGTATTTCTGGCTATTTGATGAAAAAATAAATATTGAGTTGACCTTTTGGAACCTACTCAACCTGCTCTGGCCAGAAGGTCAGGGGAGGCTGTTGCACTCACCCCCTAAAACCTCACTCCCATTGAAGTCAACGGCATCAAATGTAACCAATCCTTCTCGACCCACTCCGAGTGGGATTCGAACCGGGCATGGGAGGCGGGTGCACTAACAAGGACGCTAAAGACTGCAGCCACTGACATGCCTCTTGAGGCCAGGATAGTGAGGTTTACACACACAGCTCTTACTTGCCTACATCCGTCACACTCATCCCCCTAAACCTCACTCCCACCCGAGTCAACTGCACCAAATGCAACTGGTCCTACTTGACCAGCTCCAAGCGGGATTCAAACAGTGTTCTCTGGTGTGGGAGGTGGGTGCGCTAACAAGGACGCTAAAGACCGCAGCCACTAGTGCACCTCTTGAGGCCAGGGGAGTGATGTTTACACACACAGCTCTTACTGGCCTACATCCATCACACTCATCCCACTAAACCTCACTCCCACCCGAGTAAATGGCACCAAATGCAACCGGTCCTACTTGACCAGCTCCAAGTGGGATTCAAACAGTGTTCTCTGGTGTGGGAGGCGGGTGCACTAACAAGGAGCCACTAGTGCACCTCTAAGGCCAGGGGAGTGAGATTTACACACACACGCACGCACGCACGCACACACACACACTTACTGGTCTACATCTGTTACACTCACCCCTAAACCTAACTCCAATTTGGGTCAAGTCAAGAAATGTAACCGGTCCTACTCAACCTGCTCAGAGTGGGATTCAAACCGGGCATGGGGGTCGAGTGCACTAACAAGTACGCTAAAGACTGCAGTTGCTAGCATGCCTCTTGAGGCCAAGGGAGTGAGGTTTACACGCATAGCTCTTACTGGCTACTTACTCTTACTCTTACGTTACACTCACCCCCCTCCCATCCCAGTCAATGGCACCAAATGTAACCAGTCCTATACTCGACCTGCTCCGAGCATGATTCGAACCAGGGTCTTCGGCATGGGAGGCGGGCGCGTGCTAACAAGGATGCTGAAGACCGCAGCCGCTAGTGTCAGTCAGAGCTAGCATGCCTCTTGAGGCCAGGGGAGTGAGGTTTACATGCACAGCTCTTACGTCCGTTACACCTACTTTGACCGTTGGCACCTGTTTGGGGAACCGCATATGAGCCACTTTAAAATATTATTACCTTTTTTAGTTTGTTTCAGTTGCAGTCTGGAGCCACATCCAGCAATTTTCGCTTCGACACATGCTGTCAGTTCAAAAGCCTACAGTTTTGACCTTTTCCAACACACGCATAAAATTAGTCATATAATAACTGTAATCACTAACAATTTGTCCTCTGGTTTATTGGACATCCTGGGGAAATGCAGAAAAGAAACCACCTGAATGAAGCACTTTCACCTGGTCTCTGTTCGTTCAGCTGAATGCACTTGGAAATCACCCATTGAGAGCACTGTGGGAAGACGCAGTTGACATTTAAGTTGTCGAAGTTTCCTTTCTAACCTCTGAGCTGACCATTAAAAGTGAGGACGGCAGTCTTACCACAAAATATTACACAATCCGCTCAACAAAGATGAGCTGTCATGAAGAGGAGTTGAGAGTTTATCCATAAAGGTTGGCACAGATGATTGACACCCTTACTTTTTATTATTAGCCTACTACAATAGGTTTGTAGCTAGTTGCGCTTGAGATTGAGCAGATAGTTGGAATATGTCAAGTTAAGAGATGATGTTCAAAATGATTGTAATGGAACAGACACGGCTTATGAGCCGCTTTCAGGTGTTGGATGGAAGACATAATGATTCTGGACAGAAATGCTTCTTATTTTTCAGACTACTGTCAGTCACCATGATGAATGTCTTGATACACTGACAAAGCAGCATTTAATATCCTCCTGTAGTCCTGTATTCATGAAGTCGAATGAAGCGATCTGAGGCTTATGATGTAACACGCTGGGCATTCTTAAATCAATAGGCTAACAATGTAATGACTTCGACCTTGGTTAGATTCTGATATATACTGGAATAATGTTATTAACAAAACTGGTTAAAATTATATCAATAATTTCTTTAAAAAACAAATATGTACTAGAATCAAAAGCTATATAACAAAAACATTACAGAAAACATTTTAGTATTTGCATTTTGGATGATCTGATTTATTTAATCTCTTAAGTCTAGTTTACATGACAACGGTACTAATATCATAATACGTTTTTCCTCTCCTTTCCCATTTGTTACTAAAATCCCAGAAAACGACTAAAAACGCTGTATTCTGCTACCAGGCCATTAGTTGTTAATGTCACTTTGCAAAGAAACACTACGCAACTATAGACTGAACAAGTAATAGCCTACACATAAACATGACGTCACTGTTTTCACAAATTCACATTTTTGTAGTTTACACTGACACAATAACTCCTTTCACACAGCAATTTCTCCGCCTCCTCCCCGTTCACCAATAAAACCTCACAGTTCTCATTACTTGCAGCTGCATTGGTGTTGAGAATGAAGTTTTAAAGGTCCCATGGCATGAAATGTTCATTTTATGAGGTTTGTTAACATTAATATGAGTTCCCCTAGCCTGTATATGGTCCCCAAGTGGCTAGAAATTTCGATAGGTGTAAACTGAGTTCTGGGTGTCCAGCTCTGCCTTTGAGAAAATGAGAGCTCAGACGAGCCGATCTGGAATCTTCCCTGTATGCCGTCATACGTGGAACGGTTACCATTCAAGTTCACACAGACTTTCTTTCTAAATCGTTTAATACTGTCAGTCCCGCCGCTGGCCGTCTTGATGCCCTAAGAGTAATGCATCAGTGAATCAAGCCAGTGACTAAAACGATCGACTTCACATGGTTTCTGTTAGTAGCATGAAACAAATCTGTTATTAAAATGATTACAGAGATCGATCAAAGAACTCTCTTTATAATGTTCGGAGCTGTCAATCACACATCGCGAGTGTATCTGCACACTTGACCAAGCTGCACAAAGCTCTTACTGTATTCATGTCGATGTCGTGTTTGCTGCTAGTTGTGGTCAAAGCATTTTGTGAGAGAAAGCGCGCTGCAATGACGAGATCACTACATTCACGCGATCAACAAGACTGCCTGTGTACTCAATGCTCAAGCCTATCATGTGATGGGAAAAGATAGGAAAAATAATGCTATAAGCAACACTTTCACGATTCGTTCATCTCGACGGCTGTGATGGTAAAAAAACGTAGGTAAAAGTATTCGAGAGGGGTTCCACATGTGTTACAAAGTTCGTAGAATAAGGAGGAAGAAGACAGGGTCGTGTGACTGGAGCTGCGTCCAAAATCGAATACTTCTCTACTATATAGTATGCGAAAAACAGTATGCCAACAGAGTAGTATGTCCAAATTCATAGTATTCGAAAAACAGTAGGCGAAAAGTACCCGGATGACCTACTACTTCTGGCGAGATTCTGAAGTGTGCATACGATGGACACTTTACTATCCCATGAGGCCACGATTTATGAATGGAGGTGATGGAACGCAACTGACGCTGGTAGGTCACATGATCAAGACAACATGGCGGTTGTAGTACGTCCGGATTACATTCATACTACATTGAGTAGTTACTACATTCATATGTACTTTTTAACGGTCGCAAAGTTCGTTCAAATTCAAATGTAGTACCTACTCACATAGTATGCGATTTCAGACGCATCCTGGGAATCGTGTTTATTCAGAACTCTCAAATACAAACAAAATAAACTCTCGCTCTCAACAACTCAGTAATATAACCATCTCAGCTATCTTGTGTGCCCAGTCCATCTCTCTCTGGACTGGCAGTGCTTGCAGACCTCACTAAACCACGCCCCCTCCGCCACATAATCTAATACTCATTTCAAATGCAAAGATGTCAGCCAATCACAACAGTGGGCGTTTTCACTGAAGTCTCACATCAGACACGCCCCTTGAAACCGAGCATTCAAGCCAGAGGGCTAATATCAAGGTAGAAAAAATGCTTTTTATTTCTAAATTATGACATTTTTTTATGTAAAAACCATGCTAACAATATAAGTACACTTCAGGAAACATAAAATAATTTAAAAATCCACACCATGGGACCTTTAAAAGCTTGACTTTCAGGTCAGTGCAGGAGGGCTTGGGATGTTCCATCGCTTTTAAAGCAGCACTATGTAGGTTTTGCTCTCGGGGTCCCCCTACAGTTGGGAAACAGTATTGTCCTCTACTACTGTCGTAAACTCTGTCATCCTGCATCAGGGGATGCATCACATGTGCATTTGTTGACATGACGCATAATATGAGAATATGACGTAGCGCCGGCGTTCGGGAATCCATGAAATGCACACTTTAGTCCCATTTTGAGCACTACGCCGAGACCTAAAGCACGATCAATGTAGAATTCAACAGCTTAGATACGGCGCGTCTTCCTCTGCTTGTAAACACATCTCCTCCTCGCTTCTGGGTTATGTGTCCGAACGCCGGTTATGCGTAATATTCTCGCGCATGCGTCATGGTGCTTCATGAGTTCACGGCAGAGGCCAAAGTTCGTGTTGAATAAAGTCGTTATTTTGATTTATTTTGCGCACAAAAACTATTGTCGTCGCTTTGTAAAATTATTGTAGAGCCACTGTAGTGAGATGGACTTTGTAATGACGTGTTTAGTGCCTTTTATGGGTCTTGTGAGTGTAAATGTACTGAATCCCTATGGAGGGCTTGCTGAGGACTTTCTCAGCCATCAGCTTTCAACAAAAATATCTTCATTTGTGTTCTGAAGATGAACGGAGGTCTTACGGGTGTCGAACGACATGAGGGTGAGTAATTAATGACATAATTTTCATTTTTGGGTGAATTAACCCTTTAAGGAAGTGGGGGTGATGGTGGAAGTGACGTATATGCCGTAAAGCAGTCAAATTTTGTAGTTCTTTTTTTCCTCGGGTTACTACCCGAAACCCGAAGTTTAAAAGTACGATTATAAACGATACAGACCCTGTCAGGCTATGGCAGACGTGCCATTCAACCTATTGTAAGTCGATGTATCATCACAAGAGTCTTGAAAATATATTATAAAGGTTGAAAAGTTACGTAGTGCTGCTTTAAGAAACTTATAGAGTATCTCTGTTTGGACAAGTGTTAGAGGGGAATAATGAAGTGGAAAACATATTTGCATATTTAAAAAAAAATACTGCATATATTCTCTCTGGGTACAATGATAAAACACCATTTCAACTACAAATAATGACATCGCTATCTCCATACAACATTGAAATAGAACTAAATCTTAAAGTAGGCCTATCCTTTTCTCAGCTGGTGGGCTGCAAGTTTTAGGTGGGTCGCAGAGTGTGTAGTCAGAGAAACACAACAACAAAGACTTGTTTTTCTGATGAGAGAGACTTTTATTTTAAAAGACGTGTGAAAGCCAGATTAACAGATTAATTCCATTGTATTTGTTTTTATATAACTTGGGTTTACCCTTCTAATATATTCAGGTAACGCATCTAAATTCATCCACTGTCGTCCCGGAGTCATCTACATCTACACTGATGTGGGCGTCTTCAGGGGATGTACTTGTTTGGCATTTAATTATCTTCCTCTGATTTTCAAATGAGTTTTCTTTTTCATATATAGCAAAACTAATAATAATAGACACTGCTGGATCATGAAAGATTAGATGTGCTTGTCTGGAGACAGCCTGCTCTATATTCAAATCATATGAGATTCCCACCCACTGCTTTAAAAACACGACAAAATAAAACACTTGTAAGGCAATTAAAAAGAGAATACATGCTCAGGTTTTCAGAGAACGATTTCTGCATGGCTTACTCCTTTAAAAATTGTTTTGATGCTGGTCTTTTATTCAGAATGAAGATATTGCAGTTTTAATATAATCTAAAAGCCTAAAAAATGATGGAGTTGACGTGAAATGCTTTAATGCGTTGTTGCGTTTTAATTTTTGCCAGACATCTTTAACACAAGATACATATTTAATATTTAAAATAAATATTCATGTATTTTATTAAACATATCTATTAATTGAACTTTGGTGTATATTATCATAACTGTCGCTGTTGCACAAAAGCCCATGCAAAATTCTGTGATGCACAATCTCAGATAGACAGTATGTCTGTGAACAAGTATTGCTATGACAGGAAGGTAGGCAATGTTTTTCATAAACACTTATGTTATACTGGTTGAAACTCTCTTCACATCCTGGTAGCAATCAATAATAGAAGTGGTATATTATTTATATATATATATATATATATATGCTAGTGGGTGGGATATATTAGACAGCAAGTGAACATTTTGTCCTCAAAGCTGATGTGTGAGAAGCAGGAAAAATGGGCAAGTGTAAGGATTTGAGCGAGTTTGACAAGGGCCAAATTGTGATGGCTAGACGACTGGGTCAGAGCATCTCTAAAACTGCAGCTCTTGTGGGGTGTTCCCAGTCTGCAGTGGTCAGTATCTGTCAAAAGTGCTCCAAGGAAGGAACAGTGGAGAACCGGCGACAGGGTCATGGGTGGCCCGTGTGGTCTGATCAAACAGACGAGCTACTGTAGCTCAAATTGCTCAAGAAGTTAAAGCTGGTTCTGATAGAAAGGTGTCAGAATACACAGTGCATCGCAGTTTATTACGTATGGGCCACAGACCAGTCAGGGTGCCCATGCTGACCCCTGTCCATCGCCGAAAGCGCCAATAGTGGGCATCAGAACTGGACCACGGAGCAGTGCAAGAAGGTGGCCTGGTCTGATGAATCATGTTTTCTTTTACATCACGTGGATGGCCGGATACGTGTGCGTTGCTTACCTGGGGGACACATGGCACCAGGATGCACTATCTTGGTGCCAGATACCACAGCACAACTTCAGGGGTCTAGTGGAGTCCATGCCTCGATGGGTCAGGGCTGTTTGGCTGCATGGGCACCCTGACTGGTCTGTGGCCCATACGTAACAAACTGCGATGCACTGTGTATTCTGACACCTTTCTATCAGAACCAGCATCAACTTTTTGAGCAATTTGAGCTACAGTAGCTCGTCTGTTTGATCGGACCATACATGCCAGCCTTCGCTCCCTACATGCATCAATGAGCCTTGGCCGCTCATGACCCTGTCGCCAGTTCACCACTGTTCCGTCCTTGGACCACTTTTGATAGATACTGACCACTGCAGACGGGAACACAACACAAGAGCTGCAGTTTTGGAGATGCTCTGACCCAGTCGTTTTGGCAGCAAAGGGGGGACCAACACAATATTAGGATATATATAATATTATGCCTGATTGGTGTGTGTGTATATATATATATATATATATATATATATATATATATATATATATATATATATATATATATATATATATATATATATATATATATATATATATATATATATATATATATATATATATATATATATATATACATATACATATATATATATATATATATATATATATATACATATACATATATACATATATATATACATATATATATATACATATATATATATATATATATACATATATATATACATATATATATATATATATATATATATATATATATATATATATATATATATATATATATATATATATATATATATATATACATATATATATATACATATATAATATATATATAATTGTCTGTTTAGGGCTACTGTAGAAACATGGCGGCGCAAAATGGTGACTTCCCTGTAAGGGGACCCATGGCTCATTCTAAGGTAATAAAAACATAATTCATTAAGTAAGGTCTTTATACACCACTGAAAACATATTTATGTGTATTATACTGCATTTCTGTAAATAGATCATCATAAATACTACACACTACACCTTTATTGGCAATGAAAAGATTTTTAGTCAGTTATTGAAATGCATTATTTTCAAAAATGTCACTTTAGTCAATTCATTGGTATTTAACATTGGTCTTCTGCTGCAAAACCAGTCTGTGTGTGCTTTGCAAAAACCTCTAAGTGCTCTAAGTCCACCTCTTTAGACATAGTTAACAGTTGCAAAATCACTAAAGACGCAACTGGAAAAATTGCAAATGATGAAAGCAGAATTCAATGAAGAAACTGATCCACACAGTAGGGGGAGCTGTGGTGCAAGAGACTGTCGCGTCCGTTTCTATCAGCGTTTTATAGCAGCACAACGAACACTGTTGTGTTTATTTTCTACTCGCGAAATCCTGTCATTGCTACTGTAACGATGGACAAAACAAAATCACGTCCTCAGACTAGGATTTATGCGGTTCTATGGCAACACTATCGCCGAATCTGCAGCAGTCCGGTGGTACAAGTAAGTATGTTCATTATTATTGTAATTTTATGTGTTTTGAGACATGAGGTTATTTAACCGTCTCTCTTGTAGTGATGGGCAGACCGAGGCTTCGTGAAACACTGAAACAGTTGAAGCAAATGTGCCATATAAATAGTGTCGAAGCTTCGAAACAATCCGACACCCGTCTCCATGGTGACCCCTGCTGGTCAGAACAGTGTAAATGCAACAAAAACCCATACCAAAAATGCATATAAACACCTTTTACAAATCGATTGCAAATGTTTTATTGAAAGTAAAATCTTTCAAATGCAATTAACTAATCACATATTAAGTGGCTATAGTCTATGTTATTTTATCAATTGCCAGGGCTTGTTTTGTCATTGATGGCTCAGATTAACAGGCCAATACGAGACTATTAACTACTATTATTCCTTTTAAGTAAACTAATGTCTTATAAAAACGTCTACAAATGTATAAAACTGATCAGAGATCAGGTAAAATCCACAGACACTTGTTCAATGGTTCTCAGTGTCTGCTCATCATTCATTAATTATATTAAATTATATTCAAGCTATCCTTCTGAAAAAGTTTTTACAATGACATTGTTACAAATAACTGAATAATTTTTAATGAAGAAGTAAAATATTTGGGGTTTAAAGCAACATACTGCAATGCAATTATGATTTCAAAGAGTATATATAGAGTGAATTCAGGTTGATTGGGAGACTTTTTCCCCAGTTATTTCAATGGCTAAAATTGTCTGAATCATTTGATTTTGTAAACTATTCGATACACACAAAACTCAAATATAGCCTTTATCTCAAACTGGCTGTCAAAGTGCATTTCAAGCTTTCTATACACATATTCTCATATCTGTGAGGCAAGTGGCCTATACGCTGAGTTTTGGGACATTTATGAGACGCGCTCCAGTTCACGCGCAATGCAAGTGATCGCGCCGGCGCCTCCATGTTAAGATTATATTGTCTGATATAGCATATTTGCTTCTTATTTATTAAATCCAAGCAATTGGCTGATGAAACTTTGATTAAAAATAAGATACAATTTAAACAAAATGAAATTCACTTTAAAGACAAAAACAAAACTTAATGAAGTGGTCAAAATCATTTCTGACCCACTCCATGTCTTCTGACATATTGCGCATTTTGTAATGTGTCCTATCTTACTCATGCTGTTCACTTTTCATAATCAACATAGATGAAATTTTAAAATAATATTATAATAATTAAACATAAATAGGAAACAAAATAAGTTTTTTTAATGGCTACAACGAGTATAGTAGGCTACAGTACAGAGAAATTTAATGTCGGAGTGGGATTTGAGCGAGCGTCGTTTTACTGGTGTGCAGTTCACGAGTAGAGCGTTCACTTGGGCCATGAGCAGGCTCGTAACTCGTCAGAACCAAAACTGAATGGTCGCGCTAGACCGCTACTTGCTGGCTAAAGTAGTTATCTCCTGGAAAAGCTACACTGTTTCAACAGTTGCAGACTCTGATCTGGCTGTGTGTGGCTTGGCTAAGAATTTGTTACAGAATTATTTATTACTGCCAAATATTTATGTGTTCTAATTATTGGCTAATATTCCCCTCTAGTACATTTAAAAGTATTTCAGCTGTGATAGTAAATCCTTCAAGATTATTCTGGAGATTTCTCTGGTTTCTAAGGAAACCTTTAAAAAAAAACTGATCAAACCTTTGAGATTCAAGGACAGCCGAGCCAGATAGTGGAGTCATTGACTTCTGTGGTACATAGAAAACTAACCAACGAATCATGACTCCTACGTCTCATCCGATAATCAAAAACTATGTATGGTAAATATAAGACCTTAAGCTGGCCTTGGAAAAGCCTGAGGGCAGAGGGATTGTATAATGCTGTGACAGGACGAATTCAACTATTTGGTGTTTATTGACACCACAGGCATCCAGATCTAATTCATACAACAGTCAGGACAGGCAGCAAGACTCGCTCCTAAATTAAAACCTAAACAAATCAAACTAAAAGAAATGGCAAATTTCCAATTCCAAGTGGGTTTGTTTCCATATTTCTTTCATAAATTAGAGCTGTTTTCTTAGGCAAGCATCACTTTTATTATTGCTCATATTTACTCAGAAATGATTGCTCAAAGTAATTGCATTCACAATTTGTTGTGGCAATACAATGGGCCATTGTTTTGACCCCCTATAGGGACCAGAACATATATGTATTTTATTTTTATTTAGATAAAGTAAGTGTGTGTTTACTGCATCAGTCACCAAAAAACGTACTTTGCCATCAAGTTCAATTTATAGTTCTTTCTTTTTCTTCCTAATTTTCTATCACTCTAGGGTTTTTGCTGTTTCCTCCTTTCCAATGGCTCCTTGACTTTTCAAAAGCTGCTGAGAACAAGGAATTGTGTCTGTGTGGATGAAGCACCATCCATCAAATGACCTCCTCTGAGACACAAACTGCCGTGAGTAGAAGTGGAAAAATGCTGGTGGGGTGAAGTCTCATCTTTGTCATAATCTTTGCATTTGGGAGAGACGCATCAGTATGTGTGATCTAGAAGTGGGCAGCTGATGTTTTGCTATCTATCCATCATCATTTACTAAATCTCTTCTGAAACCTCATGTGAATCGTCTCTGAGTGGATGGGTTTCGTCCCTGTTTCATGGCAGGTTTCATTGCATGTTCTGTCAGATGTGGGGTTTTCTCAAGCAACTAATTCTTATGCAGATGAGTTAAGGAGAATAGTAGGGAGACACTGATGTTGAGTGGTTTATTAGTGGTAGAACAAAGCAGATTACATCTTTTACACGTCCTCTTCTTAAAGCGGTCATGTCAGGAGAAATCATTCTTTTTAGGATAAAGACTTTTTCGAAACAAAAATATTTAGAACTCAAAAACCCCTTTATTGAAAACACGCTGCAAAAACGTCTCATTCTGAAAACCTTGAATTTGAAGTCTAATGCCTGGTACACATTGTATGATTTTAGGCTGTCCTAGATGAAAGATGGCCAGTCGTGGCAATTTCTGTGGTCGTGGCTCCTAAATGGGGGTCCTATGTCAAACAGTGAGTGAGGTTCAAAGAGGGCCAGTGTCATAAATTTAGCATGATCATCTCACGGTGCTGCTATGACCTACGTCTACTGACTAGCCAATAAAAATGCAACATTATATGGCATACCTCAAGCTCCATTTGCAAAACTGGCATGCCAAGTTGGCCTCTTTCCCCTAGCCATAACCACGTACATATTCTCCTCTTTCGCTTCTTCCCTCTTTCTTCAGCGCACATAAAAAAAATCACAATTGCCAAAGTGTGGTTCAGCTAGCTCTATTTGTTTACCACTAGCGCATGCTGATGACATTTTATTATTCTATACTAACTTGTGTCGTAGCCTACGATTCAAAAGATGTCATCATTGTACAGTCTACATACATGTCGTACCCCAGTTTAGTAGATCCATGTCATAAACTGTGATTTGATTGGATTGCTTATAAAGTTGCACAGTCTGAGGCATAACACATTCTGCATTAGTTGTGGGTATTAGTTGTTACATCGCTACACCAATAGGTGGCGACAATGACTGTCTTTTTCAGTGAATCTTTGAACACTTCATTCAACCGATTAGTTCAAAATACCAATTCATTCAGGAACTAAACATGACTGGCTTTATGTATGAGCTACTGAACCAAAACGTTCATAACACCTGTTTAACAAAATCCCAGATTTCAGCCTGATCTTTCCCGTTTGAGTGGCACATTTCAGCACAGATTGTTCTGTGAACTTAAAAAAAACCTGTAAAAATAACTGGCTCTGTAAATAGGGTGTTATTGAAGGATGGCACAGGTAAAAACCTTAAAAAAAAAGGCAAACCCATGTGCTACATTTAACACATGAAAATGTGTTTATGTAGAAGTCTTAAAGGCACAGTAGCATGCAAATTACACTAGGGCTGCATCGGAATCACATACTATATAGTAGGCGAAAAGCAGTATATTACACAAGAAATATGTCCACATTCACAGTACTCATAAAAGAGTTGGCAAAAAGTACCCGGATGACCTACTTCTTCTGATGAGATTCTGAAGTGTGCATACGATGGGAAATAGAATTATTAGAATTTTTATATATATATATATATATATATATATATATATATATATACAGGGTTCGACATTAAGCCTTTTCATGTGCTTGCCCTTTCAATTTTTTTTGTATTGTAAATATAATTTATTCTGAAGCAATATTCTCACCAGTGTTCGATCAGCTTTGATGTATTTAAATCTGCATATTTGTGATATTTTTACCTTTTATAAAAGGCATTTTTTCCCCGAATCTTATTAAATATAGGCTATGCTTCAGCTTTCATATTATAGTCTTAAATTGGATCTATACATCTAATTAAAATAGAACAAAATCAGTCAATATTGCATCTAAAATGTAAGTGACTTAATATTATGTAATTGTTTATGGAACTGTCGTTTTCAGTCGTGATGGTATTCAGGAAAACGGCACTCTTGTTTGTGTGATGTTGTTTGACTGTATCATATGTTATAAATATAAAAACTTCACATTTCGAATGTTTACCGCAGTATGTGACTGAGTTTCTCTGTGTGAGCGGCGCTCATTTGTTTTCGATTTCTCCTCGAGAGGCAGCACGAGCGTCAACAGCGCAACCTTGTTACCGTCAGTTCATTATATATTATACTATTATCCACTATGGATCGCCACTTACACTAAATGAATGCAGAATCATTCTTGCATTTTGGTGATTCGCTAGTTATTTTTTGTTATTGGCGTTTTAATCAGGATACTTGTACTGTCCCGGACAATCGGATAAGCTTTAATGTTGAGCCCTGATATATATATATATTTTAACTATTTATTTGTATGATACAGCTGCAAATAAGTATTTGAACACTTGAGAAAATCAATGTTAATATTTGGTACAGTAGCCTTTGTTTGCAATTACAGAGGTCAAACGTTTCCTGTAGTTTTTCACCAGGTTTGCACACACTGCAGGAGGGATTTTGGCCCACTCCTCCACACAGATCTTCTCTAGATCAGTCAGGTTTCTGGCCTGTCGCTGAGAAACACGGAGTTTGAGCTCCCTCCAAAGATTCTCTATTGGGTTTAGTTCTGGAGACTGGCTAGGCCACGCCAGAACCTTGATATGCTTCTTACAGAGCAACTCCTTGGTTATCCTGGCTGTGTGCTTCGGGTCATGTTGGAAGACCCAGCCTCGACCCATCTTCAATGCTTTAACTGAGGGAAGGAGGTTGTTCCCCAAAATCTCGCAATACATGGCCCCGGTCATCCTCTCCTTAATACAGTGCAGTCGCCCTGTCCCATGTGCAGAAAAACACCCCCAAAGCATGATGCTACCACCCCCATGCTTCACAGTAGGGATGGTGTTCTTGGGATGGTACTCGTCATTCTTCTTCCTCCAAACACGTTTAGTGGAATTATGACCAAAAAGTTCTATTTTGGTCTCATCTGACCACATGACTTTCTCCCATAACTCCTCTGGATCATCCAAATGGTCATTGGCAAACTTAAGACGGGCCTTGACATGTGCTGGTTTAAGCAGGGGAACCTTCCGTGCCATGCATGATTTCAAACCATGACGTCTTAGTGTATTACCAACAGTAACCTTGGAAACGGTGGTCCCAGCTCTTTTCAGGTCATTGACCAGCTCCTCCTGTGTAGTTCTGGGCTGATTTCTCACCTTTCTTAGAATCATTGAGACCCCACGAGGTGAGATCTTGCATGGAGCCCCAGTCCGAGGGAGATTGACAGTCATTTTTAGCTTCTTCCATTTTATAATGACAGCTCTTTGGTCTTGGCCATATTAGTAGTTGGATTCTTACTGATTGTATGGGTTGGACAGGTGTCTTTATGCAGCTAACGACCTCAAACAGGTGCATCTAATTTAGGATAATAAATGAAGTGGAGGTGGACATTTTAAAGGCAGACTAACAGGTCTTTGAGGGTCAGAATTCTAGCTGATAGACAGGTGTTCAAATACTTATTTGCAGCTGTATCATACAAATAAATAGTTAAAAAATCATACATTGTGATTTCTGGATTTTTTTTTTTAGATTATGTCTCTCACAATGGACATGCACCTACGATGACAATTTCAGACCCCTCCATGATTTCCAAGAGGGAGAACTTGCAAAATAGCAGGGCGTATATATATATATATATATATATATATATATATATATATATATATATATATATATATATATATATATATATATATATATATATATATATATATATATATATATATATATATATATATATATATATATATATATATATATATATATATATATATATATATATATAAAACTCTTCAAATAACACTTATTCTTAAACCCTCTGCTGTATAACTTGCATTTTTCTTTGTCTATACTGAGATGCTTAACATTTCACTTTTGTCTATCTAAAGAAAAGTTCTGCCTGAAAATTATTCATAACTAAGCAAAATCTGTAGCTAAAGAACATGGTTACCACAGCAGAAATGTAAGAAATGGCATTAGGTCATATTTCATAGGATTAGACGTCTACTAAGTATGTGAAGAATAGTATGTTGGAGCAAAAAATTGTGAGCTCTTGCACTCTGTAAAAGAGAAAAAGATTATGTATTTGAGTTATTATTATTATTATTATTATTATTATTTATTTATTTTTTTTACCATTTTTACCGTTTAATTAATGTCAATAGAACATTGTTAAACACACTTTTTTTTTATTCATTTATTTATTCAAACAAATACGGCAAACATTATATACAAAGTAAGCACAGAGATCTGGGTTCATTAAGCCTATTAAAACTGCCCAGTACTTCACCAAAGATGTCCATGGATGAATGAGACTTGATGAATGAGACTATTCCTACCTCATATTCCATATCCATTCACAATAGATATCATGAACCTCTAGACTTCTCAGCTGCAATGTCATGTTGTGTTACAGCAACACCTGAACGCAGAAAGGTGATTGTCACAGAAAAAATGATTGAAATAGAACAGTCTTTGTCAGGAACTTCTGGATTTCTGGAACAACATTGCTATATATATATATATATATGTTCCATGACAAACAAGGATGTGGATTCATTAACATTTCCTAATTGGATATATTACGCTAAGCAAAAGGCATCTGATTTATTATGCAATCCCAGTTTCAACTGAACAAAATGTGAATGAAGATTCTAAAGCTTCACTTCTGAAAAAGTCATAAAAAGTAGACTGCAGAGAGCAAATTTGTTTGAGAAGAATAAAAGAAGATAAAAACAGAAGTAGAGGCCAAAAGTGAGGGATGAACACTTTATCTCTCCTGTCAAATTAAGAATGCGATCCATCATTGGGGAAAAGAGAAGTTCTTTGGCAGATGGACACTTTCCATTTTGATCTTGAAAGGAGTGACCTTTTTGCCCCTTTCACTGAGACAAATGTCCATAAGTTTTTTATTCTTTTGGGACATTTTGGGGGAATGGGGAGAATGTAAATGAGCTAATTCAAACATATGCATGAACAGAAGACGAGTAAATTAATCGCAGGTGCTTGTGTGCATTCTGACCCTTATATAGAAACTTGATGGTTACATGGGAATGAAGGCCTCATCGACACGACAGCCAGTGGCAGATCCTCAACAAACCATATCGGCGTGATGAATCCGTTCTTCAACCAGATGGAATAACACTGATTATCTCTTAATCATGGCACCTGTTAGTGGGTGGGATATATTAGGCAGAAATTGAACATTTTGTCCTCAAAGTTGATGTGTTAGAAGCAGGAAAAATGGGCAAGTGTAAGGATTTGAGCGAGTTTGACAAGGGCCAAATTGTGATGGCTAGACGACTGAGCATCTTCAAAACTGCAGCTCTTGTGGGGTGTTCCCAGTCGGCAGTGGTCAGTATCTATCAAAAGCGGTCCAAGGAAGGAACAGTGGTGAACCGGGTGCATGTGCATCGCTTACCTGGGGAACACATGGCCCCAGGATGCACTATGGGAAGAAGGCAAGCCGGCGGAGTCAGTGTGATGCTTTGGGCAAAGTTCTGCTGGGAAACCTTGGGTCCTGCCATCCATGTGGATGTTACTTTGACACGTACCACCTATCTAAGCATTGTTGAAGACCATGTACACCCTTTCATGGAAACGGTATTCCCTGGTGGCTGTGGCTCTTTCAGCAGATAATGCGCCCTGCTAAAAAGCAAAACTAGTTCAGGAATGGTTTGAGGAGCACAACAACGAGTTTGAGGTGTTGACTTGGCCTCCAAATTCCCCAGATCTCAATCCAATCGAGCATCTGTGGGATGTACTGAACAAACAAGTCCGATACATGGACGCCCCACCTCGCAACTTACAGGATTTAAAGGATCTACTGCTAACATCTTGGTGCCAGATACCACAGCACACCTTCAGGGGTCTAGTAGAGTCCATGCCTCGACGGGTCAGGGCTGTTTTGGGAGCAAAAGGGGGACCAACACAATATTAGGAAGGTGTTCATAATGTTATGCCTGATCGGGGCATTTTGACTGTTTCGATCTAATCTGATTTCTGACCTGTAATGCTGTCTGAATCATAATCATACAATGTTCGTTTGTTGGCCAAAGGAGATTAAAAAATAAAATAAATATTCCGCAAAGATGCATTAAATTGATTAAAAGTGACAAAGAGGTTTTACAAAGTTACAAAAGATCCTTAGAACTCCACAAAAATATTAAGCACTACAACTGTTTTCAACATTGATGATAATAAGAAATGTTTCTTTACCGAATCATCATATTAGAATTATTTCTGAAAGATCATGTGACACTGACTGGAGACTGGAGTAATGAAGCTGAAAATTCAGCTTTGACGTCAAAATATTTTAATATGCAATCATACACTCACCTAAAGGATTATTAGGAACACCATACTAATACTGTGTTTGACCCCCTTTCGCCTTCAGAGCTGCCTTAATTCTACGTGGCATTGATTCAACAAGGTGCTGAAAGCATTCTTTAGAAATGTGGCCCATATTGATAGGATAGCATCTTGCAGTTGATGGAGATTTGTGGGATGCACATCCAGGGCACGAAGCTCCCGTTCCACCACATCCCAAAGATGCTCTATTGGGTTGAGATCTGGTGACTGTGGGGGCCATTTTAGTACAGTGAACTCATTGTCATGTTCAAGAAACCAATTTGAAATGATTCGAGCTTTGTGACATGGTGCATTATCCTGCTGGAAGTAGCCATCAGAGGATGGGTACATGGTGGTCATAATGGGATGGACATCCGACCGACCGTCTGCTAGCTGTCTCACGTCACCGGAGTCAGATAAATCCCAGCACATAGAGACTCTTTCACCAAGATATTATCATATAGAGACTGTGTCTGTTCCCCGAATTAGTAAATACAAAAAAACATCAAAACCATTCAACAGTAAAAATTTAATTGATGTCCAACAAATAAACAAAAGATATAATACAGATGAACAATTGATAAAGCTTGGGTTGCTGAATATTAGATCCCTTTCCCCAAAAGCGCTTATTGTTAATGATATTATTAAAGATAATAATCTAGATGTGCTCTGTTTGACAGAAACCTGGCTAAAACCTGACAACTACATTACCTTAAATGAGTCCACCTCCCAAGATTATTGTTATAAACATGAGCCGCATCTGAAAGGTAAAGGGGGAGGGGTTGCTGTAATTTATAATAATATCTTCAGTATTACTCAGAAGTGTAGTTTCAAATATAATTCCTTCGAAGTTTTGGTGCTTTATGTAACGCTATGTAGTGTACATGACAAAACCCGTTCAACATTGGTGTTAGCTACTGTATACAGACCACCAGGGCATAATACAGACTTTATCAAAGAATTTGCTGACTTTCTATCAGAATTAGTACTGGCCGTAGATAAAGTACTAATTGTAGGTGATTTTAATATCCATGTAGACAATGAAAAAGACGTATTAGGATTAGCATTTAAAGATACACTAAACTATTGGAGTTAGGCAACATGTGTCAGGACCCATTCATCGCCATAATCATACTTTAGACCTAATATTGTCACATGGAATAAATGTTGATACCGTTGAAATTCTGCAGTAGAGCGATGACATCTCAGATCATTACTTAGTATATATATATATATACTATATATTTCTCTATATTTCTTCACGCCCTGAAGAAACTTACCAATTCACAAGATTAACGGAATGCATAGCTGACATAAAACATTGGATGACCGGTAATTTCCTGCAACTCAATTCAGAAAAAACTGAATTTTTAATTATTGGACAAAAAAGCTCTACAAGTAGTAACCTAGAATACTGTCTAACACTTGATGGCTGCTCTGTCAAGTCTTCGTCGTCAGTGAGGAACCTGGGTGTGCTCTTTGATACCTATCTTTCGTTTGAAAGCCACGTTTCTAGCATCTGTAAAACTGCATTCTACCATCTTAAAAATATATCTAAAATCGTCTCCGGTTACGTATGTAACCTAGGTTCCCTGAGAACAGGGAACGAGACGCTGCGTCAGCTTGACGCTACGGGGAACGCCCTCGGCGTGACAGGTGTCTGAGCTACAATCGAATCACATCAGTCCTACTGACCGGCGACAGCCGATGACGTCATCCAGATGCGACCAGGAAGTATAAAAGGGCGCCTCTGCCAACATGACACCGCCCTTCGTCTTCAGGGACTGTTTGGCAGGCAAACCCTGAGGCATGGCAAAGCGACGCAGCGTCTCGTTCCCTGTTCTCAGGGAACCTAGGTTACATACGTAACCGGAGACGTTCCCTTTCGAAAGGGAACTCGCGCTGCGTCAGCTTGACGCTACGGGGAACGAAATACCAACACCGCCATGCCGAGGGGAGTGCATGCCCACTAGCAGTAACAGCTGTCAGGACAAGCAAATTCAAAGAAATGCCTGAACCACTCCCCCTCTGGTCACATAAGGCTGTCAGTGACAGCATTCCCTACGGTCATAGCCCAAGCTATAAGCCTGAGTAGGAATCTTCGAACACTTAGAGAAGTTCTACCCAGGCCGCTCAAAGGCCTGGATCCAACCCATTCGAAAGAAGGGGGCTCCTTTAAGGGAATGTGGCTAGGGGGCCCCAGGGCGCCCCAGCCAGTCACTACTGCCACCAAGGAGGCCTAGCTTGGTGCCTTTTTTAACAGGCGCTTCAGCCGGGCCATCCCTGTCTGTTCGATAACAGAGCCTCTGGGTCCTTGCCTCTTGGAGAGGCATCCAGTCAAAAGGGACTGCAGAATGGCATTGTCCTCCTCAGACCGGATCTCAGAGACGGGAATCCTGGAGTGCAGTACTCAGCATAGCGCATTCTACCCTTGCCAGCGAGGGGAGTTTAATCTGCTCGATCCTAGGATCTACTGAGCTATTATCAGCTAGAAACACTCAGGAGGCCAGACTGGCCTAAAAGCTGATCTAATTGGGAGGCCACCCTAGGGGCCTACGACCACCCAATCAGGCCCAGGCAGCTTCGGCTCACATACGACCCTCCGAAAGGAAGGGAGCTTAAAGGGGGCTGCCCGGTAGGTAAACCAGGTTGCAGGCTGAAATCCCCTCCTTGGGGACCAGGTAGCAGAAGCGACACCAGTCGCACCAGGGTAAGACTTTACCAGATGCTGCCGGCTAAGGGCCAGATCACCGATAGCAAGTCACCACTGGCTGTCAGCGTTACGCCAGTTAGCAGTACTCCCACTGAGAACCAAAGACCCGTTTAGGGAGGCCTAGTGAGGCCCATTGTATAATAAGAATACATGCCAGAGAAGCCTGAGAAATCAGGCTCAGGAACTCGCTTAGAGGGAGGCCTGGTGAGGCCTACTACCTGATCGCAGTTGAAGCCGACTGTCAAGGTAGCTGAAAAACGGAAACTCGTTTTCTCAGGGAGGCCTAATGGAGGCCTACTACCTGATAGTCAAGCTACAACAGTTAACCGAGTATCCTGACTCGGGAAGTAACCCTCAGGGAGGCTCTGTGAGGCCTACTACCTGATAGCAAGCTTTGATAACTGCCTGAGCGTCTGACTCAGGAACTCATCCTCAGGGAGGCCTTGTGAGGCCTACTACCTGATAGCAAGCCCTTAGGGCCTGTTTAGCGAGCCTTAGGGGAGGTTTAGTGCTTAGGCCTACCTTCTGGTAGCAAACTAAGCCAGCTGCCCGAGCACCTCTGACTCGGGAACTCACCCTTGGGGAGGCCTGTTGAGGCCTACCACCCGATAACAGGCTTTTTAGGGAGGCCTGTAGAGGCCTACTACCTGACAGCAAGCATTGCTAGTTACCCGAGCATCCTAACTCAGGAACTCGCCCTCAAGGGAGGCCTAGTGAGGCCTACTACCTGATAGCGGGCCTGCAGGGAGGTCCAGCCTGCCACCTGCAGGCGACTCGTGCTAACTGTTTCTCATTTTGATGATCCAGGAGCCCAGCACATGCCCTCAGGGAGGCCTGGTGAGGCCTACTACCTTATACTAGGAGTTGAATAGGCCTAGTAAGGCCTACAACTCGATAATGGGCCCTTAGAGAGGCCCAGCAAAGCCTTACAATCAGTCTACAGGGAGGCCTAGTGCGGCCTACTACCCAGCAGCAGCCTAGCAGTTTGTGTGCTAGCTGGCACGGCGACTGGCAAACAGGAGCCCTCCTTCAGGGAGGCCCAGCGGGGCCTGCTACCTTACGACCAGTCTTCAGGGAGGCCTAGTGCGGCCTACTACCCAGCAGCAGCCTAGCAGTTTGTGTGCTAGCTGGCACGGCGACTGGCAAACAGGAGTCCTCCTTCAGGGAGGCCTGGCGAGGCCTACTACCTTGCGACCAGTCTTCAGGGAGGCCTAGTACGGCCTACCACCCAGCAGCAGCCTAGCAGATCCTATGCTAGCTGACAAGGCGACTGGCAAACAGGAGCGCTCCTTCAGGGAGGCCTGGTGAGGCCTACTACCTGCCAGCAGTTCATCACAACCTGCCAAGTGACTGAACCCAAGAATGCGTCCTCAAGGGAGGCCTGGTGAGGCCTGCTACCTCATGCCGAGTCTTCAGGGAGGCCTGGTGCGGCCTACCACCCATCAACAGCTTAGCAGCCCATGCTAGCTGACACAGCGACTGGCGAATGAGAGCCTGCTTTCAGGGAGGCCTAATGGGGCCTACCACCTCACAGCAGGCCTGCAGGGACGGCTTCCTGGTGGCAAGAGTGAAAAACTGTTATGCTGTTATAACTTTGGGCTGACAGTAGCTTCTCTGCTGGCTGACAAAAATTAACATCCAACTGCTAAATAGGGTTATTAGTTGGGAAATTCTGCTACTTGAAGCCGACATCGTTGGGGAGCAATATATACCGCAATACACATGGGGCCGAACTTTGCAGAGGCCTACCAAGGCTGACTACCTATTTTCCAGGTTGCAGCTAATAAATTGCCAACCTCCCCAACCGTCGGGACTCACTCGCAAGGAGGCCTGTCTGAGGCCTACTACCTGAACTGGAGTCTACTGCCAAGACTGCCCCAGCTGGCTACTCACAGCCAGCTGGTCCTACAATCCATCCCAGCCTAGCTGGGTGACCCATCCTGGAGGCCTCCAATTCCCTCTGGAGCCAACTGTATAATGGTGCAGTCTTATCGGCAGCGCCTACAAGCACTGGAACCTAATCACATTGTCCGTAGCAGGGTACTCTGCAAACCAAACGCCCTGTACCCCCTAAGCGGGGGGAGTACCACATACGCCACCCACCTCATGGAGGTCCTAGCTTTAATAGCGGCCTACCATACCGTGCAAGGGCGTCAGCCATGGCAATGCTCTGGCTACAAGGGAGCTCACGACCAAACCAACATAAACAAAGGGTTGAAAAGTGCTGCTCGACCCGAGCCATGGGTGAGGCAGAATGATACAGAGCTAGGAGTGGAGGTACTCAAATCTACCCTGCCTTGTCAGGGGAGTACTATCAACTGGCCAGGGCATATACAGGAAGGGCCAGCGCCTGCCAAAAAACTGGCGGCCTCTAGAAACTAGCTCTGGAAAGCCGGGCTGAGCTATGCATACGGAATTTTCGTATCTGCATGAAAAACGCCTCAACCCTGCCCCACGACTACTGGCTAAGTCGCTATCAATTCTGCACAGCACCAACCTGCATTACTAGAAAAAGCCCCAGAACGCAGGTAAGGGGGCGGGACTTGGCCGGACTACTCTACACAAGAGGAGGCTACATTAGGGACAGTAATAAAGCTAGATTCAGAAAAGGAACAGCTACCCGGAGTGCAGACGCTTTCTTGGCGTGCATCTCCGTAATCCCTAGAAAGCCTAGGCCAATCTAGATCTGTACCCGAGGTCCATAAAAGGGCCGCTACTATTGCACCATGCAAAAAAGGGGCACTCGGGTAGGAGTGCCAGTCGTTAAATAGATCTGGCTCTAGATCTAACTGTAGTTCTAGCATGGTCTGATCCATTATTCTCCAGAAATTTACACTGAGAGAAGATACAGACCGCCTTACCCTGAGGCGGCTACCAGTTAACAGCTTAATACTAGGAGAAAAAATGCCTAGCCTTCCTTTAGCACAGAAAACCCCCCTTTTTTTTTTTTTTTATATGTATCTATATATATATAACCGATACACACCCTCAGAAAGTGAACGGTATTCCCAGCGTTAATTCTTAACGCATCTATATTGCCTTTTAGGCCTGAAAATAAAAGGGGAGTGTACAGCTTCCATACAAGATATACCATACCAAATATTTAGCTGGCTTCCGCTAGCGGTACTGCATATTTGTACAGGGCTTAAGCAACTGGTTTTTATTTAAAATGACATTTTATCGTTCTAGCCGACCCAGCAGGGGAACTACAGGCCCTTTAAATTTTCTTTGCATCCCGTGATCCCCGAAGCCCACAACAGGGAGCGTAAGCTTACAGAAAATATGTAATAATTTCCCTTATAGGGGACTTACCCGCTCGCCTGCGGCCCGCCATGATATCCACCCACAAGCTTTATTTTCACATGAATGCTTAGGTGTACTTACTACCACGGGGCTGAGGGGGCGCAATCACCAACCAGGCCAGGCAGGCCGTCAGAGTCTGACGTTGCTCTTTCTCCGCTCATCATGGGCCCGCCCAGCCTGGTGTTAAAGCGCCTGGGGAGAAAAAACCTAGGAGAAGGACGCCCTCCTCACTCAACGCGCTCTTGGGGGAGGAGACTTGTCCCAGCGTGGTCTTCTTCGCTGGAACCGACTCTGCCCGGCGTCCTTCCTATTCCTAGTGCGGGAGTCCCGCCTCTTCTGCGCCCTACTCCGCCACTGAGGGGGCGCACGAGAGGCGACACTGGCTCGCTGGTCCTGTCGCTGACCCTCGGGCCGCGATGGACCAGGGCCTCCCGCCTGCCTGGGCGCGGCCCCGGATCTCCGCGGAATGCATGATCTGAATGCTGCTGAGCGCGCCCTCGCCTCTCTGAACCTTTCCACCACCGCCTCGACGGAGGTGCCGAAAAGCTCAGAGGGCGAGACCGGGGCATCGAGGAGAAAAGCTTTCTCTTTCGCCCCGATGTCCGCGAGGTTCAGCCACAGATGTCTCTCCGTGGCTACCATAGCCGCCATCGCACGCCCGATGGCGACTGCTGTTTGCTTGGAAGCACGGAGAGCCAGATCTGTGGTGAGGCGGAGCTCAGCCATCGCGTCAGGGGGTAAGCCCTCCCCCTGATCGAGATCCTTCAGCAAGTCGGCCTGGTATGCCTGTAGCACTGCGGTAGTATGCAGTGCTGCAGCGGCCTGACCCGCTGACGTGTACGCCCTACCGTTTAAGCGCAAGGTATTTTTCAGCGCTTTAGACGGCAGGGTGGGAGTTCTCAGTGTCGACGGCCTCCCCGACGCGAGATAGTTCGCAAACGTCTCGTCAATCGGAGGCATCGACACGTACCCATGCTCAGCCGATCCTTCAACATCAGCGAAGCTCCCACGCTGATGCCGAAATATCCGGGCCGAGTATGGGTTCCTCCATGCCCCCGAGATCTGGTCGTGCAGATCGGGAAGGAATGGAAGGCTCCCCAGAGGTGAAGGGTTATGGCCGGAGAGAAAGCGATCATCCAGGCGACCAGGACGCTCGGGTTCTCTCCTAGCGCGCTGCCAGCGTAACTCCAGCCTGCTGGTGGCGCGCTCCATAACCTCGATCAGCTCTGTGTACACGGGGGAAGGTGGCTGAGAGGGTTCGGTTCCAACCGATTCATTACCACCCTGCCCAGCCATCCTCTGCTCAAATGGAAGAGCATCGGCTGACGAAGAGGAAAGATCCGACTCCTCCCCCGTCAGCCGCCCCTCGCGACCTGGCTGGTCGTCTGTGAGGATTACACCCTCCTCCAGACGACGAGCCAAGTCCGTCTGAGAACCCCAGGACTTCCGTCGTCGCTCAGCCTCGGCGTGAGCAGGACCGTCCCCAGACGCTGGCCCCTCTTCCCTCGAGAAGAGGGCCAGGCGAGAGCGGAGCGTTCGGATGGGGAAACGCTCGCAGTTCGCGCAAGAGGCTCCCTCAAGAACCTCCCGCGCGTGCTCTTCCCCCAGGCAGTAGACACAGAGATTGTGCGTGTCCTCAGGCGTCAAATACCTGGGACACGGATCCGCACACTTTCTAAAGTGTCGGGTCTTCTGTGAACACTTCATCCTTTACCAATGTAATTCCTATCTCTTGTAACACCAGACAGAACAGTCACTGAAGACGAAGAAGCGGTGTCATGTTGGCAGAGGCGCCCTTTTATACTTCCTGGTCGCATCTGGATGACGTCATCGGCTGTCGCCGGTCAGTAGGACTGATGTGATTCGATTGTAGCTCAGACACCTGTCACGCCGAGGGCGTTCCCCGTAGCGTCAAGCTGACGCAGCGCGAGTTCCCTTTCGAAAGGGAAACGGCACATGCTCTCAATGCAAAATGCTGAACAGTTAGTTCATGCGTTCATGACCTCAAGGCTAGATTATTGTAATGCTCTACTGGGTGGTTGCCCTGCTCGCTTAATAAATAAACTCCAGCTGGTCCAGAACGCAGCAGCTCGAGTACTTACTAGAACCAGGAAGTATGACCATATTAGCCCAGTTCTGTCAACATTGCACTGGCTACCTATTAAACATCGCATACATTTTAAAATCTTGCTTATTACTTACAAAGCACTAAATGGTTTAGCTCCCCAATACTTGAGCGAGCTCTTAACATATTCTACTCCATCACGTCTACTGCGGTTTGTTAATTGGCCAGAGGAGAACTGGCACCCCGACTGAGCCTGGTTTCTCCCAAGGTTTATTTTTCTCCATTAGGTCACCTAATGGGGTTTTGGTTTCCTTGCCACTGTTGCCTCTGGCTTGGCGTGCTCAGTTGGGGACACTATATTTTTCAACTAAACATAGAAATAAATCTAATTAATAAACTAATTTAACCATATAAACTAAATTACTGATCTAATTATTGATCTAAAGCCCACACTGTCACCGTATGGAAATTGAAATGAACTGATGACATCAAATGGCTATACAGCTTAATAAAATTATGCTGCATTATTTTCCTGTTTAACACTGTAAAGCTGCTTTGAAACAATCTACATTGTTAAAAGCTCTATATAAATAAAGTTGACTTGACTTGACTTGACATGGTCAGAAACAATGCTCAGGTAGGCCGTGGCATTTAAACGATGCCCAATTGGCACTAAGGGGCCTAAAGTGTGCCAAGAAAACATCCCCCACACCATTACACCACCACCACCAGCCTTCACAGTGGTAACAAGGCATGATGGATCCATGTTCTCATTCTGTTTATGCCAAATTCTGACTCTACCATCTGAATGTCTCAACAGAAATCGAGACTCATCAGACCAGGCAACATTTTTCCAGTCTTCAACTGTCCAATTTTGGTGAGCTCGTGCAAATTGTAGCCTCTTTTTCCTATTTGTAGTGGAGATGAGTGGTACCCGGTGGGGTCTTTTGCTGTTGTAGCCCATCCGCCTCAAGGTTGTGCGTGTTGTGGCTTCACAAATGCTTTGCTGCATACCTCGGTTGTAACAAGTGGTTATTTCAGTCAAAGTTGCTCTTCTATCAGCTTGAATCAGTCGGCCCATTCTCCTCTGACCTCTAGCATCAACAAGGCATTTTTGCCCACAGGACTGCCGCATACTGGATGTTTTTCCCTTTTCACACCATTTTTTGTAAACCCTAGAAATGGTTGTGCGTGAAAATCCCAGTAACTGAGCAGATTGTGAAATACTCAGACCGGCCCGCCTGGCACCAACAACCATGCCACGCTCAAAATTGCTTAAATCACCTTTCTTTCCCATTCTGACATTCAGTTTGGAGTTCAGGAGATTGTCTTGACCAGGACCACACCCCTAAATGCATTGAAGCAACTGCCATGTGATTGGTTGATTAGATAATTGCATTAATGAGAAATTGAACAGGTGTTCCTAATAATCCTTTAGGTGAGTGTATTTCACAATATTACTATTTTTTGGATCAAATATTTTGAATCATAAAAGAGAAAAACAAATAACTGAAAACTTTTGAACGTTTCAAGTTGGAGAGTAAACTAAAGTAAAGTCTTGCTCAGATACCCCTGAAAATTGTGCTGTGTTATCTGTTTGAAACTGGACAGATTTACACAGAGGCTACTGCTGTCGGACCGTAAACATCACCCTTATCTTCATCTCTAAATCTTACAGTTGGTGACTAACTGAATGTGTAACCTCAAAACAGAACTATAAATAAGTGTAGATGCATAGAAGCAAATAAATATTATGTTCATGTTGCTGAAAAGAACCATTATATATGCACTAGTCCTGTGCCATGTGTCACAAAGAGGACAACCAGCTAACTAGTACTGCTGATCTGCGTCTTAGAAGCTGTAGAGTGTAATGAATTGGACTTGACATACTAAAATTATATGGTAATGTATGATCAATTATTTAAAGGGGATAGTTCACCCAAAAATGAAAATGATGTCATCACTTACTCACCCTCAAGTTGTTCCACCTGAATTAATTTCTTTGATGAGTACAGTTGATGGCCCTATTGACTTCAATAGATTATTTTTTTCTCTCCATACTATGGAAGTCAATTGTTTGGTTACCCATATTCTTCAAAATATCTTCTTTATTGTTCAGCAGAAGAACGAAATTCATACAGGTTTGGAACAAAATGAAGGTGAGTAAATGCTGTAAGCATTGTTTGCTTTTTAGGATTTCAGATGAGTGAAAGAAAAATATATCTCCTTTATTCCTCAACTATTATTAACACAATTATTGTTTTTCATATTAAAGCTTTAAAATAAAAGTGTAAAAATAAAACCTAAAAAAGAAACCAACCAGACAGTTAGCCTACTAAACATGAAACAACATCAACTACAATTTATATTATACTAGCAAAAGTTTAAACAATTGCACGATATTAATTATCCAGGTAACACTTTATTTTGATAGTCTACATTAGACCAGGCACGTGCAGAGGGGGGGGCGGAGGGTGCTTGAGCACCTGCCTCTTTGCCCCTTGATGCCCAAAGTGCCCTTTTTGTCAAGGCAATTTTTTTTATATATATATATATATATATATATATATATATATATATATATATATATATATATATATATATATATATATATATATATATATATATGTAATTAAAGGCCCTTTTGTGAAGGCCTGCCCAATCTAACTATTAGTAAAATTAATGAATAATCATTTATCCGTGAATAAAATGAATCACATGATGATGACCTTTCACCCGACGACCTCATCTCTCACGCGCCACTCACGCGCGCGCCAGTGCCTGCCTAGTGGACTGACAGGAGAGGATTCTTCAATACCGCTGCTGCTGGTAAGTGTTTGTTTACTTATTATTTTGTATTATTTCACAAGAACGACGTGGAGAGAGCATGGAGCTGTTGTTTATATTGCTGTTTCCTGTATGTGTAGCCTGTAGAAGTAACGTTAACATTAGTTTGCTGTGAGGGAGAGAAGTTTCACTGGCGTAGAGTTACACAGTCTTGTCTTTTTATGTTATTTTACTAAAAACTGTTTATACTTTAAACTATTAGTTTTATTCCAGTATTTATTTAAAAAACTTATTCCAACACTGGTAATATACTGATTTTTCGTCCTCTGAATTAGCCTATATCTGTTTTTATTATCATTAAAAAAATATATAAATTCAGAACAGGATTCAATCATGTTCATGTCAATAATGTTCATCACAGAGAAAAGTGTAGCTTTAATGATAATTCATCTGTATTTAGTTTATTATTTGTGCAGTTCAGAAAGGTGTTATGTTAACGTTTACGTTTTCTGTATATGTCTAACAGGGAAGGCCACAGGTAAATATAACATTTATTATAATGGGATTATATAAAGATTGTTTTAAGTAGGTGCCGACAGAATGAACACACACATTTTAGTTTCTTTATTTATATTTTTGATTAGACATAATCAAAATCCAACTACATCTCAGAGTCACAATGCAATATATGAAATCATGATCACTGAACATATAGATTTTTCTGTTTCACTCTTACCCCTGCCATGGCCCTCATCCGTTCCCCCTATTGTTTCTTTCTCAGATGCTTTTCTGAATCTGATATCTTATTTTCTCTCCACAGCTCTTGGTGTGCAGCAGCCTATATGAACATCTCCCTCTTCTTGTAGCAGTCAGCCTTGGCAGCAGTTGCAGCACAGTGAGCGAGTTACAAACACTTTCAGCAATCTTTAC
The DNA here is from genome assembly GCA_023566225.1 of Romanogobio albipinnatus. Lineage (NCBI taxonomy): Eukaryota > Metazoa > Chordata > Actinopteri > Cypriniformes > Gobionidae > Romanogobio > Romanogobio albipinnatus. The sequence continues at coordinate 42,028,920 of CM042248.1, forward strand.
ATCTTGTCATGGTCACATAACAATTGTTTAATCAGCTAATATATCTCATATGCTTGTTTTAATTTCTATAGTCTCAGATATACTCCAGCAGCATCAGCAGCAACAACAACAGCAACAGCAAACCCACTAAAGGATTTTTTTAGGAATTTAAGATTTTACCAGAAATTTTTTAGACGTTAATGTTAAAAATCTTGTATAAGATTGCTGTGATTTTTTTGTTTTTGTTTGCTTGGTTTTTATTTTTATTGGATAAATGTAACTCTTGTATATTTGTAATTCAGTTTTTGCCATGAAAATAGCCACAGATACTGACATGGCATTAAATAAAACTATTCTGTACTGTACGAAACGGGCCACGTTGATTTTGAATAATGACCATGTCCTACACAGTTTACTATAACAGCTGTTCTTTACTATTCTGTATAACTGAATCATAAGTATAACAGTTTCTAATCCCAGAGTTATTAATAGGTGCCAATAATTTTTTTTTTTAACTTTTAACCTTTAAATGGTCTTTTTTATTCTCTTTCTTTTTCAAAACTGCATCAAAGCATTTGCTACCATATCAATACAGAAACATCCGTATCGGAACGCGTATCAGAAAGGAATGCGTCACAATATATTGCTGTATTGATATTTTGAGCACAGCCCGATTAAAAGCCTTGTTCCATGTGCCCCTTTTATACTTTGAGCACCTGCCCCTCCAACGGTCTCTGCACGGCCCTGCATTAGACACTCTACTAACTATAAGTAACTATAAGTAACTCCCATTGGAGTATTGGACTGTAGTTGACTGTCAGGTTAGGGTTAGTAGAATAAGTTGACATGTACTTGCAAAGGGTCTGTTGAGGAGCATCATAATTAAGTGTAAGCAGATATGAAGCAGACAGTCTACTAATACTCTAATAATTGATAGTTGACATGTAGTTGCAAAGTTACTCATAGTTAACAGAATTTCTGTTGAGGAGCATCATAATTAAGTGTTAGCAGATATGAAGCAGACAGTCTACTAATACTCTATATTTACATTTACATTTATACATTTATGCATTTAGCAGATGCTTTTATCCAAAGTGACTTACAACTTGGGGGTACATGAAGCGATTGGTCATGAAGAGTCGAGAAGCGCAATAAGAGCCTGAAATCCTGAGACCGTGTACATTGCTCAGTGCAGCACAGGCTAGAGTAGGGAGGGAAGAAGGAAGAGAAAGAGGAAAGGAAAGTGTTTTTTTATTTTTATTTTTTTTTATTATGAGGTTAAGTGCTCACGGAAGAGCTGAGTTTTAAGTTGACTTTTGAATGATGTCAATGATTCTGCGTTTCGGATGGCGTTGGGAAGATCGTTCCACCAGCTGGGAACGTTGAATGAAAATGTTCTGGAAAGGGATTTTTTCCCCCTCTGTGATGGTACCACAAGCCGACGTTCCTTTGCTGAGCGAAGGCTTCTGGTGGGGGTGTGGATTTGTAGAATGGGGTCAAAGTAAGCAAAGCGCGTGGTGGCGCTGTATGCAAGCATCAGCGCCTTAAACTTGATGCGCGCAGCGAGTGGTAGCCAGTGCAGGGAGATGAAGAGAGGTGTGACGTGGGTCCTTTTGGGCTCGTTGAAGACAAGACGTGCTGCTGCATTCTGGATCATTCGAAGTGTTTGGATCGCACAAGAGGGGAGTCCAACCAGAAATGCATTGCAGTAGTCAAGTCTAGAAATAACCAGGGCCTGGACCAGAAGCTGTGTTGCGTGCTCTGTTAGGAACGGTCTAATCATCCTGATGTTGTGGAGCGCAAACCGGCATGAGCTGTCTTAGACATGTGTTCTCTGAAGGACAGCTGGTCATCAAATGTTACTCCAAGATTTCTGACTGACTTTGATGGGGAAATCAAGGATGTACCTAACTGGATGGTGAAGTCATGTTGTATGGTGGGACTGGCGGGGAAGATGAGAAACTCAGTCTTTGCCAGGTTGAGCTGCAGGTGATGTTTTCTCATCCATGCAGAGATGTCAGCCAGGCAGCTGGATATTCGTGCAGCTACTGTGGGGTCGCCTGGGTGAAATGAAAGGTAGAGCTGAGTGTCATCAGCATAGCAATGGTATGAGAAGCCATGTGCCTGAATGATGGGTCCCAATGAAGTAGTGTTGATGGAGAAGAGGAGAGGACCAAGCACTGAGCCCTGGGGAACCCCAGTGGTCAGTGGATGTGCTTGGGATTCCTCTCCTCTCCAGGCAACCTTGAAAGACCTACCTGTGAGATAGGACTCAAACCAAAGGAGTGGAGTCCCTGTGATGCCCAGTGATGAGAAGGTGGACAGAAGAATCTGATGATTGACCGTGTCAAAGGCCGCAGATAGATCGAGCAGGACGAGGACTGATGATTTGGAGTCAGCTTTAGCTATCCGCAGGGCTTCAGTGACCGACAGTAGTGCAGTCTCTGTGGAGTGGCCCCTTTTGAAACCTGATTGGTTGATGTCCAGCTGATTATTCTGTGATAGGAAGGATGAAACCTGGTTGAAAACAACTCGTTCAATAGTTTTTCCTATGAATGGTAGGAGAGAAACAGGTCTGTAGTTATCTATGAGTGATGAGTTTAATGTGGGTTTCTTAAGCAGTGGAGTTAACCGAGCCTGCTTGAATGTGGTAGGGAAGATGCCGGTGCAGAGAGATGTGTTGATGATGTGTGTGAGTGCTGGTAGGATTGTAGGAGAGATGGCTTGAAGGAGGTGTGAGGGAATGGGATCAAGAGGACAGGTGGTAGGATGGCTAGAGAGGAGAAGTTCAGATACTTCTGTCTCAGTGAGTGTAGAAAATGAGAAGAGAGGATGTTTGGTTGTGGATGTGACTGAACTAAAGTCCACAGTGCGCGTGGGTGAGAACTGACTGCTGATGGTTGTTGTTTTGTTTGTGAAGAATTGTGCAAAATCGTCGGGAGATAGGGAGGTGGTGGGGGAGGGCAGAGGAGAGAGTTAAATGTTCTGAACAGTGTGCGTGAGTTTGAGGTGTTGTTGATCTTGTTTTGGAAATAAGAAGATTTAGCTGCATGTACTTCATCTGAGAAGGATGAGAGCAGGGACTGATACTTACCTAGATCGGATGGGTGGTTAGATTTACGCCATGTTCTCTCTGCTGCCCTGAGTATCGTCCGGTGTTCACGAATAACATCAGATAACCAAGGGTTAGAGGGAGTGGCTCGTGCTGGCCTAATAACTGATAGTTGACATGTAGTTGCAAAGTTACTCATACTCATAGGCAGACAATCTACTAATACTCTAATAACTGATAGTTGACATGTAGTTGCAAAGTTACTCATAGTCAACAGATTGTCTGTTGGGAAGCATCATAATCAAGTGTTAGAAGATATAAAGCAGACAATCTACTAATACTCTAATGACTGATAGTTGACATGTAGTTGCAAAGTTACTTGTTAGAATGTCTAAATTAGACATTATTTGAATTAGTATAGAGTATTCAATGCATTAATCCAGCAGCTCACCTGCTTGTTTGTTCAATATATAGAAATAATCAGATTATATATTGTAATAGAAAATCTTTATTGAGATGCATCACTTATATTTTTGACATTTGTTTCCAGCTAGCAGGAAATGTTCTTAATAATTTGGCAAATGTTCTGGCAAGGTTCTCTCAAAGTTATGAACAAATGTTCTTCCAGTAACATTAACAGAATGTTCATTCATCTGGTCTTCAATAACGTTCTCAAAACATTAGCACTAAAAAGTTATTTATACATTGCTCAGGAACTTTTTGTTTCTCATGTTTTTGAAATGTTACTAACTTGTTTCAAACTGTTCAACATTCAAAAAGTGAAAATTATATATTAAATTATAAAATCGAATGTTCCCTTAATTTTATTGCCAACCGTAACGAGTTTTGAATGTTCTTAGAACGTTTCCATAACTTAATCAAAACGGTCTTGGAACATATTTTTGGAACTAAATAACAATCAGGACATATAATATATACTATAGCTGTTTTGTGTGACATTACTTCATTATGCTTTTTATCAGCTAAGCTTTTCATTGATTAAAAAAGATGAAAAATCTGATCAGTTAAGGGTCATTTTCTAATACTCTTTTTTTCTTTTTTCTTTTACATACACTTTTAACTTTTTTAAACATTTTATTTTAACATACAAGTTAAGATGTAAACATAGTTTAGATCTCATACTATTGAAAAACATACCCAATATTATGGGAAGTGAGGTTTTTTCCATCTGGTTCAACAATCTAAGTTGAAGGAACATGATCAGAAATAAATCATTATATTCCCCACATCATTCATGGGAGGTAACAGCATCTGATTTCTATTTAAATGCTTATCACACCAACTCACAAACAGGTGCTAACAACCAGATCAGGGATCGCACAAATGCACGTCTTCTTAAAGTGTGATTCTCACACCCACACACACGCACACGCACACACACACATATGTACGGCAGGTACAACTGCACATGAGGATAATCAGATTTTAATAAATACAGTAAAAACTATGCTGTATCATTCAGTAATGCAATCTAATTACACTACATTATGTTACACGGATTATGTAGTGATCACAATTAGCATGTCATTTAAATTATCCATAAAATTATAGGGAGAATGCTGTCGAACAGCATGTGGGTAAATCCAGGAATCTCTCAGCCATTAATGGCAGTTAGTGAAATCTGCGAAGTGCAGAAAAACATGCAAATGTAGAGAAACTAGTGTAAGCATGAGCTGCACTTCACATCAGCATATGCAGGTGTTTAACCAAGCTAAAAATTGAGATATCACACAACCATATTTTGTTCTTATTTGAATCCATGGGATTCACATTTACAACAAGGAGCACAAAGTCATTTTAGCTACATAAGAACAAAGCTGAAGAGTGGGAGCGACAGCCTATAAAACTGCTAATGCATCATGTTGTGTCTTAAGCTCTGGGACCATTTTTGGGATTTCCGCCTGGATTTGGCCTACCCAAATTGAAAACCTTCCCATACCCACTTACAGTAGTCTAAATACACACTTTTGGTGTCATTTTAAAGGAAACCCTTTGAAGTTTCATAAACCACTGCTAAAAGTGATAAACATGTAAGTATATGTTGTCTAAGCTGTTTGAAAGTGTGTAACTCAGGCCCTGTGTGCTCTAGCACCCTACAGACAGTTTGGGCTGTAAAAAAGGTCATATTCCATGATCCAGACAAAAATCTTTTTTCCTGTATCTTCTGGAATCTAATGGAAACCGCCCAAAGTTTAGAGGTTTAAAGGTTTTTCATTTTTATAATGACATACAAAAAGAGGAGTCTGGGGATAGAAATTTAGTGTTATAATAACTTTCCTGGATTTAACTTGAGATAACTTAAACTTTTCAAGTTGACTTACATTTTAAGTTAAAACCATTTTTTTTTTACAGTCGACATGGAAATTGGTAGAAGAGATATTTCTATAACTGTGGTTTTGAGTCAAATATAAAAAGCAATGGCAAGAAACTAAGCAAATTATTTTTCCAGATGTCATATTTCCCACCTAAAATGTTTTAGAAAATTCTAGAGTCAAGATTTTTTTTATCAGTTTGATGATGCAGTTAATTGACTTGTGATGTAGAGCACTTCAGCAATTACATTCTGATTTTATTGCTTTTTTCCAATTTAAATTACAAGAAACTTGCTCAAGTGATTCCTGCTGGGTGAATCTCTAGAAGAGGTTCATTTTTTCTTGCATGCTGTGATCTTAAAATTAAATACATGTTCATTAACTTAATGACTAGTTTGCAACTGTGAGAATCTCAAGAAAAAGAACCATAGAAAAGCTTTTACGAAAGGGCTATGGAAACCTTAAGAAAATATACAGAAATGTATAAATAGATCATGATATCCTTTTACAAAGACTTGATCATGGTAGCTGGGTTTCAGGCGCCAGTGATGGAGTGGTTTGCCTCTTACCTCAAGGAATGTACATTGATTTTCTGTTAATGTAGGGAAGTGTTTCTCACCCTGTGCTCAAATTTCCTATGGTGTTCCCCAGGGTTGCATGTTGGGTCCTCTTCTTTGTTCTTTATTCTTTTTTCTTTCTTTTTATCTATTTTATTTTATCTTCCTCTAAATCATATGAGACACAACTTATTTTATCATTTATATGTCGATGACAGCTTTATCTTCCTGTGAAAAATAATAACTGATCTATGTGTAGTTTGTTTGACTGTCTGCATGACATAAAATGCTAGATGGACATGACATTTTTACAGCTAAACAACGATAATACTGAAATATTCGTCTTTGGCCCATCAGCTCTGTCCTCTGACATTGACCCTTGGTCCCCTCTCTTGTAATGTGCTCGACTGTGTCAAAAATCTTGGTTTTGATAAACCTCCGCCGGCTTGCCTTCCTGGTGCCATGTGTCCCCCTGGTAAGCGACGCACACGTACCCGGCCATCCACGTGATGTAAAAGAAAACGTGATTCTTCAGACCAGGCCACCGTCTTCAATTGCTTTGTGGTCCAGTTCACATGACCACTGTTGGCGCTTTCGGTGGTGGACAGGGGTCAGCATGGGCACCCTAACTGGTCTGCGGCTATGCAGCCCCATACGCAACAAACTGCGATGCACTGTGTATTCTGACACCTTTCTGAGAGAGAGCAAGCGGATCTGTGCGTCTCTCTTTAAAGCTCTAGGACAGGTCACACCCCTCAGGTTTGACTTGACCAATGAGGAAGGCCAAATCTTCCAAGCGACCTTTCCTGGTCTTCTAGGGGAAGGTTCGTAAAGCATATTTGTTAAATGTAACAAGTAATTATGTGTCTGATTTGTCTCAGTCGTTACAACTACAACTCAGAGTTAAAACTTTCCTAACTCCTGAGAAAAATAACAAACACAAAAGAATCTTCTGGGTCAGTTTACTTACCTATGCTTTCCCTCTATACTAATTTAACGAAACAAACAAAAACTCACCATCCTGTACAAAAGAAAAGAAAAACCAACTCCAAATCCACCAACAACAGGTTTCCTGGGTTCTTTGTACTTTGCTTAATACATCTGAGATGATTTGACAGATAGCCGATAGCCTCGTGGTTAGCGCGCCTCCGGCGACACAAGTTCGATTCCCAGCTTGAGGTGCTTTGCCTATCCTGTTCCCCTCTCTCTCCACCCTATGGTATCCTGTCAAATCTCTACTGTCCTATCCAATAAATGCACAAAAAGGCTTAAAACATATCTGGGTTAAGTTGTCTGAGATTACTGCACGAAACCATGATCAGCAATTCAGCGATGTAATGACATTTAAAAAAAAAAAAAGATTATCACATATATGATGGAAAACTTAAATATATCTGGACCTTTATAAGGAAACAGCAAAATGACCAAAACGACATAAAAGTTATAATAGATAAATCAAATCGGTTTATTACATGATTCCCAATTATTTCCATTATTTGTACAAGCTCTACATTTTAATTTCATTTTGTGTATATATATATATATATATATATATATATATATATATATATATATATATATATATATATATACATATGTATATATAGTGTTTTTTTTACAAAGTTATCTGCATCTCCTGTGCTGCTTCAAGCCACACTTATAATATCGGCAAATTAATGCACGGCTAACTAACTGTACATTGTGTGTAAGACTCCAATAAAATTATTAGGTAATTATTCCCTCACTAATAAATCTCTCAATGACAAAAACTGGCTGTGTCTATATTATTATGATAGACTACACAACATTTATATTATTATTTTAATTAAAATTTTTAAATCATATTCTTTCAAATTATTATTGTTCCTGATTTGAGTTTACGGAGCTGTTGCTATGACAGCAACTGCAGGATGAGCTTCAAAGGACCTAACAATCCTGAATCTCAAATCGTAAACAATGAAATCCCGATAATTGAGTAATCCACATACAAAGAACAGACCCTGAAGTAGGTCAAGGTGAAGTGTCACCAGCAGCTCTTAAGTAGACCTGTTAGGAATAATCAGGCTCTGCCCCCATCCAATTGGCAACTATGCTCAGAATAAAAAAGGGAAAACGAGAAAGAGTAGGGGCTCTTAACAGGCAACCTTTGAGAGAACATTTCCCTGCATGCTTGTTCAAAGCAAACAACAAAAGAAGTTAAAAAAAGAAAGAAAAAAGTTAATATAGCATTTTCAGACATCACTAATGAAGATTGCTAGTTTTCATCAGTCAGTGCAAAAACTAAGATGCCATTTTGTGATCACTTCCTCTCCAGTTGTGCAGAGCACTCTTCACATGCCGGCGAACAGAGCAATTATTTATTTCAGATTTTTATTTGATTATTGTAATCAGCTCGAGCTGTTCAAGTAGCTAGACTGTTCTGAGAAGCCCTTGAGCGCACTCCATTGACACTCGACTAATCAAGGCCCGCTCTCTTGAGCTCTCACCACCGGGACGCTCTCAATTCTCAGCAAACGCTAGTGTTATACGCGCGTGATTTGTGTGTTAGGTGCTAATTATAAGCTCTGTTTGAAATGCATAGAATTTTTTTTTAAAGTTTGAAACATAAAGCAATTTCCAATCAAAGTTAAAGATCGAGAACAACAACAGGAAAGCACATTCTCAAAAGAGCAGGGGTCCATTCTTCGTACGTGGATTACTCAGTTTGCTGGATTTCGTTGTTGACTTGATCCAGGATTGTTAGGTTCTTTGAAGCTTATCCTGGAATTGCTGTCATAGCAACAGGTCCGGAAGGGCAAGCTCACACTACAGAACTATGAGACTACATGAATCGCCATGGAGCTATGAAAAATAATTTAATTTCACTTTTTATTTAATCTGGATTTAAGTAAAACATATCCAAAGGATTTTTTTTATTTTTTATATTTGATGTAGTTTGGATTTTATGAGTTGTAACTCCCAGGTTATGTTGTCTGTTTAGGGTATAAAAAAGGGATCATCCACAGTATTGACAATGAATGGTGTTTCAAGGTAAACTGGGCTCCCAGTACTGGTCATTGCATTATTGCAAATTCTGGGGTGACGAGTGAGGGGTCGGTTGTGGGTGGTGGGAGGCCTCTAATGCAGAAATAAATGGGTTTTTACATTTTCGACATTTTAGTACGTTTTTTTTTCCAATTATTAATATTGTCAAATTATTAATATTGTGTGATTATTAGTATATATACACTAATAATCACACAATATTAATAATTTGACAATATTAATAATTGGACAAGTCATATTTTTATGAAAAATAATTTATTATAAAAAATATGTTCAGGTTGTATTTACAAAACATGATGAACTGAATGAAAACTTTGGCATTTATGTGATTTAGCTATGTTCATAGCCATATTCAGTTATGTTAGTCCCAAAGGCAGTTGGACATTGCACTTGCTGCAAAGTGTGTTGGTGTAGCCTTTACCACAGTGTCTGCAGCCTCTTCTATTTTCTTCACATCTTCTGACACAAACTTTCAGAAATACTCCAGTGGTGTATTAAGCTTGGCATCATTAGTGATATCCTGACCTGAAAAATCAGTGTTGGGACTGATAAAATCCTTTATCAGCCAGCAACCATGATCTCCACATAATCATCAGACGGGTGGCCTGTAGGGTTGTTTATTTTACTTCTTCAGTTCACAGGCATCTCCACATTAATCTTCTTAACTTGTATCAGAATCCATTTCAAAATCACTGTTCCCATTTTGGACGGCATCAATGACATACACTTTGTTGATAATACGGTCTTTCCTGGCTGGTGGCATCCTGAAATGGAAAAAAAAAAAAAAAACACTGGTTATTTTCCATATCCCAATGATACTTACACATGTAAAGAATTCACACATTCCACAGAATTCACACAATACATTCTGGCTAGCTTATTGTGCCCTCTACTATCGTTCTAATAGCACTATTACCCCCACATTCCTGAACATGATCACCTGTCCCTCATGCAGGAAGCAGATATTTGGGTAAACAAAGCCCATAAAAGAAAACAGGAACAGTTAAGTATGTTTTATAAATTATAAGACAGATTGCTACACAAATACTTTCAAATTCAACTTGAACTTATTTAATAATTAAATGTTGATTAAAACTCAAAATTGTAACAAAGATGACATTTTAAAACTTTAAAATGATCAAAAACATTATTTCTATTAGTATTTACTTAACATGGAGCAGGTAATAAGTACATTTCATCCATGTAATATGCAAGGTGCACAGGCAAATTTTGGTACCCCTTTCACCCAGTGTTATAAAATTACAACATTGACATTACAAGCTCAAAATCTAATATGATTCAAGTATTCAACAGTACCTTAATATCTGCATGATCTAGACATATTACTAATCACATACAAACTATTTTGGGTCATTTTACTTACTTGAATGTTGATTTATCCAGTCCTGTAAAACTTAAAGATGAGCTTCAAGGTAAACAGGCCTATTCACAAAATATTCCATCCAATAGCATTGCAAGACTGAACAATAGGACCTATTAGTTGTGTAAATGTGGTCTTAGAGAGAGAAAAAAAACCTACAGGTTTATTTTAGTAGAGCTAAAATTGATGCTGTAATATTACAACAGTGGGTCTTACAGGGCTAGAGGCCCCGGTCCTTGAACAAGATTTCTACTGGCTCTCCCACCACCCACAACCAACCCCTCACTCTTACCCCTTTTCCACCAAGGCAGTGCTAGAGCTAGATCGGAGCCAGAGCTAGTCCTAGTTCATAGTCGGTTCAACTGAGGAGCCTGCTAAGAACCGTTTGCTTTTCCACAGGCTAGAGAGCCACAACAGAGCCAGGTCTTACGTCACTGTATACGTCTCATCTTTCTCAGCAACGCTAGCGGGAAACACACACACACTAGGCTTGTTTGAGATGCATCGGCGCTGCGCAGACCGATCCACGTATAATATTTTAAAAAACGCATGAGTGAATCAAAAGCATAAGGAGTCGTGTGCTCTCGCTGGACTCGTTATCATATGGCGATCTGTCTCTGCACAGCACCGCTGCCAACAAGCCTTCCATCAACACTGCAAATGTTGCGTTACTATTGATTCACATGGCTTTACGATCCTACATCGGCATCAAAACACAACTAAAACACAGCTAATCCAACGCATTCGTGCAGTTTGCCGTAATTTGTATAGACGGAGATTACAAACGAGCAGCGGCTGTTAGCTCCATTAGCTGCTATTTCAACAATGGTGGATCTCAAGTCTGTGTTCGTCTTGTTGACCCCGCCCCCAGCACCTGACGTAATCGGTTCTTACTTCTAGCCCTGTTCAAGCCCAGTAATGTTTTGGTGCTACTTAAGAACCACTTTTCCTGGCTCGGAGCTGGGGCTTTGGGTGTGGAAACACAAAGAACCGATTTGAAACTAGGCTCTGGCTCCGAACTAGCTCTAGCACTGCTTTGGTGGAAAAGCGGTATCTGTAACACTTTCCCTCTTACATTTTGCTGGGGTGCCAGACAGAAATATATTCTGTCAATATTTCCTTATGCTTGCTTAAGGGTCGTTAGTCAAGTCAGAAGGAGAGTGAATACAGGACTCAGTAAATTAATATGAACCCTTAATATGGTAAGAGTAAACCAAAGGAAAAACCATTCTACTACGACTCAAATGCAAATTTGACCCACCTCACTTGCATCTGTTACCCCTTTTCCACCAAGGCAGTGCTAGAGCTAGATCGGAGCCAGAGCTAGTCCCAGTTCATAGTTGGTTCAACTGAGGAGCCTGCTAAGAACCGTTTGCGTTTCCACAGGCTAGAGAGCCACAACAGAGCCAGTCTTACGTCACTGTATACGTCTCATCTTTCTCAGCAACGCTAGCGGGAAACACACACACACACCAGGCTTGTTTGAGATGCATCGGCGCTGCGCAGACCGATCCACGTATAATATTTAAAAAAACGCATGAGTGAATCAAAAGCATAAGGAGTCATATGCTCTCGCTGGACTCGTTATCATACGGCGATCAGTCTGCACAGCACCGCTGGGAACAAGCCTTCCCTCAACAATGCAAACGTTGCGTTACTATTGATTCACATGGCTTTACGATCCTACATCGGCATCAAAACACAACGAAAACACAGCGAATCCAACGCATTCCTGCAGTTCGCCGTGATTTGTATAGACGGAGATTACAAAAGAGCAGCAGCTGTTAGCTCCATTAGCTGCTATTTCAACAATGGCGGATCTCAAGTCTGTGTTCGTCTTGTTGACCCCGCCCCCAGCGCCTGACGTAATCGGTTCTTACTTCTAGCCCTGTTTTAGCCCAGCAATGTTTTGGTGCTACTTAAGAACCACTTTTCCTGGCTCGGAGCTGGGGCTTTGGGTGTGGAAACACAAAGAACCGATTTGGAACTAGGCTCTGGCTCCAATCTAGCTCTGGCTCTGCTTTGGTGGAAAAGGGGTATGTATATACCACAAATGGCAGGTTAAAGTTTGGGTGTCCAAGTATCGGTGTTGCAGTTAAGAGTTATTTCAACTGCTGCTGCTGCCAAGATGAAGAATAGATGATTATATCATCAAAGTAAACAAAGCAGATTTTCCCATTCAATTCTCCCAAGACTCTCTCCATGAGTCGTTGGAACGTGGATGGAGCATTTTTAAGGTCAAAAGCCATGACTTTAAAATGGAAAAGCCCCTGTTTACAAATAAAAGCGGTCTTCTCTTGACTGTCTTTGTCCATCTGGACTTGCCAATACCCACTATTCAAATCCAAAGTGGAAAACACTGTTGCACCACTTAAAGATTCCAAGATCTCATGAACTGTGGGGATAGCTTGCGATAGTCCACGCAAAAGCGAAAGCCACCTGTATTCTTAGGAATTAAGACCACCGGCGAAGCCCAGGCAGAAGAAGAAGGTTCTATGATTTCAGCTGCAAGCATTTCCTCAATGAGTTCCTTTCGAACTTGTAATTTAGCAGGCGAAACTCTGTATGGTTTTTGTTTAATAGGCAACTCTTGTGTGAGATACATTTTATGAGTTAGCACGCTGGTTTGTCCCAAAGCAGTAGTGCAGACATCAGCATTCTGTTTAAGTTAGTTAAGAAGACATATTCTACCTTCCTCATCTAAACAGATGTTTTGGCAAGCAGCCTGCAGAAAATCAGGCTCATTACCCATAGCACATGGGGCAAGAGCAGAAAATAATGCTACAGCTGGTGGAACATTACCTCTCCTTCCAATGCAACCAATGGTAACGGGGAGGCAATGGTTTGAACTGAGACACTAGCCATTGCTGTACTATGAAAAGGCTTAACTTTATCGATGTCCATAGCCAGCTGGTCTAAACGTTGAGTACACTGACGGAGCTCAGTCTGTAAAGGACTTTGTGAACCGGTCTCCGCAATTAAAGCCACAAGCTGCTGAGAGCACTGGTTGACACTGGTTTGAATAAGATCCATTGAAGCAGCCATAGGAGTCAGCACACTATTAAAATCTTTCAGAACCTCAGTGTGATTATGTTTTAGTCGCCAGTTAAAAAGTTAAATTCCTTGCGAATATAATCGCACTGTTTCTCTGTGAATTGTTTTACTTCTATCCCTTGTTGAGCAGAAACATGATTCACATGTTGAGTTAAAGATTGAACAGCCTGTTTCCATTCTTCCGTTTGATTCTTCACCAAGTCCACCAGACTGTTCTGCTGTGCCTCGAGCTTAACCATTGACTGATGCAAAGTGAAATTTCCCATAGTTCCAGAGACATTTTCCAATAACATTGTTGAAGAAGGTGGTATGGGAGGTATTAAATGCACATCTCCAGTTAACTCCATATTCAATAAAGAATAATGTGTGGTAACTGTGGAACCGGTTGCCACTGTATTAGCGACAGGAGGAAGTCAATTCTCATTAATGGCCATGTTAGGTTCAGGTTGAAGGACTTCCATATTATTTGTTAATTGTTCCTCCAAAATGACATCTTTGTTACCTTGTGGTTGATCATACATATTGGAACAATCATTGACTGAGTCACTATAAAAAAAATCCATGTGATCTGACATTGGTCGGTATGCAAGTTGTTTTGTCCAAAGAACGTGTTTACTCTCAATTGAGTCCCATCTGGGGTGCCATTTTATGTAACACTTTCCCTCTTACATTTTGCTGGGGTGCCAGACAGAAATATATTCTGTCAATATTTCCTTATGCTTGCTTAAGGGTCGTTAGTCAAGTCAGAAGGAGAGTGAATACAGGACTCAGTAAATTAATATGAACCCTTAATATGGTAAGAGTAAACCAAAGGAAAAACCATTCTACTACGACTCAAATGCAAATTTTAGTGTATTCACCATGACAGTGTACCAATTTCATCACACCAAATAACACCATTTGAATAGAAATAAACAAACAGACACAAAACAATAGCAAAGAAACACTGCTAAATTATATCAAACCCCTCTTCAATACAGTTTAAATCGTCTTGGATTAGAATAATTGTTCAAAAGAAGAATAAGGGAAACAGTCAAAGTCATTTAGTTCATCAAGGTTTCCTTAGATTTCTTAGAAGCAGTAAAAGAGACCTTTTAAGTCAGTAAGTTCCGCAATAGCCGCTCTTGATATTTGATATCCAGTTACTCACGCACCACTGCCTTTACATGAGTTAACGATCGTCTCCATCTTCAATCAGATACTTCAAATACCTTTCGAAGAGATCGCTGTTTCCACGTAAGGTTCTCTTGATGATAACTGGGACTCTGTTAACGATACCATCGCTCCTCTCCGTTACCACAACAAACGGCCAGAATTCCATATGCACGGAGATTACAAATAGCTGCGGGAGGCAGATTAAATAGCCGCCGCCGACGTAATCAACTTTCCGTCGCGACAAACAATAACACGGCTCAGAAGAGATGAGACTGCATCACAAAACTGCTCACAAACTCTACTTCAATATCCCCACCATCACTTTTTTCAGCGTTGTTAATCCATACGTCATCTTGCATCCGGTATTCCCAAACTGGACTGACATATCCGCCATCTTTGTTGTGGCACTCACTTAAACTATATATTGCGTCGTTCAATCCATCCCATTCCTCTGAATATTAACTATTATTATTGACCAATGCACACTATATAAATCACATTTATGTCAAACTTATTAGAAGATGAAAGTGCATTGTCACAACTCGTCACCCTGGAATTTGCAATAACGCAATGACCAGTACAGGGAGCCCAGTTTACCTTGAAACACCATTCATTGACAATGCTGTGGATGATCCGTTTTTTTATACCCTAAACAGGCAAGAGGCAACGTAACCTGGGAGTTACATACCTTACAAAATGCGGTAAATAACAGCATAAGCCACATATAATTCAATTTTCTTTTTCAGACAATGTTCACAAGCAGTTGTTTTGCTTTTTTTTTTTCTGAAAAAATTACGATTTATATATATTTATTTATCACAAAATCTGAATGTCCTGCACCAATGTCCTGCGCCCATGTTGGGTTTAGGTCAGGCCGACTAATTGATCACAGAAAACTTGAAACAAATAATTTGACCAGCATACTCAAGACAGACCAGGCTATGATAAATGATAATTTATTTGATGAAAAAAATTTTCTAATGCCCAAAACAAGACACTAAAAAGTATGTAACTCGTGGGTTACGTTGCCTGTTTTAGGGTTAACAGCGCTCATACTACACAACACAACGCCGTTAAGGTGCACAAACCAGAGTATGTGAATGTGAGTGGAGTGGAATGGCAGCAATTTCCCCTCCACGCTCTAAGCATTCAATAATCACTCCGTCCCCGCTCCACTCGCTCACTGATATCAGAAACACCGCTCCGTGTTCACTCAAAGGAAATTTGCGGCTAAAGTATTTAAAGGTCCCATAGCATGACATTTTCATTTTATGAGTTTTTTTAACATTAATTAATTTAACATTAATGATTCCCCTAGCCTGTATATGGTCCCCAAGTGGCTAGAAATTTTGATAGGTGTAAACTGAGTTCTGGGTGTCCTGCTCTGCCTTTGAGAAAAGGAGAGCTCAGACAAGCCGATCTGGAATCTTCCCTGTATGCCGTCATACGTGGAACAGTTACCTCCCCTTCCTCTGCTTTGCCCGCCCAGAGCATTCGGAGAGAATGGATTCAGTTTATCAATCGCGATGTCAGCACGGCTTTACAAACTGACTTTTACCATATGGATTCGACAGCACCGCCACAAACAGTGAGTAACAGTGTTCATTAATGCCTGATCTGTGATCAGTGATTTCTGATGTGTAGCTCATCATTCAAGTTCACACAGACTTTCTTTCTAAATCGTTTAATACTGTCAGTCCCGCCGCTGGCCGTCTTGATGCCCTAAGCGTAATGCATCAGTGAATCAAGCCAGTGACTAAAACGATCAACTTCACACCGTTTCTGTTAGTAGCATGAAACAAATCTGTTATTTCAATTTTGATTAGACGCTAGATTAGTGAACAAAGAACACACTCTTTATAATGTTCCAATCTGTCAATCACACATCGCGAGTGTATCTGCACACTTGTCCAAACTTCCATAATAACGAATGACACTGTTATGCTGCCCAACAAAGCTCTTACTGTATTCATGTCGATTTTAATATGATTTTCATATTGTGTTTGCTGTTAGATGTGGGGAAAGCATTTTGTGAGAGAAATAACGTTGCAATGACGAGATCACTGCATTCACGCAATCAACAGACTGTCTGTGTAACTTACTCAATGCTCATCACTGCAGCTTTTCATGTGATGGGAAAAGAACTAAAAAATAATGCTATAATCAACACTTTGACGATTCGTTCATCTCGACGGCTGTGATGGTAAAAAAACTTAGTAAAAGTATTCGAGAGGGGTTCCACATGTTACAAAGTTCGTAGAATAAGGAGGAAGAAGACAGGGTCGCGTGGCTGGGCCTCGTGTTTATTCAGAACTCTCAGATACAAACAAAATAAACTTGCACTCTCAACAACTCGGTACAATATAACTTTCTCTGCTGTCTTTCCCCAGCTCCCCGTCTCTCTGCTCCACGAGTGCCCAGTCCGTCTCTCTCTGGTTTGGGCAGTGCTCGCAGAGTCAGACGGTACCTCGCTAAACCATGCCCCCTCCGCCACATAATCTAATACTCATTTCAAATGCAAAGATGTCAGCCAATCACAACAGTGGGTGTTTTCACTGAAGTCACACAGCAGACACGCCCCTTCAAACAGAGCATTCAACCCAGAGGGCTAATATCAGTATAGAGAAAATGCCTTTTATTTCTCAATTATGACATTTTTTTAATGTAAAAACCATACTAACAATATAAGTAAACCTCAGGAAACATTATAAAATGATTTTTAAAAATCCATGCCATGGGACCTTTAAGCAAGCTCTGAAATATCACAAAAGTTTGGTTTATAACATACATTAAATGAAAAAAAAGAACAATAGGAGATAGTTTCAATGTAGTTTATTGTGTTTATTGCAGTGCAAATTTTGTTTGGAAAGATGAAAATAGCACGTTTTTATCAGTTATTTTATATACTTTTATCACTGCATTAAAGATTTCTGCTCATTCAAAATCAGATACAGATAACTGTAGGCAAATAAGCACTGTAAGATGTGTTTGAATGCATTAAAGAGAAAGATTGTGTGTGTGAATAAGTGTTTAAAATGTGCTTTCACCTGATCATATTCAGTAGGCGTAGAAGGTACAAAAAAAATCCTTGAAATATAACATCCCACTCATGTCCATCGCATCATCATAACCTTTAAATTCTTTCTGATTTGAGTGATCTGTCTGTATCAAGCTAGTTAAATATGTTTAACGTGTGAGTTCTAGTTAAAAATACAGTTATATTATGGGCCATTAACATGAAATGTACTTGTGATGGAGCAAGTGAAAACCACAACGCTCCGACTTTTTAAAAAATTCGCTCCTCACTCCATTCAAAATCAAGCCGCTCCACTCCTCGTGCACACGACATGATCTCTGACAAAGCACCAACCCTAGACCAACAACGGAAAAACGCTTTCACACGAGACTTTAGAGAGCTGCTCATGCATGCTGTCCGAGTCATGTGGACTGGCTGTTCAGCAAAAACTGATGGTAAATAAAATATAATCATCATAATTATAGTGTTAAGTATAGTGCAAAGGCCACTTATTTACATTTAAAATATATATTTATTGCTAGTTTATTAGTATAAAACAATTGTGATCAAATTGTCGCTTTGCATTCATGTACATTTAAGGTGCATGATATCTTTAGAGCAGTTTACCATGTTGTTTCATCGCTCACACTACAAGATCACATGGCGATAATATCAAACAGGCTTGATAATATCGCAGTGTCTGTGACTGCTGGAGACAGGCTCAGATGATGATCCACGGTCCAGGGGTTTTGTCGCAGACCTTGGAAATATGTCTGTGACAGCTAAATCCAGTCAAAAGTCAAGTCATGTGTCATGTAGTGTCATGTAGCGTGATCCTGTTTTAAGCTAAAACCTGCTCGGGAGCAGGCTTATTTTATGTAATCAGGATTACATTGCATCTTTTTTCAAGCGGAGGTGATACTTCAAGCCTGTCCCAGCCACTGCTACTTTCTTACCCTAATGAACCAGGGACAATAATAATTTGAAATAATAATGATTTAAAAATAAGTGCGCCAATAATATTATAATGTTGTGCAGTCAATCATAATTATAGACATATCCAGTTTTACTCATTGAGATATTTATTCATGAGGGAATAATTACCTAATAATTGTATTTGAGGCACACAGTTACAGTTAGTTAGTTAGTAAAAGTGGAGTGGCTTGATGCAGCGCAGGATATGCAGATAACTTTGTAAAAAAATATATATATATTATATATATATAGACAAATTTTGATCCTCTAGAAACTAATTAATGCTGTCACTGCAGGTAAAACAACAAATTGCTAATTACAACATTGAAATAAAAATGTAGAGCCTGTACAAATACTAGAAATCATGAAATAAGGGAAACAATTGGGAATCATGTAACAAACAGTGCATTTCTGTAACGGGGGATCCGCTGGAGGCGAGCTTACTGAACCCCAATGTCAGGTGTGTGATGTTTAATATGATGTCATTACATTGCTGTCTTGCCACCAGCCAATCGCTGCGTTGCTGATCATGATTTTGAGTATTGATTGCCCTTTCCAATGAACACAACACTCTCAGAAAAAATGGTACAGTGGAGGTACAATTTTGTTCCTTGGGGAACAAAACGTATAACTGTACATTTAAAGGTACACAATTGGTCCTTAGGGTACAAGGCCAAGCACTGCTACAAGCTAAAGATAGAGGGACACTTTTCCAACTCTGACCCTCGACGCATGTGGCATGGCATTCAGGCCATCAGTGATTATAAACCCACCCACTCCACCCCCGCAGCCACTGATGTCAACTTCCTGAACGAGCTAAATTACTTTTATGCTCGTTTTGAAAGAGACAACAGAGAAACTGCCACCAAGCTCAAATCCTCAGCTGACCACCCACCAATCACACTCTCCTCCACAGATGTCTGCAAGGCACTGAGCCGGATCAGCGCGCACAAGGCTGCTGGACCAGACAACATCCCTGGTCGTGTTCTCAGGGCATGTGCGGAGCAGCTCGCTGGGGTTTTTACAGACATTTTCAACCTGTCTCTCGCCCAAGCAGCTGTACCATCATGCTTTAAACGCACTTCCATTGTGCCAGTGCCGAAACACTCCAGCCCGAGATGCCCTAATGACTACCGCCCTGTAGCACTCACACCCATCGTTATGAAGTGCTTTGAGCGGCTGGTCCTGGAACACCTAAAAGACTCTCTACCATCCACATTGGACTCACACCAGTTTGCCTATCGCAGCAATAGGAGCACAGAGGATGCAGTTTCCATGGCACTGCACTCTGTGCTCACCCATCTGGACAGTAAAAACACCTATGCACGCATGCTGTTTGTTGACTTCAGCTCAGCATTCAACACTGTCATCCCATCCAAGTTAATTGCCAAACTTGGAGACCTGGGCATCAACACTTCAATGTGTAACTGGATTTTGGACTTCCTAACTGACAGACCACAGAATGTTCGATCAGGATCCACCTGCTCCACGTCCATCACACTGCCTACAGGGAGGAGATCCAGCACCTGGCCACATGGTGCACTGATAATAACCTGCTCCTCAACACCACCAAAACGAAGGAGCTCATCGTGGACTTCAGGAAGGAGTCAAGAGGCACACACGACACCATCCACATCAATGGAATGGCTGTTGAGCGTGTCTCCAGTTTCAAGTTCCTGGGGATCCACATCTCGGCGGACATGTCGTGGACGACCAACACCTCCAGCCTGGTCAAGAAGGCTCACCAGCGCCTCTTCTTCCTGAGGACACTGAGGAAGAATCAGCTCTCCTCGGCTATCCTGGTGAACTTCTACCGCTGCGCAATAGAAAGCATCCTGACCAACTGTGTGGCAGTATGGTATGGGAGCTGCTCTGTTGCGGAGCGCAAGGCACTGCAGCGGGTGGTGAAAACTGCCCAGCGCATCACAGGGACTCCACTACCTGCCATCGAGCACATCCAGAGGAAACGCTGTCTGCATCGAGCTCGCAGCATCCTCAAGGACTCCTCTCACCCAGCCCACAGACTGTTTTCTCTCCTGCCCTCCGGCAGGCGTTTCAGGATCCTCCGGACCAGGACCAGCAGACTAAAGAACAGTTTTTTCCCCAGAGCTGTCTCTTTACTGAACTCAAACCACCGTTGATCCACTTCCCTCATAAACTGCAAACTCTCCTACCTCACACCTACATTCACTTTGTTATTTGCACTACCGACTGTTTATTACAATAACAACTGTTTACTTATGCATTTTGCACCACCATATCTTAACTGGAATATGCTCATTTGCACTGCCGACTGTATTTACAGTAACCATGTTTACATTTGCATTTTGCACCGTACTTCTAACTGCAATATGCAATCACTTTCCACTGCACTTTTACACTTTCTTTCGGATAGCTCTGTCCATAATTTATTGCACTACCTTAATCCACTGCTATATTCCTCATATTAGCCTAACATATTATTGTATACCTCTATCTGTAAAATTCTGTTCAAAGTAATAGCCATCTGTATATTATATTCATAGTACATATTCACCTGTACATTCTGTTTATAGTAATAGCCATCTGTATATTTATATTTATTCACTGTATATATTCATCTGTAAATTCAGTTCTGTTTATAGTAATAACCATCTCTCTACTTATACATATTTATATATATTCAGTACATTTTTATGCCCAGCACTTACGCAACCATTGTATATATCCTGCACTTGCTGCTATTGCACTTCTGGTTAGACCTAAACTGCATTTCGTTGCCTTGTACTTGTACTTGTGTAATGACAATAAAGTTGAATCTAATCTAATCTAATTAAACCATTGTTTTCTTCTACTTAGAGCAGGGGTAGGCAAGTTCGGTCCTAGTGTGTCACTGTCCTGCAGAGTTTGGCTCCAACCCTGAAAGACATCTATAGAAGCTCATATTGGAGGTTTAGATGTTGATGATTTAATGAAAATGTTTGGTCGCCATTATGGTGATCAGTGTTTCATTTAGTTGGGCAGTTTGACTCTTGGCTTTTTATGTGAGTTTGTGGTTTTTGTTACAGTGTTAACAAAACACATAATCTGTTCAAACCATAAACAAAAGAGTTTAACTAAACTCACCACTGACTAAAACTATTAATAAATAATATTCACCAACAATACTTTCTTGCCACAGATCAGACATTCTGAATTTTGATTTTTAAATACATTCTAGGGAGAAAAACGTTTAGATGCACACCGATATCAAGAATCAGCATATGTATCTCAACAATGGTGACATACTTAATGCTGAAATGCATGCTGGGAGCCATGAGTTTTATACTGTGGTGGCTTAGGGTTGGAGCTAAACTCTGCAGGACATCAGCTCTCTAGGACCGAACTTGCCTACCCTTGACTTAGAGGTACAAAAATGTTCCCTTAAGGGTACCACCCCAGTGAAGGCCACTTGTACCTTAAAAGGTACAATTTTGTTGAAAACAAAAAAAGAATGAGCAGTAATCTCAGACAAATTAATCCAGATATTTTAATCAAATCTGCAAATTTGTTTGAAGAACCAAATTAGCCAGAGATCAGATCAGATCATGATAGAAGATCTGGCATCTGTCAAATCATCTCAATTGAATTAAGCGATTTACGAAGAACGGACCCCTACTAGTCAGAGGATATCAACACTAAATGAACATGACTTTTTTTAATGTTAATGATTCAAACCTAGTTTTAACCTACTTTAAGGCATCAGAATTGTGCTCCTGACACAAAGTCTGTTTGAAAAGGTATACATACCTTTTAAAAAGTCTACTTTAGGCAGATGTCGAAATCGCATGTGTTACGAACCCCTGTTGTAAGATGCTCGTAAAGAAGGGGCCCCCAACATAAAAGGAGACACGAGGCCAAAAGCAATTTAACAATTTATTATAAGACTGGAAAATGATTGCACACACACTCACATCTCTCCTTCATTACTCTCCACATGTAACAATAACACTTAACTATACCATAGTCAAAATATACTTCACAGACACTGACAGATAGATCAAACCAAAAGAACATCACATAGAACACAGCTTGTCTTCAACGGCTGGCTGGACATCATGACGCGGGATTCACCGCTGCGTGTCTCATTCTGTTTCAGTCCTCTCTTATATACTCTGGCAGGAGTGATTAGAGCGACGGGACACAGGTGTGCAGGGGCGGAACCTAACACTCAGAAGAGAAAAGACTAATCAGATCACAAACACACAAAATACAAATACAACACTCATAAGGCTTAGGCCGTAACACATGTATCTTAGGTGAAAAGGGAAAAGTGAGAGAAAAGTCAAATATAAATTACAATTAATCTGATAACAAAAAACGTTGTTAAAAAATAGTACAAATGGATTTGGTACTTTTACATCATGTTCCAATTAACACATTTTAACGTTTAAATCCATTTAGCAGAATTCCACTGACTGTCCTCTAAAATGAAAAAGTTAAATGCAATTTTAAAAGTTAAATTTTTTTTAATATTTCTTAATTAAGTCCATATTAAAGCCCTATTATGCACCTTTGAGCATCATGAGCTTTTCATATGCAGTTTTTACTAGGAAGAACCTTCTATTTTTCCTCAAAAATCGTAAGATTGTTTCACATCAAGTGCATTTTCAAAATATCACTACATTTTGAGAGCCCCAAGAGTGAACTTACATTCAGTCTTTCTTACATCTTTTGTGTAAGTCAAGAAAAATCATTTTTAACGAATATTTACAACTTTCACAGACGTATTGCTGTTCAGTATGGTGCCATCAAAACAGAAAACTGCTGACTCATTGAACTCAAAATACTGTTTGCCAAGGTCACTGTCAGATCATCTTCAAATATGCCACATGAGTGACAAGTGATGGAATATATTATACCAGGCCTCTGAAGAGCATGCTGTCAGCATTTTCCACACACAGATTTGCGAGTATTATATATTATGTGAATTACATGCTAAATACAATGACAATGAATCATCAGGGGGATCAATAATTTAAAAAAGATAAAAATGAAAGTGTCCCAGCTAACAGAAATATGTGGTTACACTTTATTTTGTTGACATAGTTACATTGTACTTACCGGTACTCAAATAAGTACTGACTAATATTATTATGTACACTTAAAAAAAAAAAAAAGAAGTTCCCTTTCGTTCAGTCACTACGACATACGTTAGTGACTAACGAATGGGGGTTTCGCTTAGAAGCCTATCATCTTCGAGCACTTAGAAAACGCCCAATGGCATGCCAATGCCATGGGCTTGCAGAATTTGCATACGTAACTCCGCCTCACCGCTTGAGTATAAAAGGAAGTACGTGGCAATATCGTATTATGTTTCTGCTTTCGGAGCCAACAAGAGTACCTACCTCTTCACTCCTCACAAGCCTTCTGAGACTCTGTCAGCTTCTTCGAGACAAGCAGCTTTCCACTCGGTGTTGGTGTGACGGCGCGTTCCAGTGTGACGTGTTTGGGCTTCAGCATGTTCGGGCAGTGATTGTGGATGGGTCATGTTCCCACTGCGGGAACGTGACCATCGCGATGTCGCGGTCGAGACTCAGTGATCTCCGCGAGGAGAGAGAGTCCCCTTTGCCACACCCCAATCTACCGTCTCTGAGAGAGGTGATACTTTGGCTGGTGACCAGGGTGACCTGACGGCGGTGCTGTGGTATTAAGAACCCCAACGATACGTTCCTCGGGCCACGCCCCCCTCTCGCACATCGCTTCCCGCGAGTGCTGGACTGAAACAGTCCTTTGGGGATGATGATTAGGTTGTGCTCCGCCTTTGGGTGTGCCAGCGCTGCCTGATCCGACCTAGAGTTGACAGCCATGTTATCTCGGGCAGCCGCGAGCCTCGCGCTGGTGTGGAACTCCGCCCTGTCGCGAGTGCTCGTGGTTGCGCGATCGTTTTTTGGGGGCGGCACCCGACAGCTGTTGGGCAGTGGAAATGAGGAGATCACGCAGTCCCGGAAGTCCCCGTGCTTCCCGCGACCGTTTGGTGGCCTCCTCCACCTTCTCTGCCCTTGATGGGCACCCCCCACTGTTGAACACTCTGTTGCGCACTACGGTGTCCACAGAGGTCTTTGACGTGGCGTGGCTGTCCAAAGCACCCTCCCTAAGCCTGTGGGCTCGTCTACTTCGGTGACGTGGTCCTGCAGAGCTACGGGGCAGGCCGCCGCCCCTTTGCACATGCACAAGGGTGGAGCTGACCCAGGGCTCTTCTATGAGCTGTGCCCCCACACTGGGACGCTACGCCTTCCACGTCCGGGCCAGTCACGCTGCCTCACTGCCCCACCCGGGGTACGTCTATGGTTTGAGTGACCCCGTTGGTCAGTTCCTGGAGCCTGGCTACAGCTTCATGGGCTGTCCGCTGGGTCGCGAAGGCCATCAGGCTCGGCTACGCGATTCAGTTCGCGCAGGCTCCTCCCCTCTTCCGGGGAGTCCTTGCTGGGGCCCAATAGAAGGCCCCAGTCATGCGTGCGGAGGTTGCCACCCTACTGGCGAACGGTGTGATCGAGTCTGTCCCTCCAGCCGAAATGAAGTCTGGCTTCCTCAGCCCATACTTCATTGTACCCTAGGAAACCGGTGGGTTACAGCCAATCCTGGACCTGCCCGTCCTGAACCGATCCCATCATAGGCTTCCGTTCAGGATGTCGGTTGGAACGCCTCCTCAGACGCGTTCGTCCGGTAGATTGGTTGCAGCGATCGACCTGAAGGACGCTTATTTCCATGTCTCCTTCCTCGACGCGGACCATTCCTACGGTTTGCTTCGAGGGGCAGACATTCAGTACGCAGTCCTCCCATTCGATCAGCTCTGTCCCCTCGTGACTCTACGTAGTCTATCCCGTGAAGAGGATCTCTTTTCTCAGTGTGGTTTCCGACTCGGTCGCCAGGTGCGTGCTGCTTACCAGTGAGTGCGCGCGCAGTCACTGCTGACTTGCCTTCGTTAATTCGAGAGCAAGAGTGCGGTCCCACTGAAGTTTTTTCAGAGTCTCCTGGGGCATATGGTATCTGCAGCCGCGTTAGCGCCGCTCGGATTGCTTCATATGAGACCCCCTCAGCTTTGGCTTCGTGATCGAGTCCCGAGATGGGCATGGCGGTCTGGCACGCTCCGGGTACAAGTGACTCGGGCCTGCCGACAGACTCTCACCCCGTGGTCGAACCTCGGTTTTCTACGGGCCAGTATGCCCTTAGAACGAGTTTCCAGGCATGTTGTCGTATCGACGGATGCTTCTGCCACGGGCTGGGGTGCCATGTGCAATGGACAAGCAGCTCCTGGACAGGACCCCAGCGTCTCCTGCATGTCAATTGCCTCGAGTTGCTGGCAGTACGGTTCGCCCTGCACCGCTTCCGGGCGTTGCTGAAGGGTCAACATGTATAGTCAGGACAGACAAGACGGCCGTTGTAGCGTACATCAACCACCAGGGCGGTCTACGCTCCCACCGTATGTCTCAACTCGCCCGCCATCTCGTTCTATGGAGTCAGAAGCGCCTGAGGTCCCTTCGTGCTGTCCATATTCCAGGAGTCCTGAACCGTGCAGCCAACAAGCTCACAGAGACTCCATCCCCAGTCGGTCCAGCTGATTTGGGAACAGTTCAGGGACGCGCAGATAGATCTGTTGCCTCCCACGACTCTTCCCACTGCAGCCTGTTCTATTCCCTGTCCGAGGGCACACTCGGCACGGATGCTCTGGCGCACAGCTGGCCGCAGGCCCTACGCAAATATGCGTTACCCCCAGTGAGCCTACTCGCACAGATTTTGTGCAAGATCAGGGAGGTCAAGGAGCAGGTCCTTCTGGTCGCCCCGTATTGGCACGGACGGACCTGGTTCCTCGAGCTAGTACTCCTTGCGACAGCCCCTCCCTGGCCTATTCCTCTGAGACCTCCTCACTCAGAGACGGGGCACCCTATGGCACCCGCGTCCTGATCTGTGGAACCTCCACGTGTGGCTCCTGGATGGGATGCGGCAGGTTTGAGTAGCCTGCCACCTGCGGTGGTCACTACCATCACTTCCGCTAGGGCAGAGTCCACTCGGCATGCCTATGCGTTGAAGTGGAACCTCTTCGTCACCTGGTGCTCTTCTCGCCAAGAAGACCCCTGGAAATGCCCGATCGGGTCTGTCCTCTCTAGGGATGGGCATTTCAAGCAAAAATAATATTCGAAGATCGCTGGGAATTATTCGATTTTTATTCGAAAATCGCAACTCCTCCCCCGCATGCACGCATGTAAAGGTTACACGCATATAAACAGAGAGAGAGAGAGGGAGAGAGACCATTTACACTCTCAATCTGTATGATAACAAACTGTTTAATTCATTAGGGAATAGGCTATATCAACTCAAGCCATATAATTATTGTAACATGCTGAAACGTATGACTGTTATTTGACATTGCCCCAAGTTACCGCAACCGTTAAATGCCTAAAGTCTACAGTGTGCGCGTGAGGCGATGTGTTCTTCTTCTGTTGTCTCAGGGTGTTTTTACTCTGGCAGTTTAGTTTGAAATGGAGCATGGTTCGCATGAAAAATTGCTAATGTGAACGCTTTCATACAGAGCTTGGTGTGCACTGAGGTACCGAACCCGAGAACACACAACCGGAGTTCGGTTGCACTCGGAGCTGTGCCGCGATTGACGTGAATGTGAAACAACACTCGGGTGTGCACTTGTTCAGGAAGAAAAGTAACCAGCACACGCGTTTTAGCCGATTGCAATGTCATTAGTTCAATAACACACATGTAAGTGATGATAGTGTTGATGATTTACCTGAGATACGATCGCGAGAGCGAGCCTGCAGTGTATTCGCGCATAGAGTGCAATCAGGGCAGCAAATGAATGGCAATTCACATCTCCTCAAAAGAGTCTGTTTGCAAGCAGCAAAGCCGCCTTCGAGCGACACATATACGGTAAACCCAAGTTTTGTTTACTCAGCTGCACATAATAGCACCAAATTAATTTAAAAAAGCCCAATATATTTGACCCGCGTTCTGTTTCCTATCATGCCCGTGCACTTTGTGATGACGTTAGATGAACGCAAACGCACCAGGGTTCAAGTTGAGTGTGAAACCAGACCAACACTGCGGAAGCAGAGGGAAGAATCAGCTCGGACCGCAGCAAACCTGCCCAGTATAAAACACCCTGAGAACTGACTGACTGCTTTAGGTGCGTTATTGGCAGCGCCTCCCTCTCGTTACATGAACGCGTCACCACCACACCGAAAACATGGGGATTTTTTTGAGGACGATAATCGCACAAACTATTCGATAGTCTATAATTAAATCAACTATCGAATATTCGAAAATCGCGACCCATCCCTAGTCCTCTCGTTCCACCAAGAGGGGTTGGAGCGAAGGCTGTCTTCCTCCACCTTTAAAGTTTATGTGGCTGCAATATCTGCCCACCACGATCTCTTGGAGAACAAAAGGGTAAGTCAGCATGACCTGATCATCAGGTTCCTGAGGGGGGCGAGGAGACTGAATCCTTCTCGCTCTCCTCTCGTACCCTCTTGGGACCTCTCAGGAGTCTTAGATGCTCTGCAGAGGCCTCCCTTTGAGCCTTTGCAGTCAGTGGATCTTAAATATTTGTCAATGAAGACAGCGATCCTGACTGCATTGGCCTCCTTCAAGAGGGTCGAGGCCTGCAGGCATTTTCGGTTGACAAAGCGTGCCTGGAATTCGGGCCGGCCTACTCTCACGTGATCCTGAGACCCCGGCCTGGATATGTGCCCAAGGTTCCCACACTCCATTCAAGGACCAGGTGGTGAACCTGCAAGCGCTGCCCATGGAGGGGGCAGACCCAGCCTTGGCGTTGCTCTGTCCAGTACGCGCCCTTCGCGCTTACGTAGACAGGACGCAATGTTTCAGGACCTCAGACCAGCTCTTTGTCTGTTATGGTGGAGAGCGGAAGGGAAGAGCTCTCTCAAAGCAAAGGCTGTCCCACTGGATAGTGGACACCATTGTTTTGGCTTACCAGCAGCAAGGTCGACCATGTCCCCTTGGGGTTCGGGCCCACTCCTCTCGGAGTGTGGCCTCCTCTTGGGCTTTAGCGCTTGGCGCCTCGCTAACAGACATCTGCAGAGCTGCAGGCTGGGCGACACCGAACACATTCGCCAGATTCTACAATCTCCGAGTGGAGCCAGTGTCCGACTATGCGCTCGCCCCCCCGAGGGGCCGGTAATGGGCCAGGCTCAGGTGTCTTCGCTTACTCGCCATTCCACTCCACGGACTGGATACGTGCAATATTTTTCCCTCAGGTGAGCTCCCCGAGAGCCCTGAATCCCTCCAGCACTGCTTACGCCGATACCTGTGTGTCTGCCCTCTTAACGAGCCCAGACCCTCGTGTCCGGCCAGGTGCCCCGTGTGCATGGTTCCCCTCCGGCGACCCCCACACGTGTATTTCCACCATAAGCCTCCGCAGTGAGCAGGTGTCTTTCCCTTGTCAAGTCCCTGCCACCCCTGGGGTTAAAAATCCACCTTCGGCTGGCACCCTAGAGTTTTTCCATATGCAGTCCTTAGCGGGTCATATGTGTACTCTCTAAGTCCTTCCTACGGGTAGGCATCTTTGCATATCTCCACTGGAATATGCTTCCCAGTGTACCCTTGGTATTCCTGTGATAAGTGGGAGTCCCTCGTCCGTACTAGTCTTGCGACAGGGTACTCACACTTACACAGGGCACTGGAAGACAGCCGAGTGGCGGGATTATATTGGGACCCTCATTCGTTAGTCACGGCACACACTGAACGAATGGGAACGTCTCGGTTACGGATGTAACCCTCGTTCCCTGAGGAGGGAACGGAGACGTACGTCCCGTTGCCACTTCAGCTGTGCTACCTGGAACGCAGGAGTTCAGTCTTGGCTCCTCAGCAGGTAACATAATACGATATTGCCACGTACTTCTTTTTATACTCACGCGGTGAGGCGGAATTACGTATGCAAATTCCGCATGCCCATGGCATTGGCACGCCATTGGGCGTTTTCTAAGTGCTCGAAGATGATAGGCTTCTAAGCGAAACCTCCATTCGTTAGTCACTAATGTACGTCTCCGTTCCCTCCTCAGGGAACGAGGGTTACATCCGCAACCGAGACGTTTTTTTGGCAGGGTGTATGGTTCCATGAAGAACCTTTAATATCCAAAGAACCTTTCCATTGCACAAAAGGTTCAAGGTTCTATGTAGCGCAGAAAGGTTATTTAGACTATAAAATTATTAGGAAAAAAAATGGTTCTTCAATGGCATCATTGATTAAAAAAAAAGCTTTTTGGTTCTTCCTGGCACCTTTATTTTTAAGGGTGTACTTTACTATACGGTAGAGTTAGGGTTATGGTTCGGATTAGGTATAGTTATTTGTAATTGGGAGTAAAGCATTACAAAACTAACACGATTACAGTAATATATTATAATATACAGTAATATACAGTAATATAATATAAACTGTATATTTTTTCTGTAACACCGTAATATAACACATTACTAATAACATTTTGGTAATATTATACCGTTACAATCTCAGTAAAGCATGTTAACAATGCATTTATCCTGAAATTAAGTGGTGTTTGTTTTTAAAAAATAATTTAACAGCATCAGAGGTAAAATAGTATATGTCTCCAAAATTGTTCGCCAAGCTTATGATTAAATTTCATATTTGAAATCATCAATGAAATCTGACAACAACTGTCTCATACATTTTTAAAAACTGCATTTTTCAGCCTGGATAAGGCAAGGTAAGGTAAGTTTATTTATATAGCACATTTCATACACTATGGTAATTCAAAGTGCTTTACACCGAAAATTAAAATAATCACAAAATAAAAGTAAGGAAAATTAAAACAGTTATAAAAGGAATTAAAACAGATGCAAAGATGATTAAGGTATAAAAGGAATTAAAACAGTAAAAGATGATACATAGATAAACTTCTCATCTGGTAAAAATTTTCTGAATAATTTATGTTTGTCTCTTGTATTTAATTAATTTCTGCACTTGCTCTGGGACTTCCCCATACAGGTCAGGGCTCCAGACTAACATTTGAGAGCAGTGGCACCAGCGCCACTAAGTTTTACAGATGGTGGCGCTGGAGGAAAATTTATCATAAGGTTAATTTAATCATAAAATTACTATTGTTTTGCATTGTTTTGTTAATAAGTGCAGTTATTAATAATAGTACATGTTTGTTTATTGGAACAAACAAACTTGCTTGAATTGTTATGCAGAAAAAATTTACTTTTATTAACAACAATGTGCAAAAACCAAATTGTAAGGAAAATTGTAATATTCCACTCATATTAAATGTACTATTGTTCTTCTATAGTTTCATACTGAACTAAAAGGAACACTCTTTACTTGTTTTCTGTGTAATCCAGTCACAATTTGAAGATACTTTTTTTTTGTGACTTCCTACTTTTTTTCCATATATTAAGGAGTGGAAATGTCTAATAAGTCAAATAAGTGCTATAAAGTGGCCAGCACCTTTAAACTTTTAGTTTTACAAATCATCACACTAAAAATAATATTAAAATTGGATAATATTTAGAGCTTTAAAGTGCTGGAAAAAGTGTGAAACACTTGAAAAGTGCTTGAATTTCACTCTCAAAAGGTACGAACCCTGAGATGAATAATGTAAAAAAAAAGAAAAGAAAAGAAAAAACATTTGACTATTTCTTCCACAATACCAGGGGGTGTTACTACATTAAATCCATGGTGAATGTTTATGATTTGTGGACTGAAACCCCTGAATGCTTCAAAATGTTTCTCCTGGTCTCCACGTCAGCTCTGTTTGATCTGATATCTGCAAAGAATTCTGCACCGAACGCTTCCCACTAGGTCTCGCAGTAGCGATGTTATTAATACTGAGGTGAATTCAAATGCTTTCTCACTCGATCTCCCAGCATTTAGTAACGGTGTTCCGTTTAGTAATCGGCCCATGTATGAGCTCGCGCTGCGATGTCTATTATTGCTCCGAGCTGATAAACGGTCCGCGCAGCACAGCTCAAACGAGTAGTGCAGTTCCGTTCCGCTTTCGTTTCGTTTGCCGTCCGATGTTTCTCATACGTAACAGAAATGGCAGTTCTTATCAGTTGGGCACCGCGGTGGTCGCACCAGTGTGACCTCCAACCAAATTCAGTCGCACCAGCAGGAAAAAAGGTCGCAAATGCGACCATTTAGTCGCAGTCTGGAGCCTTGCAGGTTGTCTCTTTCTCTGTGGATCTTTCTCCTATAAACGGCCAGGCTGGACTATATCATTCCACGCTCCGATTAATCACCCACATAGTTTCAATTTCTCTTCCAGAAACTTCTTAACTGTGCTGCATTTACCCACATGATCTCGATTTCTCTTCCAGAAACTTCTTAACTGTGCTGCAATTACCCACATGATCTCGATTTCTCTTCCAGAAACTTCTTAACTGTGCTGCATTTACCCACATGATCTCGATTTCTCTTCCAGAAACTTCTTAACTGTGCTGCATTTACCCACATGATCTCGATTTCTCTTCCAGAAACTTCTTAACTGTGCTGCATTTACCCACATGATCTCGATTTCTCTTCCAGAAACTTCTTAACTGTGCTGCATTTACCCACATGATCTCGATTTCTCTTCCCGAAACTTCTTAACCATGCTACATTACCACAGAGCCAGCCCAACCACTATGGTTTGCCCCCCCCCCCTTTTTTTCTTCAGAAATAAATAAAATTGTAACCAAAAATAAAAACAATGTTAAATTGAAACATATAAAATAAAGTGCAAGCAGTTCGGACAAAGCACAGAGCTCATTCAGTAAATGCACAGCTAAACAGATGTGTTTTGAGTCTGGATTTGAAAGTGGCTACTGTTGGAGCACATCTGATCTGTTCAGGAAGCTGGTTCCAGCTACGGCTGGCATAATAGCTAAATGCAGACTCTCCTTGCTTTGAGTGAACCCTTGGTATTTCTAATTGATGTGATCCTAATGATCTGAGAGATGAGCATATCTGTAATGTATTGAGGTCCTAGACCATTGAGTGATTTATATACCAGTAATAATACTTTAAAATCGATCCTAAATGTAATTGGAAGCCAGTGTAAAGACCTGAAGACTGGTGTGATATGGTCATATTTTCTGGTTTTGCTCAGAATCCTGGCAGCAGCGTTCTGTATGAGTTGCAGCTGTCTAATGGTCCTTTTGGAAAGGCCAGTGAGGAGTCCATTACAATAGTCCACCCTACTGGTGATGAAAGCATGAACAAGTTTCTCTAAGTCTTGTCTGGAAGCAAAGCATCTAATTCTTGCAATATTTTTGAGATTTAGTTATTGCTTTAACATGACTACTGAAACTTAGGTCTGACTCCAAAATCACACCAAGATTCCTGACTTTTAGTTTTTTGACCCCTAGCAAGGTATGCATTCACCTTGAGAAATTCATCTTTGTTCCCATCTTTGGACAAAGCTAATGCGTATGCGCAATCCTAAACGTGCATCTTAGAACACTGCCTGTTTCTGTAGCAACAGGAGCTTCTAACGGCAGTGGCGCGATGACTTTACTAATTGACGATTGGTTCTTTCATTTAGAAGAGGAGGCTTTTTCGCCATATTGGCTGTTGCACTTTCTCCCATTCATAAGTAATTGGGCTATCATATACCACATCGCCCTTCACTGAATGTATAATGAGCAGCAATAAACTACATTTCAGCACTTTAGAATGCCTAGTCATACTTCTGTGGTTATTTTGGTGAAAGTAACAAAACATTTACGCAAATACAATTCAGAGATGAATTGAGTAACTAGTATAATGTATTACATTTTGGAAGTAACTTGCCCAACTTTGCTTGTAATTATGCATAATTTATTGTCATTACAGTATAGTACATGTAGTAATGTGTAACTACGTCATCTTAAAATAAAAATATTTCTGAAGGTGGGACTTCATAGAACAAGGAACTCATCAGCCGTTTTTAGGACAGTGAAAACAGCGGTATACAGATAAGTAAATTGTGTGAAAAATACTGTGTTTTTTACACGCGAAACATGAACACATGTTATATTGCACACTGTAAACACAATCAAAGCTTCAAAAAAACATACGAAGAACAGGACCTTTAAAGAACAGATAACTTTGAATGAGCATTCTATTTATGTTACCGGAAAAATGTTTGTTCATAACTTTGATAGAACATTTTGTTCTGAGAACGTTCCCTGTTAGCTGGGGTTATATTACACATTTTAGTAAGATTTTCCAAGGAATAGTGTTATTCTAATCAGTCAAATGTTAAATAAATGTAATTAGGCGAAACATCTAAATAATTATAAGTTAATGTTAACTTTGGCAGCCCCAACATTCATCTGAGAAATAAGTAGCAGAAATAGCTTACCCAACACATCACACTTATTTGTCCTGGAAAAGAGCCTCACATCTCTGAACAGAGCGTTGTGGATTTAATGATTTTGTACATTGTCTGAATTTTCAGCCCTGGCAAGCAGATGTCCAAATCTGCTGTATGTATTCATGTTTTTGGTCCAAACAGAGACAAATTGCAGCTTGGCATGGCATTGTGCATCTGTGATTTTGGAACAGGTGTTAACAGACCTGAAGATGCATTTTTATTCAACATCAATTGGGAAAAACACAACCTGTGCAGGTTTTCTGCTGCAGACTAATGTAAATTAATGACCATGTGGTGTGAAGAACACCCTCATTCCATTTTTCACAATGCATTTGCTAAAATACTGTATACTGGGTGCATTCTTGACTTAAAATATTTCTGCATCTATATTCTAAAACGTCAACCAGTATTCAATATAAGGCAAGGAGGTATCAGGAGAATGACACCTGCACAGAATGAAGCCTGTCAAGAACTATATTTTATTATTTTAATTATAAAAGAATGGTAGTATTTGTTGTAATGCCTATATTTTATTGTAGCTTAAATAACATAATTATAAGTGAGAATATAATGAATATATAATTGAGAATTATGGAAATTCCCAAAAATGTCTGGAAACAATACAGTTTATTTGGGAATGTGGTTACTTTATGCTATTTTAAAGGGTCCTAATTTTGTTTTGGAGGTCTCCTACAATAGGTTTAAATGCATCCAAGGTCATAAAACACTTTCTCATAATATACATTGCAGCATTACTCTTTTCACACAGTGTTTGATACTCTCTAAACTTCTCCTTCCGAGAGTCTACTCTGCTCTGATTGGTCAGATGGCCAAGTCCATTGTGATTGGTCTACTGCTTACGCGGGTCGGAAAAGAAACGGCCATGAGCATATCTGAATTTCAGCTCCGGAGTCTTCCTCAGTGATACGGACAGTAGCGATGCCATCAGTTTTACTGTTTTAATTCGAGCCTGAGTCTCATCCTTTGGAAGTGGCTGAAAAGTGGATTTGCCTTCTAGGGATGCACCGAATGTTCGCCAACCGAAATTATTTGGCCGAAAAGAGCAAAAATTGCACTTTCGGTGATTGGCCGAATAAGTGAAAAGACTGAATAACTTTTACCGAACAATGAGGTTTTTAATGACGCGATCAAATATAGCAACCAATGCGGGTGAGAGAGAGGCGCGCACGCTTCTAAATGCAGCAATGCAGCACATGTCAAAAGTGTGGAAGCATTAAGCCTTGTTTATACTTTCGTCTGGCTCCGCAGCGCAAGGGTCCGATGTTTTAAGTTATATTTTAAGTTAGTCAGACTCCACTCACTGCTCAAACCGAGTTTTTATTCAGTGCTGAGTTATTAATACAGGCTTGCAAAACCTCTCATGAACAAACAAACAAAATTTGATTATGATACCTTTAAGCATAAGATAAGATGGCCAAATAAAAATATTTGTATTTTACTTTATTTCTTTTTTTAAAGTTATATAGTGCTTTGTTTGTATAATGTCTGCTGGAATGCTACACATTTTCAGTGTTAAAGAAATATTTTTAAATTGTAGTTTTGTAATTTTTTTTTTTTTGGTAATTTAATTCGGCCAAGAATTTTCATTTCGTTGCATACCTATTTCTTTCGCAGCACAGAAAACAGCGTCTTCACGACATGTCGACACATGAACCAAACTCTTCCAGGCCTCAGCTACAGTAACTAGAGTTTGAAGGGCAAAGTTGTCGTTGTTCACGGGCAGCCAGTGAAAACCATAGGCTGGAATTTCGCAAATTTGTTACAAACCTACATATGATTGTGCAGGAAGTAAGACTGGAATTGTACTTCAATCAGAATCGTACTTTCTTTAGGGAGACAATAACTCCATTTATCGTGCACTTTGATATTTGAATCTTTGTGGACCTTTTACATTCACACATTACACACTCCATGAAAGGTAATATATGAAAAAGCATAATAAGGACACTTTAAAATAATGTCACAATACAAGAACATCTTGTTGCGGGGCAAAACCGTGGCCTTTTCTGTCCCTATCATAAAATAGAGCTTTTATGAAAATAAATAAAAACACTGCATTGCTATGCCTTGAGAAGGCAAGCTCAATATCAGTCTGTATTTACTTTTCATTTCCTTGTACTTACATTTTGAGAGCTGGGCCAGGTTAATCCAAGTGGGTACTTGGGAATGACCCTTGAATAAGCAACCAAGTTGTGTGAGACTCAACACTGGATTCTCATGCTGGATATGTTTTGCCGTTCAAAAGTGCTCAATACAGTCAGATCAGGTCCCTGCAGAGACCCGGAGCTGCGTAGGGTGAGGAAGGTTGAGAGTGAGAAAGAAGAACCACTAATAATATACTGAGGCTTAGATCACCTATGCCGAGGCACTTTTTCCTGGGCAAATGAGCTTTTCATTTTCCTTTTGGAAATCAGTGCTTGTCACGCCGCGTGGGTGCCGCCGGTAAATGCGATGCATGCTAAACTGTCTCTTGATCCCTTGGTCTGCCACAGACTGTCGCATTCAGTAAAGCAGAGCTAAACGTCTTAAGATGGGAAGCAAGACATTTTTAAACATAACAAGCATTCATTAAAGGGGTGGTAAAACACATTCTTTCGAAGGCTTGATTGTGTTTGTGGGCTGCACTGTAACATGTGTTCATGCTTCGTTTTTAAAAAATTTCATTATTTTTCATATATTTTACTTTTATTCTACACTGCTCTGTCCCTCCTTGTAAAAACGGTCTGATGGTTTCCGGATTCTATGAAGCCAGTCCCTCAAAAATACGCAATGGGCTCAGATTGGTTAGCTGGCCCAGTGTGTTGTGATTCGCTAACCGCCTAGTGCACGTTTGTCGGAAACGTCACGCCCCTTTCCTTTACCGGTAGCCTCAGACTACTAGCCTGTGCTTTGTGTAGTACAATGGCATCAATAAAACCATACCAATTTGAGCCCGAATCAGACCCAGACAATTTTAGTGAAGATGATCAAGCAGAACCTGTTCAGTCCTCAAAGAGTAAAGACTGCGGATCTATAGTGATCGCTACTGAATGGCACTGTTACTTTTGTATTTTTAGAACGATTATAGCCAAATATCTGTCGCAAGAATGAACACTAAACATTGGCTTTACTAGTAGCCAAATCAAACACAGAACCATGTTTAGCATGCCTGTAGATAAACAATACATAAAAGCTCTAATCAAAGAATCATTTACACTAATGCCAAGTTCGCTGTTGAGATTTTAAAAAGTTTGTAACGTTAGGTGTTTGTCGGATAACGTTAATATGAATGAGCATTTAACAAACTGGTTTGCAGAGCCAAATGAACGTTGTCGTCTGTTTACTTCCTTGCTACAACGTACAATTAACAACACAAACTATTACAGGAAAACACATCGACGAAAAATAAATCATACTTACAGGTTGTGGCCCGTAAACAGCTTCTGTTTTTAAATCCATCTTTCAGGACAAGCTGTTGTGCGAATCCTTCACTGAACTCGCAAAGATTGTGGAAGCTTTCCTCCGTGAAATGTGCAGCGGGAGCCGCACGCGCCCATTGTGCATTTACACTGGCAGTGTTTGTCTCGTGCAGCTGAACCGCGGCTCGTGTATTGCAAATACAGACGAATATTGTCCATTATGTCACATTTTCCGGTCTTCTTCTCCGTCCCCTGTCTGTCTCGTGCTTTGATTTGTGATGGGCAGCTTATATCTGCTGCAAATGCGACCATGTTCCCCTCTGTCTCATACACACATGCATATAACGTTGTATGTTAAACGCACTGCAACGCTGCCCCGTCCCTAGGAAGGCTGAACAAAGTGGACCTGCACTCCGGATGAAAATAACAGCGTTTCGTCAGCATTGCGGCAACAACACTCCAGCCTACTAACTATACCACAACAACGCTTCCCTGCTGCGATACAAAATGGCCTCGCCCACCCTTATTTAATATTCTCGGAGGAGGGGTTTATGTAATGTATTGGGGCTGGTGATGTCAGCAACCCTGGAGGAATGTGTAGTAGTCCCTAGTGGCCGTTTGCTGTAGTCCTTAGAAATGTATTTCTTTAAAAGCAAATATCTCCCTTTGCTTTAAACTTTGAACGTTGTAACTTTGCAGATGTTGTTTATGCTCAAACAGCAACATTACACACTAGCTAAAGTTAGAAAAGTGAAATCCTGGTTTACCACCCCTTTAAAGTCAACATAAATTGCAGTTTGCAACCCATTTAACTTCTGCAATTGAGTAGATTTAAAGGGATAGTTCACCCAAAAATTTAAATTCGGTCATAATTTACTCGCCCTCATTTCATTTCAAACACATAAGACTTTCGTTCATCTTCGGAACACAAATACAGATATTTTTAATGAAATCTGAGAGATTTCTGTCCCTCCATTGACAGCTACCACTTTGATTTATAAAGACTAGTCCTTATGAATTGAGCAGTTTAGTCCAAATTTTCCGGAGAGACACAATCTGTCACACATCACACATCAGTTGTGGCAAACGGAAGCTCAATCATGTTCGCTTGATGTGCGAGAACCAATGAGGTTCATTCTCGTGTTACGCAGCACATTTGAGCTTCTGGGAGAACCAATGAGGTTCATTCTCATGTTACGCTACATGTTTGAGCTTCAGCAAGAACCAATGAGGTTCACATTTGAGCTTCCTCAAGAACCAATGAGGTTCATTCTCTTGTTACGCAGCATGTTTGAGCTTCAGCAAGAACCAATGAGGTTCATTTTTGTTACGCATCACATTTGAGCTTCCTCAAGAACCAATGAGGTTAATTCTTGTATTACACATCACATTTGAGATATATCAAGATATATTTTTCAGTGAACTATCCCTTTAAGAGTTCAACAATATATTCAACAAGAAAATTACAGGGCAGGACTATTTTTATCTCAAAAAGTGGACATAAAAGTTGCATACCAGAATTAGGAATGACAAAAGCCACTTAATTTGTTCTCAGTCCGATCCGATCCGAAATCCTCTTAAATCTCATATCACCAATATCGATAGACCATCTGTAAACTGCAAGATTTTTATTGTCCATTTATTTCCAAAAAATTGTATACATGAACAAAATCCTTTAGCTATAAAAGCAAAGCTTACTATGTACTATATATTATTTTAGCTTACTATGTACTATATATTATTTTAGCTTACTATGTACTATATATTATTTTATCAAATGACACATTTAGCTTGTTTGTTATTTAGTGTTGTGAAATCATTTTTAGCAAAAACATTTAGGATCAATGTTTTTATATGAAGATCAATCCTCTTAATACAAAATCAGTATTGGAGTAAAAAATTGGGGTCAGATTTAAAAATAATAATAATAATAATACTTATATTCTCAGAAAGGAT
The DNA here is from genome assembly GCA_023566225.1 of Romanogobio albipinnatus. Classification (NCBI taxonomy): domain Eukaryota; kingdom Metazoa; phylum Chordata; class Actinopteri; order Cypriniformes; family Gobionidae; genus Romanogobio; species Romanogobio albipinnatus. Next base: position 42,068,186 of record CM042248.1, read on the forward strand.
GCATTCAAATAATCAAAAGTGACAGTAAAGACATTTATAATGTTTTGAAATATTGCTAGGTCAAATAAATACTGTTCTTTTGAACTTTCTTTTTACCCAAGAATCCTGGTTTCCATTTTTACACAAAAATATGAAGCAGCACAACTGTTTTCAATATTGATAATAATAAAAAATGTTTCTTGAGCAGCAAATCTGCATATTATGGATTTTTGAAGGATCATGCAACACTGAAGACAGGAGTAATGATGCTGAAAAAATTCAGCTTTGATATCACAGGAATGAATTACATAAATTAATATGTAATAATATGTAACATTAATACATTATTTAAAAATATATTAAAATAGTAAACAGTTATTTTCAATTCTAATAATATTTGACAATATTACAATCCACCCATCTCTGACCAGAATGGGGCTGAAAAAGTAAAAGGGATTAGTGATGTCAGCCAAGAAGCAAAGTTGGCAAGTTATTTTGATGAAAGATGATAAAGATAACCATTTTTGGATTTGAATTTACATGCACCAGTGAGACTAGGAACATGCATTAAGAAAGTAAATAGGGTCAGTTCTGATTTTTTTGTTGACTTTGAGCATTCATTAAAAAGTTGAATCGACTGATTCTAATTACATAAAGTAGCATGGCTTCTTTGAGATGCATGTAGAACAAGGTGATTCATGCAGACAGCAGCAGCAAGAGATCATGAGTTCATGGGCTGCCATTTACAAACTGCTTATTCTGCCTTGTTAAGATTGTTCAAAGGTATGAAACCACGGTTTTAATTATCAGATATTATACTAATTTCATAATAAATATTCAGCAAAGTATTCAGCAGACAGCATATGCAGTTATGAGCCATGTACAAGTAGCCAGGTAAATCACATAGGTTTTATTGCAGCCTTAGACACTCTGAATGAAATGAGTTTTTCCTGAGGTAAAACATTTCAGTCTTTATAAAAGAGAAATGTTCTGTTTTAAAGAGGACCTATTGTGCTTTTTTACATTTTCAGCTTTCTTTAGTGTGTAATGTTGCTGCTGAGCATGAAAAACATCTGCAAAGTTACAAAGCACTCCAAAGGAAGTTTCTGAACTCCCTGAAACTCCTCCATTGTAGTCTTGAGATTAGTCTTTGTAGCATAGACAGTACAAAATATGGATGTAGTGTCCGTGAAGTCACCCGTAGGTTTCTGAAGAGCATTTTTGAAGCCTAAAGTCGGCCATCACTCCTGGATAGCTGAAAATGGGCAAAGAGGCTGGACGTGGGTGGAGCTGAGGTACCTGGTTGCTGAAACCACGCCTACCTAGCTCGACCATAGTGGCAATGCACCTGTCACTCAAGTGGCCACGCCCTTAATTATGCAGAACTTTAAGGCTTTATATAATTTAAACGGATGAGTTAAAAAAAAAATCACCCCCCTCACAGTTGTCACGAAGGGCTAAATTTGCTGTATAGACCAAAACCACTTGTACCAGGATGTAAACATATTTTTTTTCTGCTGTAAAGTTGGGCATTTTAACATGAGGGAGATACAGATTTTACTCCCCTTTGGAGCCTGTCTCTAGCGGCCAGTCGATGAATTGCAGTTTAAGTCACTTCCGTGTTGGCTTCAAGAGAGACCGAGGGAGGTCGCCTCTTGCTTTGTAGTCTTGACATGTCACAATATTCCTCATTTAAATAATTCCCGCCCAAGGCATATGCAAAAAAGGGACGGGTCTGGTTGAGTGGGTTATTAGTGTGTTGAAACTCGCTGTTATGGTAAGGGGCGGGACATTTCTGAAGCATACTCGAAGCGGTTGACCAATCACAACACACTGATCCAGCCGACCAATCAGAACACATAGAGATTTTTCAGAAGGAGGGGCTTCATAGTGATAGATTTTGTATGCAAATCTTCCAGGCCAGTTCCTGTTTGTAAAATGAGCACCATTTGTCTTTAATGGCCCTTGGAGCCCATGAGTGATTGGATTAGCATCTATGCATTTGAATGTCACTGTTATGCTGATTGGATTAGGACTGATGGCAGGAACGTTTGGGGTGTGTAAGAACGATCTCCTGTGGGAGGTCCTAACAGTTTCCCTTTGTCTGAAGCCCTTTGTCTTCCCTGTATAAAGTTCTGTCTCAGAACACAGAACGTTGGGTTAAGATTGTTGAAGGGCGGCATGATAACATCGATGCTGAAAGACTGCTGCACTACAAACCTTCAATAAAATCTTCTCCCCACAAGAACTCTGGTCAAGCTTATTTATTTTATGTATTGGAGAAATCTAATACATTGGCGAGCCACCCAAACGACTGCTCGGCCAAATACACCAAAATCTAACTATTGAGACAGGAACTAAACGGAGCGTTACTGAGGAGCTGCAATAATGTCAAATATGCAACAAAGTATGAACATTTCTTTAACATTCAAGCATGAAAACCTATTCAAGTAGAACACAAAAACAAACTCATGGCCTCGATTTTATGGAAAAGCTTAATTGCTTAGCACTATATAAATAATACGAGCATCAAACTGTACACAGATAGAGATAAATACAGATAAACTGTACGTAAATCAAAAATTACCTGGTTGGTCGCTTTACATGTCAATCGTACTGTCTCTTCCTGTTTACACTGTAAAAAAAATATTATATTATAGTAAGAAAATACTGTTTTAGTTTTTCTACTTCATTTCTTTGAAATTGGATAGCAATTTCAGAGTGAAAACTGTTTCCAAACTCTTTTTTTTTAAGTGTATGTAGGCAGTTACCAAATATCAAAAATACTCTTCTTACACAGCTCTGTGGCGTAATAATTTGTGCTTTAAGATCCAAATCACCCCAGGGGAAAGTCAGCTAGTCAAATAGATCCCAGGCAAACATGAGGCCCTCAGCCTCTGCTTAGCAAATAACCTCAAATGATTCCATCATGCTATCGTTATTTGCACAGGTCTCCACAACCTGCATATGCACCATCCTGAGGTAAAGATTCATAAAAGTAGCCTGTTTGTGGAAACACTTGAGCGCCTGCTGCCCGGGTTGATACCATGACAACAGCTGTCGACCACAGCGCTGAACATCCGTGCCGAAATAAGAGCCCTCCTGCCCTGTGAAGTGTTCAGCATCTCTCTGGGCAGATCGCACACTACGTGACTCTGGTTTCAAGTGGATTTTCAAAGAGAACAAAACGAGATTGTTCGCTCTTTATGGATGTAATGACTCACACTGTGTTCAGTGTCTGAGTGTTGCCAGTATTGTGGTCAACAGATTAGAGTGCTTGAGCAGTGGCTAAAGGACTTTTTTTAACATCCCAAAGAATTGCATTCTATTGAAGCGAATAAAAAGTGAATAAAAATGAAAGGTAACATTTACATGTCACTACATGTACTTACTATAGTAATAACAGTAAATTATGCATAATTACAAGTAACTAACTCTAAACCAATCCCCAACCATAACCCTGTAGTAAATACATGTAGTAAATGAATATTACTCAGTACTTATTTAACTAATGTAACTGTCAAGGTTCTGTTTGTGTTGGGACTTTCAGTTTGTATTTTGATTCGTTCCTGTGCTCCTTTGTTCAGTTTCCCGCCACGCCTTTGTTTCTATGGTAACCATTAGGGGTTTAACGATGCATCGTTGATAATGATATGATTTGCGATATAGAGTTGTTTTATCCAAGACTCAAATTACTGTAGTAGGCCTATTTATTAGGTTCACCCAAACACAAATTTACAAATGTATCACAAATGTAAATTCTGTCATCATTTGCTCAGCATCATGTCGTTTTTCGTTTAACTTCCAAACACAAATGGAGATATTATTAAAGAAACCTGAGGGATTTCTGTTCCTCCATTTAAAGTCCATTCCTCTCAAACTTAAAAGATCCAAAAAATGTCATAAAGGCATATTTTATAAATTAACCACAGATTTGAGCTTTGAACAACTACATTCTTGCTTGAAAAAGTCTTAAATCTACATTTTGTGACACAATAACAGTAGTATTTTTAAATTACGTGGGTTTTCTCATACGCTATCGACGCATGCTGGTTGGTGCGAGATGCATTCTGGGAAACCTGTCTGTCTGAAGTCCACACAAGTCACCTCTCGATGCATCCTTGATAAAAGTTGCGGATCAAGGAAACATCCGGTGATTTGAACTGTACTTGGCCAGATGTGAACTCTGAGACGATTCACAAGTCCACGAGAACACAAGAACAGACAAGAACGCATATTGAGAAACGGCCAATGTTGTGTTTGCATGTGTTTCCTTGCCCGTCTGCCTGTTCCTGAGTGTTACAATTAAAGTTTATGTTTGGAGTCTTCAGCTGGTTCCTGAGTACACCACACCGTTACAGTAACTACGTCACCTTAAAATAAAGTGTAACCAAATTAAAAAAGGCAATTGACACTTTATCTCACAATACTGACTTTTTTCTCCCTATTTCTAGTTTATATCTCACAATCCTGACTTTTTTTCTTGCAATTTGGATTTTATAACTCGCAATTACCATACGTATCTCACAATTCTGACTTTCTTCTAGGAATTGTTAGTTTTTATCTAACAAATATTATTGTTTTTCTCACAATTGAGATATACACTCACAATTGGGAGTTATAAAGTCTGAATTGCAAAAAAACATATATTTTGCAATTCTGACTTTTTCTTTGGAATTGTAAGTTTATATCTCGCAATTTTTAAGGGGAACTGCATGCTATAAACTGGCAATTCTGACTTTTTCCCCCAGAATTGCAAGATATAAACTCCAAAAGATATAAACTCACAATTGAGAGTTATAAAGACAGAACTGTGAGTTTATATTGTGCAATTCCCCTTAAAAATTGCGAGATATACAGTGAGGAATATAAGTATTTGAACACCCTGCTATTTTGCAAGGTCTCACACTTAAAAAATCATGGAGGGGTCTGAAATTGTCATCGTAGGTGCATGTCCACTGTGAGAGACATAATCTAAAAAAAAAAAAATCCAGAAATCACAATGAATGATTTTTTAACTATTTATTTGTATGATACAGCTGTAAATAAGTATTTGAACACCTGAGAAAATCAATGTTAATATTTGGTACAGTAGCCTTTGTTTGCAATTACAGAGGTCAAACATTTCCTGTAGTTTTTCACCAGGTTTGCACACACTGCAGGAGGGATTTTGGCCCACTCCTCCACACAGATCTTCTCTAGATCAGTCAGGTTTCTGGCCTGTCGCTGAGAAACACGGAGTTTGAGCTCCCTCCAAAGATTCTCTATTGGGTTTAGATCTGGAGACTGGCTAGGCCACGCCAGAACCTTGATATGCTTCTTACAGAGCCACTCCTTGGTTATCCTGGCTGTGTGCTTCGGGTCATTGTCATGTTGGAAGACCCAGCCTCGACCCATCTTCAATGCTTTAACTGAGGGAAGGAGGTTGTTCCCCAAAATCTCGCAATACATGGCCCCTGGTCATCCTCTCCTTAATACAGTGCAGTCGCCCTGTCCCATGTGCAGAAAAACACCCCCAAAGCATGATGCTACCACCCCCATGCTTCACAGTAGGGATGGTGTTCTTGGGCTGGGACTCATCATTCTTCTTCCTCCAAACACGTTTAGTGGAATTATGACCAAAAAGTTATATTTTGGTCTGATCTGACCACATGACTTTCTCCCATGACTCCTCTGGATCATCCAAATGGTCATTGGCAAACTTAAGACGGGCCATGACATGTGCTGGTTTAAGCAGGGGAACCTTCCGTGCCATGCATGATTTCAAACCATGTCGTCTTAGTGTATTACCAACAGTAACCTTGGAAACGGTGGTCCCAGCTCTTTTCAGGTCATTGACCAGCTCCTCCCGTCTAGTTCTGGGCTGATTTCTCACCTTTCTTAGGATCATTGAGGCCCCACGAGGTGAGATCTTGCATGGAGCCCCAGTCCGAGGGAGATTGACAGTCATGTCATGTTAAGCCTTGTGGAGGTGTACAATTTTGTCTCTAGTGTCTTTGGACAGCTCTTTGGTCTTGGCCATGTTAGTAGTTGGATTCTTACTGATTGTATAGGGTGGACCGGTGTCTTTATGCAGCTAACGTGTGGAGTGGAGGTGGACATTTTAGACTACTGCCTGTTTAGACTACCACTGGAGGTGGACAAAGACTAACAGGTCTTTGAGGGTCAGAATTCTAGCTGATAGACAGGTGTTCAAATACTTATTTGCAGCTATATCATACAAATAAATAGTTAAAAAATCATACATTGTGATTTCTGGATTTGTTTTTTTAGATTATGTCTCTCACAGTGGACATGCACCTATGATGACAATTTCAGACCCCTCCATGATTTCCAAGTGGGAGAACTTGCAAAATAGCAGGGTGTTCAAATACTTACTGCACGTAAACTCACAATTCTAAAGAAAAAATTCTGACTTTTTTGGAGAAAAGGTCATAATTGTGAGTTTGCATCTTGCAATTCTGACTTTTTTCCTCACAATTCTGAAGACTTTTTTAAAAATCTCAATTGCCAGTTCATATCTCACAATTCTTACTTTTTTATTGCGAGTTTATATTGTGCAGTTGTGACTTTTTCCCACACAATTGTGAGTTTGTCATATAATTTTGACTTTTTCCCCCTCAAAATTATAAACTCACAATTCTGACTTTATAACTCTCAATTGTGAGTTTATATCTTTTGGTGCTTATATCTCGCAATTCTGGGGGGAAAAAGTCAGAATTGCAAGTTTATATTGTGCAGTTCCTCACAATTCTGAATTGCCTATTGCAATTCTCTTTTTTTAATTCCATGTCGGAAACAAGCATCCAACTTTGACTCATACCTCCAGATGCTCAAGCTAAGCTAAGAATTCACACACTGGCACTAAATTGTCCTCCATTAAACACGTTCATTGGATTAATCTCAAGGGCATGTCAATATATAAACTGGGTTATTGTAAATTCTGTGGCATTCGTTAAAAAAATGCAGGACACTTTTAGTCTTTTTAGCACTACTGTCAAGGGAAGAAGTGTAAAAAAACAAGCATTAGCATGTTCACACAATTGCAATTAGAATACATTTCTCATTCACTCAAACTCAGAAGCATTGATTTGGTAAAATTAGCACCTTTTCACATCACTCACTCTTCACCTGTGAGCTTTAACACAGTTGTTTATAAAAAAACAAATACATTTTAAACAGATGCAATACACTGGGGTTTCCAAAAGAAGGGTTTATCAAACTAATGAATATCAAATTAAAATTAAAGTTAAATTAAAATAAATGGAGCTGCGCAACAACAATAAACGCCTGCATCCAGAGATACCTGCAAGTCTATTCATAAAGAAAATGGCACAGTGTAAGAAATAAAAATGATAGAAAAACTGAAAAGGTCCTGGTGATTTTCTTCCAGGACACTATGCCTTAAGTTTACGGACATTTTCTTTAACCCTATAACACAATGCAATGCGTGAGTCAAAATAAAGGAAAAACTCCTGTGAAAAATCAGACTTTACGGACTCAAGCTGCCACAAACCCGTTAAACCTGATCGTTAATCATCACTTGAACAACATTGGGGGTTATTTGGCCCAATTGAACATGGTATAAACTGGCAACTTCTTGTAAACCTCACAGAATTTAGATTTTTTTTTCGAATCCCTGTGTCATGCAGGAAGAAGCACAAGAAAGAAAGGCACTGCTAAATACAGATGTAAACAATGTGTTTTACACTGCAGTAATTGCATTACGTTTTTGTTATGGAGCCCCACACACGGCATGAGGGGAAAAACCAATATCATGGTCACTATTTATTAATTTGTGGCCACATTTTCTTAATGTGTTCTGTTGTTTTAGTTAAATAGTGGCCATGCTGTACTCATTTGTTCCCTTGTTTTATGATTTAACTAAAACGACAGAACCAATTAAGAAAATGTGGCCACAAATTAATAAATAGTGACCATGATATTGGTTTTTCCCCTCATGCCGTGTGTGGGGCTCCATAACAAAAACGTAATGCAATTACTGCAGTGTAAAACACATTGTTTACATCTGTATTTAGCAGTGCCTTTCTTGTGATCAAATCACTAAATTGGATGCCACCAGATACTAATGGAACATTAGCCGTTTCTGTATTGCCATCTAGACTTTTTTATGCAGTTTTTTTTCTTCAAGCATGAATCGATTTCAGAGCTTTTTCTACTGCGTAACTAGCATACAACATGACAGGCAACACAAAAGTCCCTGGCCACTCATATTCTGAAAATAAAGCCAGAATGTCTTTTGCTGTTTGCTCCATGACAGCTAAAATGGCATCTAATTCATTTTGAACACTGATCACAGTATCCAGCTTCAGTTTGTCTTGGTTCTTCTCTATAAGACACATCTGTCTGACTCCATTATTTTAGATCTATTAAGCTTTTGAAGAAAACAAGTAAAAAAAAAGGCACAGACCTGAACTTTCTTTCAAAAAGTGACCTTAAAGTGACCTTGTAGTGTCTTTGAAGCCATTTCACTGACAGAGGACATGCTATTGTGAAATCACAAACTCTAGTGATTCATATATCCTGCTGTCACACAGTATGCCATGTACACGAAATGAGAAATGAAGCAGAATTCCATGAGTGCAATAAAATGAACATGAGTACACATTAAATACTTTTGGACCTTTTTAAAAAAAGTTATAATATTTAAGTGTAAAAGGTTAAATCGACAGCCCTGGCTTTAGTATTCAGTATTCAGCTTGCGCACCCAAAATGTGCATTAAAAAGAAAATGTTTGAATTAATTGGCATTCCATACTCGCCTTGCACTCAGTAGTGTGTGTGTGTGTGTGTGTGTGTGTGTGTGTGTGTGCGCGCGCGCGGGTGTTGATTTCTATGTTCCCTCTTAAACCCAAGGGTGAGTTCATTAAAGAGAACTGAGCTTTTTGTATCTCTCATCCCTCCTTTATCTCGCCGCTTTAATGTCTTCTAAAAGATGATGGTATATGAAATAGCCTTTCTTGTTAGAGGTGATGTGTGTGTAATTTTTTTTCGCAGTTTGAATACTTTCTCCAACTTAATATGCAGAGACAACTCTAAATAAGCCATTTGTAAGATGATTTCCTGGAAAGTGTAAACACTGCAACTCTATCAAAACATTGCTTGTTTGAGCATCCCAATAAGCCCCATATAGTGATACTGACTCATCATTTTGACTGCTAGCAAGCAACTATTTAGAAACACCATAGATACCCTAGCAACTGCCTAGCAACACTGTGTGCACGAGTGTGAGCACGCAGTTCATTTAACGGCCACCGGTGTCACTAAAAACAAGGGTTTCTGAATTCTACATACTAGGGCTGTAATCAACCAAAGAAAATCTTGGTCGACTGAAGTCCTGAAATTTTAGACTAAAATCGACTAAAAATGACATTAGGTAAAAAAAAGTTAAATGAATTAGCTGCGCACTGTGCGCAGTACTTGGTAGCCTTGTTGTCTGCCTAAATTAATTATAAATAAAAATAAAAAACTAGTAGGCTATTTGCAGTATATTAAATCGTTTTGGACTTGATTATTTTGCACTGAAATGAGTCTGACACACGAGTCTTTCGGCTCTGACAGCGTTGCATCACGTGCACCTGCGCAATATCATAGCCTATGATTTCCGAGAATATAGTGTGCTATCAACTAGTGATATCATCACAAGAACTTTTGAGGAATATGCAACATAATTTAGAGAATTGTTTTTGTCATATGTATTATAATAACTGACAGACACTATCCATTTCAGCCGCTCTTTGCAGCTCGAACATAGGAGCTCCGCTTCACGGGTGAGACACGAATAGACTATTAACTTAAAGCTTTTACTCTTAAACACAAAAGGCACGTCCACTTTAATAAAAAAAGGAATATTTATTAAACAAGCCAGATCAAGAGCAGAAAAAACGCTCTCACAATTAAATAAATAATATACAGCAAACTAGCCTACTTCAATCTGTCTCTCTTCTCCAGTGGGTTGGGCTAATCCAAAAGAAGTGAAAACAAGGGGGTGTTCTGAAGACAGACTGTTACCTGTGAAACAGGGGTGCTCTGAAAACACCCCCATTAGCAATTAGTGCTTTCCACCTGATGAAATGAGCGCGGCAAAACTGACAGTACAGATCCACTTTTGTGGCACGACTGAAGCGTGGTGTTGTGACGCTTCCCCTCATGTGATGGACGTTCCTCAAGTTTACCGCTATGGGCATGCTTTTGAGCCAGCGGGGAATGAAAAACAAAGGACCAGCGAGAGACTTCCCTCCGTCTTCATGTGCTCTACTTCTATTGGATAGTCGCGTCGCGTTCAGCGGATTAATTTGCATAAAGATGGGCTTCGGCCAGCTTTTTTGACGCACGGCATTTCAAATGCGGCCCCGCCTTCCCGGAATGCTTTGCGGGCGCGTTAAAGTCGCTTGACGTCACCCATAGGAATAAAGTGAAGTGCGTCACGACAAGTGTTGCACGGACAAGTGGATCTGCACCTTGATGAAATGAAGGCGACGTGGCAATAATGATGAAATGAACACAGCAAAAAAATCGACCAATCAGAATTTTGGTCGAGCCAGAACATATCAACTAATAATCGACTAATCGACTGGGAGATTACAGCCCTACTACATACAGCCCCTTTAAAAGTCACATTTATTTCTATAGCACTTTTCACAATACATGTTGTTTCAATATGTTATTGTTCATAATATCTTCATGCCTTATAGTCGCATTTAGCAGATAAGAGCTGGGCGATAATATCATTTACATTTTGTGACGATACAAGCAATCAAACAGTTGAAATTTGCTAGCATACTGTATGGATGTGGATAAAGTTGGACATACTTATATATACAACTTCATATAAAAAACTGGCCAATAATATAGTAAAAATCAGGTATTTGACATTTGCTGTTTAGTATATATCAGCTCACGTGAGTATATTTACTGTACGTATACAAAAGCATTTGGATATGATATATCTGCTGAGATTTGCTATTTAGTATATATTGCTTTTTGTGAGTATACTGTATGCTTCCTGGTAAAGTAGAATGTACTATACTTTTCGACATTATAACAATCAAGCAGTTGATATTTGCTATATACATTCTGGTATATAAATTCCTCATGAAATCCAAATTTTGACAATTTTCTAATGGAATATTGTAGTATTGATTTATTATAAATGCTTTATTTGAACTTTTTTCCCCATTGCCTCAATCTTTAATCAAAATAATCTTGCAGCAACATTTTCTTCTCTTCTCTGATGACTTGTGTCTCAGCTCGAGGGCGGGACAACCTGTCACTCACAGTAGATCCACCAATAGAAAACCACAACCATCCAATCAATTCCACATGCACAAAATCAAATTTGTTCTCGTTTGAGAAGCCGTTTCAATTGTATATACGTGACAATTGGGTAAGAAAAGACTACAACTTCCATTTCAGGTCAACTTTAAAGGTGCACTATGTAACTTTTCCGTCGACTAGAGGTCGCCTATTCAAAACAAGGCGTAGTTTGATGACGCCACGTTTGAGCGCAGACTCTTGGGACATGTGGTCTTCACCTCACAGCCGGAAAAGAATCAGGATAGGACTCGGGCAAAAATCATGTTCATGGATGTGATTATTAACGTTACTGTAGTATGAAGCAGAGCCAGACCGAGTGTTGTGGAGCTGAGGAAGGCCGCTGGAGCGATTGTTAATAAGATGAACGCAACACACGCCTAGCGAGCAGCGGGACTTTTATTATGCCACAGTCGCCGACGCCACTTCCACTTCCACTGGTAAAGCAGCTCTGTTTATCGTATTAGATATATTTAAGTGTGTTGAAAATGATGTTATGACGTTACTCCGTGCGTTCGCTCGGTGGCTGCTATGACACTTGTTCACACTGCAGTGAGAGTAAAGCGTTTCTGCAAAATAAAACCGGAAACACAGATATGACACAATTGACTCCCTCACACGTACTGGTTCCTTGGTTAAAATAGCAATTTTCTCACGATTTAGTTGAGATATTGTAAGTACTCAACTGAACAAAATATATAACATAATATATAATTTTTACTGAAAAAAATGTACATGATTAAATGGTTAACAATACCCTTAAAAAGTTTATATAATCTACAAGAATATTTCCTAAGGAAAATAATGCATTATATACCATTTTTATGTCCTGATAATGCACATGTAACTCTATACACATGTAAACTCAGCTCTAGAAGTCCCGTTGCTGTATCTATATTGTAAACTGATACATATTCTTGGTACCATGTTTTGAGAACCTAACCAATTGATTGAATATTTATCATCTCCAAAAACATCACGCTTTTCCAAGCTGTAAAAATACCTCCAAAATGCACAGTCACACACCTTGACGCTTGCCAATTATTCAGCATTAACACTATGGCATTATCCGTCCTGACATTATGTGTCCCTTACTTATATGTGCATATGCATGCATTAGAGTCATGATGTGCAATTTAGACAATTATTTTAAAACCCCTCCTTATGCATGGTAGGAATAATAATGATGGAAGTCATTACTAGAGGCTAATTCCCATCGGAGTGGCTGAAAGGGGGCTCAGTAGCACAGATGTCACTGGAGAGATCATCACCTGCCGAGTCGTGCCGACTGGACAGTGCTTTAATACCATCTGACAAAATCTGGGTGGGTGATTGATGTCTGCGCTCTGTCTAGTAATGTGTGCGCATCTCAGCCAACCACAGCACACCTTTAGGAAAGAATACATATATACCGGATTATATATATATATATGTATGTATGTATGTATGTATGTGTATGTATATATATATATATATATATATATATATATATATATATATATATATATATATATATATATATATATATATATATATATATATATATATACACATACACATACACGTATGTATGTATGATGCATTTAAATCAAATGCATATACCAAAGCATATACCAAATCTACATTTGAATATGTTACATAATACATTATTTATTTATTACTATAGAAAATATGTAATATGTGTAACAAGGACACTGTAAAACAAAGCTACAAAAGTGATTTTGTCTTTGTTTTTTGTTGTTTGATTAACATTACATGACTACAGTAGATTTATTAGGCTACTGTCACTTTAAGACCTGACGCACATGACGCGGATCTGACACACATCCAGTGTTCTCACAACTCACAGACATTTGAGTTCTCTTTTGCGTCTTATCCCATTTGATTGGTCTAACAGCAATTAATGATGGTGTGATCATTATGTAATGTTAGCCAAAGAATGCCAGGAAAAAACAGATGCTGCATTAATTGTGTTAAATATTTTTTACTTATATACTTATATATGAATATATATACTTATATACTTATATATGAATATAAGTATATAAACGGCAACCCCCCTCCCCACTGTAGTACTGATGACAACGACGTTCTTCAGTACAATAACAGTGTTTAAACATGGCTTTTATTCCCATAGATGTGTAAACACTAGCTCCTTTATTCTAATCTACACAATAGGCTCACGTGCCTGCAAGAATGTTAAACCTCCAGCCGCTTTCTTTGGTTTTCCTTTTCAGAGGTATTTTAAGTTTTAAGTCTAAATGGGTTTAGGTATTATGGGTCAGCTGGCATAAATTCCTCTGGAGCAATGAGATTCAAAGCTAAAAGCTAGCATATAAAGTTTTTAGACCTCAGCTTCTATTTGCATTACAATGGACAAGAGCGCAGACTGTAATATTAGTATTGTTTATTGCTTGTGCTGTTTGTTTAGATCCCATATAGCAATATAAAGAAACCACACATTCTCTAGAAAAAACAATATTTGATTTAAATTGGAATTGCTCTTTGACTGTCTTTGGAGTGGTCTTGATTGCCAAGGGATGGTCAAATGTGTGAATAAGAGATACAAATCTAAACATATCTGTTGCTGGTAACACTTTATTTTTCGATGGTCCACTTTAGACATTCTAACTATAAGTAACTTTGCAACTACATGTCAACTATCAGTCATTAGAGTATTAGACTTATATCTGCTAACACTGTATTTTAATGCTCCCCAACAGACATTCTACTGACTATAAAGGCCATTACATACTCCGCAAGGGTTAGGGTTAGGGACGTCATTTTGTTCTGGGCGGACATTTAAAGTGGGCGGGGTTAATGCAGACTGTTCGGCACCTACTGTTCGGCACCTACTGTTCGGCACCTACTGTTCGGCACCTAAGTATGGAATGTCCTGGCCAGAATGAACTTTGTTCTTGTTCTTGCCACCTCGAGAAAACAAACACATTTCTTTGTTCTTGCGGAGTATGTACCAAGCTTAAGTCACTTTGCATGTCAACTTTTGCATGTCAACTTGTTCTACTAACCCTAACCTAACACTCTAATGAGAGTTAGTTGACATGTTGTTGCAAAGTTACTCATAGTTAGTAGAATATCTAAAGTGGACTATCGAAATAAAGTGTAACCCTCGATTGCATTTTAAAGATGCTTTTCCATTCGTATCACATTGATCCTGGACAGTTTTGAGACCAAATGGTTAGGGTGTGTGTTGCTGTGCACAGAGGTCACAGTAAAGCCCAGTTTGCGGAAAATCGAAACGGCCGCGGTCTGCGGGGAGCTGATCTCTACGACCACCCGAGAAAGTCCCTGCTCCTTACAGAACTCTACGGCTTTCTCTACAAGCTGGGTTCCCAGACCTTGACGTCGCTGGTGGAAGGAGACGATTAACTGAAACACCTCCGCTGTCGCTGCATCATCTACGTTCCACCCTTCCTTCGAAATGCCATCCTTCACACCAACTACAGCCAGTAGCCCGGCCACCTTCGAATGCCCGTTCACCTCCGTCTCCGCCACCCAGAAATGATTCACCTGATTATCCAAGAAGTTGGCCTGAATATCTGCCATTTCCACCTCCATCCTTCTCTTGAGGTAGCTGTCATAAATTTTGTGGCAGCAATAGTAAACCAAGCAAGCCCAAGCTCCTCCGAAGAGCACGGCCTGGAAGTACGAGCTCCCTCCGAGCACATATCCGGCCACGGAGACGCTGAGGGTCACGCCGATGTGGTCCGGATGACTCATGGCTTTGAAGAAGGCTGGGTAGACATGCTCCAGAATGCCAAAGCGGAAGAGAGAGACAATAGCTGACTTATCTGTGGGCTTGTAGGGCCTGATTACACTCTGCACTGCAAGAGAGGAAAGAGACAGGGATTCAACTTGATGCTGACTGAACGTCTGCAGAAAGTCATGCAGATTTAAAGGCAGAAGGAAGGAAGTGCAGAAATGACCCTTGTAATCAAGCTAAAACCATAAAAAATGAAATACTAACTGACATAAAACACAAAACAACTTAAACTTATTTTATTTCAGCTATTTGCCAAGGATATATTTCTCATTTTCCTTTAGTTTAAGTTGAAAAACTAAAACAACTCAAACTAAATAAACTAAAACTTAATACAAAATACAAATGTAAAAAATAATAATAATAAAAATGACACACTAATGTCAGTCATTTGTAAACAATCAACAAACTTAATACATTATAATACATTAATATTTCACATTTCGGAAAAATTTAATTTGGTGTGAACCCAAGCAACACCACTGAACTTACAAAATATACAGATTTAAAAAAAAATAATAATAAAAATGACAAAACCACTTAACAAAAGACTAAAACTACAATTCAATTGAAAACCTATTTTACATATTATAACCTGAAAAGAGCATTTTAAGCTTCAAATTAACAAAACAAAATCAGATTCTATGAATAAAATGTGTGTATTTTTCATTTAAACATTGTAAAGCAAGAAAGAAAACATAGCACCCTATCAGAATTAATTGGAATTAAAGATTTACTATTGGAATGTCTGTAATTTGTAAACAATCAACAAACTTTATTATAATATTCATTATAATAAAGGAACGTTTCACATTTGGGAAAAATGTCATTTGGTGTGAACCCAAGCAACACCCCTGAACTTACAAGCAAACTAGCAGAACCATCAACCACACATAAATCTAGAAAATTATATATTGTGCCACAACATTAAAAAAAAATTATAATTAACCAAAGCACACGCTATTCCAGTCCTTGCAAGCTAATTGCATTAGTGGAAAGACGCACCTGCCACCTTTGAGACACCTCGCACAACACATTCCCCCAGAGAAAAAGTTCACTTACAGCTAGTTTTCTGTACCATCGCTGCTGCTTGCTGTGCTTCACTCTCAAACGCTCTACGCCTCCTTTCTTCCTCGCTCACTCTATGAACTTTACCACAGTATTGGGACAAATACCCATTACAGGGCAGCTTAGGAAAATAAATAGTGTTCACCACACACACATACACATACACGCACACACATACACGCACATGTTCAGATTTCAATATTTTATGGGGACTTTCCATAGACAGAGATATTCTGGCTTCAGCATCTGGTGTGTGTAAGTGACCACCTTTTATACTCTGATGATTAGGACATGATTGGTTAGGTCTGGATGTGATAAGGGACGTATCTTCCGAACTTTACGCTAGAGCCTTCATGACTTCCATAAGTTAACGACAATTGATGCCGATCCCGACCACTCATAGACACCTGTTTACATGATTTCAAGCTATCCGTGATTTTAATCATTTTCTTTATGAACCCAATTCCAAGAAATAGTCACAGTTGCTAAGAAACAATTATGAGGAATTAATTCACAAATATGAGAAATAACTTTGTAATTGTGAAATATGAAGTCATATAGTGAGATATAAAGTCACAAATATGAAAAATAACTTTACAATTGTGAGAAAGTTGTATTGAGATATAAAGTCATAAATACAGGATGAGAAATAACTTTAATAAGTGTTCAACAAGTGTTAAATATGAAGTCACAAATATAAGAATTAACTTTGCATTTGTGAGATATAAAGTCCTTCTGTATGTGAGATATGTGAAAATTACAAGAAATAGAGTTTTAATTAAAATGTTTAGGATATTTACTGAGTCTGAGTTCCTTTTATTAAGCTAGGATTGTTGACTGCTCCCCACAATTTAGATTTCAGGTTTTACTTATTTGGGCCCCTGTAATGTAGGAAAAACCTGCCCCACACACACACACACACACACACACACACACACACACACACACACACACACACACACACACACACAGTCAGTCAGCTTCTCTAGTGTTTCATAAAAACAGTTATAATCTTGGCCTGACTTTGTAATGAGGTCCTCATATGCCTGGCTGGATCTGATGAGCTGCATATCTCAATGACTTTGTAGGACCGAACCTGCTTGTTCACTAAATCTGACTTGGGTTTTAATCGCGAGAGCCCCGATTAGAGTAACGGCGTCATTTAATGTGAGCTGTAAAAGATACATCACTGCCAGCTCGACGTGCTAATACACTGGCTAAAATAGCTTTCTCCATGAGAGGCATAGGCCATGGTGCAATTATATTGTCCTTTTACAGCTTTACAGACGTGGCTTCTCAAACAAATTTATCATAATCTTTCCTGTTTTGTCCTAGAGTAAAAATAACAGCGCACAGGTTTGGAAATAATGACATAATATTCAAATATTGGGGGTTGAACTGTCCCTTTAAGCATAAATTATGAAAATCTGTTAGAAACAGATCACTGTGAATATTTACCCAGTTCAGCGGACACACACATTATAGGTGATTTCCGTGAATGATGTGGCTTCGAGGGTAATGACGATGACTCAGAAAACATTCTGATGCTTCTAAGGCCTTGGGCGCCCTAGAATTTAAATGAGAAATCCTTTAGTTCGTTCTGAGGTGCGAACGGAACCATAAATTACGTCTCATTGCTTGTCACTCAATCAGATTGCATGTTACAGAGGAAAGACAGCTCTCCAACCCATGCACTTCATTTAGTAACCAGTGCGCATGTTTTACATTATAGGCAAGGCTGGGGCTAGTTGTCATATAGGGAAGTTGGGCAACTCAATAACTTCCCAGCTAACAACTAATATGTTCCAAGTTTGGCTAACGTTCCAGTTAGGTAATGAAAATGTTTCAGATTGTTCTCAGAATGTTTTAAACACATTTTTCATAGTTACGTGAACATTAGGGAAACTTTGAATTTGATAATTTTACACACATTATAGCTTTTGAATGTACTCTGAACGTTCCGAAACAAATAGTTAAATAATGTTAGATGAACGTCCAACTAAAACGTTTCAGAAAAAAAAAGTTCCATGAATGATGTATAAATGTGACCCGTACTGGAAAAAAGAGTGGCAATGAGCAAATGTATTGTAATTTTCATATTTTCTATTAAAAAATCTTCAAAATGATTTATGATTTCTTAGAGATACCCAAGTCGATAGAGTCAGCAAAGTAAATTTTGATAAAAAGTCAGTTAAAGTTTTCTGAAGGTTCCAAAACAAAATCACCTAGCAACCATACCTTAAAATCCCTGGTAATAACACCAAATTTGGCACACACCAAGTTAAAACCAAATATCTATAGGAAAATATATATATAAAATATATCTATTTTCCCATGATACCACTATTGTTTGATTAACATTAATGAACACAGTATAATATACAGCCTATATATTAAGACCTACTGTACCTCACGGATATAATGTTACACATCAGATGTTTTTCCCCAATAGTTAACCAAATGTTCACTTAAAGGATTATTTCACTTCAAAATGAAAATGTCCTGATATTTTCACCCCCATCTCATCCAAGATGTTCAGGTCTTTCTTTCTTCAGTTGAAAAGAAATTAAGTTTTTTGAGGAAAACATTCTTCACATAATGGTTTTCAATGGCAACCAACTGGTTGAAGGTCCAAATCAATGCAGTTTCAAAGCGCTTCGAAGGGCTTCAGAGGCTCTGCCCGATCCCAGACGTGGAATAGGGTAAAACCATCAGCCATTTAAAAAATAAATAAATAAATAATATACTTTTTAACCTAAATTGCTCATCTTGGGGCGGTACTTCTGCCTACGTCTAGTGTAACGTTTTCGACGTGCACTCGCAGAGCAGCGCAAGATGAGCAATTTAGGCAAAAAAGTATATTCATTTTTATTTTATTTTTTTAAATGGCCGATCGTTTCGCTAGATAAGACCCTATTCCTCATCTGGGATCGGGCAGAGCCTCTGAAGCTCTTCGAAGCACTTTGAAACTGCGTCGATTTGGACCTTCAACCAGTTGGTTGCCTTTGAAAACCATTATGTGAAGAAAATCCTGGAATGTTTCCCTTAAAAAACGTAATTTCTTTTCGACTAAAGAAAGAAAGACATGAACATCTTGGATGAGATAGGGGTGAGTAAAATCTCAGGAAATTTTCATTTTGAAGTGAACTTATCCTTTAAGATATAACAGATAATGGATACTCGCCAAGACAGATATTTTGAAATACTGTAATTCTGTGTATATGTGTTGGGAAGGTTACTTTGGAAATGTAATAGATTACAGATTACAAGTTACCCTATTTAAAATGTAATAAGTAGTGTAACTATTTCAAAAGTTATGTAACTGATTACATTTGATTACTTTTCTATTTTCCAGCACTGGAATGCATTTTTATCACTTGCCATGATGGCAACTCTCAGACAGGTATAAGCCTAAAGCTTCAGGGCCAATGTGGATTGATGTAATTGGCAGATGTGGTGTGCTGCAAATACAAACAAGAACCAATCAAAAGCATCAGAATAGCAAAACAGCCTTTAAATGGCAGGAGGCATCGTGCACATCAAAAACAGGCAAAGCAACAAATTAATATTATTCAACATATCCTAGCTTTTCACAGAAAATATTCAGATGTAACCCTTTGTAATCATTAACAAGTAACTGTAAATTAATTACATATTTTTCACAGCAACTGTTACTGATTACTGTATTACATGATTTCATTTATTTTGTAATTAAATTACGTAATCTAGTTACATGTAACTACAGTGCGCGATCCTGATAAAGGCTACACACAGTGTTGGGGAGTAACTCTGAGGCGTGTTTGTGCGCACGCTTCGAATCCGTCAGTCAGCGCGGTTTGTTTACATCAGCATTAGGGATGCTCAAAACGGTTCATTTTCCCGACCGACAACCGCCGCTCATTATCCGATTATTAACCGTTAACTGATAAGATTATAATATTGAATTGGCATTAAATAAATATACAATTGACTGTGACCTGTTAAAAAGACACTTTTTTCCACGGGTTTATTTTTCTGTGCAAACCGCAGCATACAGAACAGATCAACAACAACATCAGAACCTGGATTCACATTATCAAATGTTCACGCACCTGAAGCGTTTCTGACAACAGAGAAAAACTGAATAAAATATTTTTAAAAAGCATGAAATAAATAGGCCTACACTAAATATTTTTCACTTAAATAATTAACAAATTAAGATGACAAAACGAAAACACTGAATCCGTTTGAAGCTTTGAAGAACCGGAATAGTTTTTTTCCTCATATAAAAATAGCAGGCCTGCCTCAATCCACACCTTGACTGGTTTTAAAAAAATTTTAAAGTAGCATGTCTAAGTGGTGCAAGGGGAAGTGGGGTAGCTGGGGGTGCTGCAAAGGATTTCAAAGGATTGCAAATGCAATGCAAATTTTTGTTTTTTATTCATTTTTAAAATTTTATAATTTATTTGTAATAGACATTTTAAGTGGCCCATTAAAAAGTATTATTTATTTGTTGAATTATGTTTTTAAAACGATTCCGTTCATTTCTGAAGCTCATTCCGCTCAGCACCGCGCGCTCAACCCAGAACTCAATTTGTGACATGCTGGATAAAATATAGGTCTATCTGAAATAAATAGTTAGGGCTGCCCCTGACTAAAGTTTTTTTTATTTTCTAGTTGTTCATTTAAGCTGTTGTTCACGCTGCTCCATGTCATTGTCTGTTATGGTCTATACTATTTGCTTATTATTGATTAAATCTGGTTGGTTGATTAAACATAGATTAAAGTTAAGATACAATTGATACAAAACTAAATTCACTTTAAAGAAATGCTTTCAACAAAACACAACTGATTGAAGTGTTATTGAACTTATTGAAGACCCCCGTCTTCTGACATTATGCATCTTATGTGTCCTGTTCACTTTTCAATGTAAATTAAATAAAAAAATAACATTATAATATTTAAACTGAAACTAATTACGTGTTTTAATGGCTACAAGTATAGTAGGCTACAGTACTGAGAAATGTCATGTCGGAGAGGGATTTGAGCGCATGTCATTTTACCGGTGAGCAGTTCATGAGTGAAGCTCCGCTTTGCTTTGCTGTCATGCTCTGGTAAGGTAGGCAGGTTTTTTGGTTAATTTTTTTTTCCTGTCGCTGTGCAAGCTTGTTTATTGTATATGACTGTGTAAACCTTTTATTTAAAGGTTTAATGTAGACCACAGTCTATTGCATTACGATTGCAAGAAGAATCAACATTGGGAAAATTGTGATATGCAGTCAAATGCAGTCCCGGTGTATGTAGACTGTTAAAACGAGTGGTCTCTCCGATATATTTGTTGTTCTTTCGTGTTTAATAGACTATTAAGAGATATTGTTTCTTATAAAAATGTGGTGACCATGCAGCAAAAAAAACTTTTAAACCGTTTAACTGATAGTATTAATCGGTCAAAATTCATACTATCGGTTAACGGTTAAACGGTCAATATGAGCATCCCTAATCAGCATGAGTTTGAAAATCACATTTCATTGGTACATGCCCATGAGAATTCGTTATATTGTGCTGAGGGGAAGTGCAGCACTAGCTCTATTTTTATGGACAAAGGAAAGGTACTACTCTTTTTTGAGAGAACCTCAAATTCGACCAAAATCAAAAATTTTCACTGGTCTGTAGCTCGTATCTTGCCCATACGCATGTAACGGACGTAGGCCAGTAAGAGCTGTGCCTGTAAACATCCATCCCCTGTTCTCAAGAGGCGCTTGGACTTTTTTTTCAAGTCCCACTAAGAGAGGGGCGGTTAGGACTGGTAGCATTTGGTGCCGTGACCCGGATGGGAGTGAGGTTTAGGAGGGTGAGTGTAACAGATGTAGACCAGTAAGAGCTGTGCGTAAAACCTTTATTACCTTTTGGTTTACTTCTGTGGGAAATAAGATCTTTGTACCAGTCGCATTTCAAATGATACCAAACATGTAACGTGTTGTATGATAATTGTTCACATTAAACCATATCGATTTTTGGGTTAATTTCAGATTATCTCAGCTGGTGGAGAGAAATTGTGGGGGAAGAGGGGGTGAAGGGAAGGAAATGCAGATTAAGACAATACTGAAGTGATTGACTCAATGTGATTGTGTAGCCCTCTCTTGGCCCAGACTGTCCGGCATCAGTCGTACAAGCCTAAAAAACTTAATTAAATGGCAAGTTCCATCGTGACAACTTACCCCATACACTGAGACAACATTCCCCGGGTGTTAAACCAAAGCTGCCAAGACTTTGTTATACGTCTATACAGGAACTCACTCCAAATTTACATTATTCAAGACTACACTACCACAGCATGCAGATCTCACCTCAAGAAATAATGGATCTTTGCTTGACGCAGTTAGAAATCCCACATTTTGGCTAGCCAAAATTCATTTGTGAGGAGTGTTATATCTGCACTGTAAATATTAGCTCAATTTCCATAGTTTGACAGATACTGTACGGTGGGCCTGCCTGCCCTAGTGCTAAAAGATTTACCTTTCACCTCCATTTATAAGTGCATAAAATGTGCACAGATCTCAAATCTCTCGCTGGAACAAATACAAGCAATTGCTGTTAAGCTCTGATGGCATTTCACAAAGCCATGTGGCCAATATATTTATGTTCAGAAATCCAATGACATATTTATGAGGACAACCAATTCCAACATTGCAAATGCGCCTTGTTTTTGTCTGTGTTTTTTTCTCTATGGTCCATGCACAAGAATGCTGCGGTTATTTACAGAGAAAGCTCAACTGCTGCCGTAGCTCCTTATAAACCATATTTCGCTTCTCTGATTATGTGCTACTGATTTACGTGAACCCTCTACACGAGCATCATCTTTTATTCCTGATCTTAACAGCGTCAAGTGCTTATATGACCTTGAGGCAGTTCACTCAACGCATGGATCTTCTTACATTTATTTTGTTTTTGACACTCAAATTAAGTGGTTTTAAAGGAATAGGTCAAGTCAAAATTAAATGAAAATTCTGTCTAGTTGCTCACATTGAAAGTCCTTCTAAACCTTGATGACTTTCTTTCTTATGGGAACTTCAATGCTTCATAAAAAATAAAACAAATGCAAACGCACCATCGAACGTATCATACAAATCAACCAAATGACTCATGCACTAAAAGTTGAATGCTGACGTATTGGAGCTTAACAGACCTAAAGAGTCTCATTTACTGAAAGACTTGACATCATGCTCTCCTTGACTAATTTATCATTCATGAGTTCATAATGAGTTTGTAAGACAAGTAGCAATGTTACACAACAAATTGTTCTTTTGAGTCCATTCTTTTTAAAGAATCATTGGTTTACAAAACTAGTCACAAGGGGTCCTATTATGCTTTTTATTTTTTTCAACTTTAGTCTGTAATGTTGCTGTTTGTGCATAAAAAAGATCTGCAAGGTCACAAGCTCAAAGTCCACTCCAAAGGGAGATATTTTATGCTTGTATGCTATTTTAAAGGTTTCTGGACTGAGTGGCAAAAGAGCTGCTGCATGACTGGAGTTAATAGGGGAAACTGCGAAAACATGAGTAAAACAAACGATTATCAGTTTCAACCAAGCGGCAACCTCCCGCAGTTTCTCTTGAAGCCAATACGGAAGTGACATAAACTGCTATTCATCGATTGGCCGCTAGAGACAGGCTCCAGAAGGGAGCAGAATCTCATTGAGCCCTATATTAAAATGCCCAACTTTACATCAGATTACAATATGTTTACAGCCTGGTACAAATTGTGGTTTTGGTCTACACGGCTAATTTTGCCCTTCATGACAACTGTGAGGGGGGTGAATTTTTATTTAACTCATTCGTTTACATTATATAAAGCATTAAAGTTCTGCATAATTAAGCCACTTTGAGTGAGAGGGGGATAGCCATTTATCTGCTGTATGTTAGTTCCCTTTTCAGTCGGTCACGTTCGACGACGTCGGAACTGACAGACGAATTGGGATCTGTTTTCAGAGACCAATCTACTACGAGTGATTAAAATTGAGCCAATGGACATTGGCATGCGGTTCACGCATTCCACGCACCGCCCGCTGCGCGGGTATAAATACGGAAGTGGAATACCGCATCATTGCTTTTAACTTCGGAGCCTAATGGTTTGCTGTATCAAGCTGTTTCTATGAAGAGTGTTTAGACGAGTATCGAGGAGGATCGCTCTCTTACCTGGGTGCCGGTGTGACGGCGCGAGTCAGCGAGTGGCCGCTGCAACATACACGTGTTCCTGTGTTGGTTGGCTAGGCGTTTCCGTTCTTGAGTGCTCACACGCAGGCTTGCCATCGGACTGCTGTGAGCCGCGGTCATCTCCCTGAGTGCTTCAGCACTTCTAAAAGAGCATTTCCTTCTAAAAGAGCAGCACGGTTTGACCCTGCGTCTTTTTCAAGATGTCATTCAAACTGTGTTTCTGGATGCGGTTGTTTCCTGTCCTCATTTGACGGCAACGATCTCTCTCACATATAAACATGTGAGATTACTTTCGTGGGTGATCCAGTCACGTCGCGCGCCGGCTGACAGCGGGGGTTGTCAAGGCAACCCAGCGCGTCACTTGGCAGTCTCTAGATGCGCGGTCCAGACTATGAAACCTCATACGGGGTTGAGTCCCTTTGCTTATTCCCTGATGTCCCTGATGGTGCACCAGAAAAGGGCTACTTTAGCTAATAAGCCTTGGTGACCTGAGGATTACAGTGGGGCATCCCCACCGGGTAAATCTCTTCGGGCCCCCACTCCTCTATCGCATCATGAGCATGCTGAGACTTTGTTCGTGGGTGGTTCATGTTCTCTCATGAGAACATGGCCACGTCTGCGCGTTGTTCGTACTGCCCCTTTCAGAGTGTTCAGCGTGCCGTGTGCCGTCGAGTCTGGCGGCCACGCCCACTGTCTCTCATGCCTGCTGGTAGCTCAGATGGGATTGCTGGTCCTTTTTTGAAAAAGGGGGGACCTAGCGTTTCATTTGTGGCTCTGGCAGAGGACAGATGTCAATTGCTGCATCGGAAAGAGGGCTGTTATGCGCTGGAGATGATGATGCTGAGTTTCCCACTATAATAGTGTGTGATCATGCTGAATCAGATTCAGAGTTGACAGCCATGCTTTCCTGGGTGGCTGCCTGGATGTGCATCGGAAAAATGTAGCAGTGTGGAACTATTTGGTGTCAAAATATGGAACACCAAAAGGGCCATAATCTGTATAAATTTTTTCCCTCTCTCACTACCCTCTGTCCTGCATGCACGAGGGTAGTCCAGACTTATGCAGGAACTGCGTGCAGTGATGGACCTCGCTCTCCGGGTGATGAAAGTCACTGCACGCTCCCTGGGTCAGGCGATGTCCACATTAGTGGTTCAGGAATCTGTGGCTAACTTGGCAGATATGCGTGAGCCCGACAAAGTTTGGTTCCTCAACGCCCCTGTCTGTCAGGCTGGCTTCTTCGGCGACGCCGTCGAGAACTCGCACAGCAGTTCTCGGTGGCCCAGAAGCGGATGGAGGTGGTTTAAAAAATAAATACATAAAAAAAGCCCCGACGACTAGCTGCTGCCTCCACCCAGTCGTCGGCTGCAGCGCCTCCATCTTCTTGTCACCGAGGGTGCCCCCCTGCATCCGCCTCCACCCCTGCTAAGCCAAGCAGCAGCCTCCACCCGGGCAGCAGGGCGCAGGGGACGTGCCCAACCCGTCCAGGGTCCCGCGAGTCCGCTAGCAAGCACAAGGGCAAGCGGCCCTGGAACGGGCAGCCCAGCGAGATGGTACTGCTCGGGGAGATGGTGTCCGCACCCCTCCCTCCTCCGTGGGAGGACCGGGGGGAGAATATTTTTCGGTTTCGGTCCTGCCACTGGCTCTCCGGAGTCCAGCAGTACCCACATTCTCAGAGCAGTTTCCTCCCTCCCTGGGCCCTGAGAGGGTCTGGTTGGCAGTGTGCGACACTCCCGGGCCTTGCCACTCCTTTCCTCCCCTCTCTCCCTCGCCAGGTGGCAGCAGTGTGGGCACCGAGGACGCCCTCGGGTCTTCTCACCCATACTCTGCCCCACCTGGAGTACTCAGGCAACACTCTGGGCCGCCTCCGGGCCTCCCGAGTCGGGTCTGCGTACTCCACCTCGCTGCCCCACCCCGGGTACATCTGTGGTGCCATTGGTCCAGCTTGTTCGGTCCCTGGGGGCCTGGCTAGGTCTCCCCGGACCGTCTCGCTGGCTCATCCGTACCATCAGACTCGGCTACGCGATTCAGTTTGCTCGACGGCCTCCCAAGTACAGGGTACGGTGCTCAGTACGGTGCTCAGAGCACTGCAGGGTCCTCCATTTGAGCCTTTGCAGTCTGTTGAGCTAAAAATTCTGTCCATGAAGACAGTACTCCTGATGGCATTGGCCTCAATTAAGAGGGTAGGGGACCTGCATGCACTTTCGGTCGACGAATCGTGCCTAGAATTCGGGCCGGCCAACTCTCACGTTGACCTGAGACCCAGGCCTGGATACGTGCCCAAGGTTCCCACCACTTCCTTCCGGGACCAGGTGGCGAACCTGCAAGCGCTGCCTTCGGAGGAGGCTGACCCAGCCCTAGCTTTATGCCCCGTCCGCGCTCTTCGTGATTACGTTGACCGGAGCTTTAGAACCTCACAGCAGCTCTTCTTCTGTTACGGAGGCCAGCAGAAGGGAAAGGCTGTCTCCAAGCAGAGGTTAGTCCACTGGATAGTGGATGCTATCGTCTTGGCTTACCAGTCCCAAGACGTGCCTTACCCGTTTGGGTTGAGAGCGCACTCCACAAGGAGTGTAGCTTCCTCCTGGGTGCTGGCTCAAGGCGGCTCACTGACAGATATATGTAGAGCTGCGGGCTGAGCAACACCTAACACGTTCGCTAGATTTTATAGCCTCCGTGAAGAGCCGGTATCTTCCCGCATCCTCTCCCCCAGTGGCCAGTAGCACTAAGTACCCGTTCTAGTGTCGGCTTGCGTGCGTCTATTCGCTCCATTTGAGTTCCCCGGAAACGGCTAACCCTGTGAGTTCCTCCGTCACCCCTTCGGTGTCAGACGTTGTGGCCGTCTGATGCTAGGCCTGCACCCGTATGCTTGTGGAACGTGTGTGTAGGCTGGGTTCCATATGTTGCGGTCCCCTAACGGCTACCCCATATGTGTATTCTCCACGGTATCTACTACCCTAATAGGCTAGCCCCGTGTCTTTCCCTTGACAGAGCCCGCTCTGTCATCTCTGGGCGTGTTCAGTAATAATGTGTTATATTACACAATATAAAACACCCAGTAGAAAATATATACATCATTAATTAATCATACTTACAGTTTGTGATTCTGAGGAGCCAGCTGGTTCAAATAAATTGGGTACTGACTAGGGCTGCTCGATTATGGCAAAAATCATAATCACGATTATATTGGTCAATATTGAAATCACGATTATTTAGCATGATTATTGGTGGGTCATATGATCAAAATCTTATTTCATGATATGAGTAAATTTAAATGTCAGTGAAATTTCACAATTATCCATACTTTAGCAAAAACTAATACTAGGTTAATTAATGCAAGTAGGCTAAATGTCCTCAAAACAGCTACAGAGGACAAGTAAACAGTCAAAGAAACTAGTTAAACTAACAAAACCAACAAAAAATACAACAGAAAATACAAATAAAATAAACAGGTTTTCCAGGAAGATGTACTAACAGTGATATTTAGATGAGTAATACACAGCAGAAATAGAATAAAGTTTAAAAAAAAAACAAAGTAAAATAACTGCTGTATAAATTAAATATTGACTAATTCTTATTTAAAACGAATAAAAAGATATTCATTTAAGAGCAGTGAGTGATTTTATCTTAGTCTTTTTTTGTTAGATTAACAATGACTGCTGCTGACGTTGAAGAGCTGCGCGTACCATAGGCCCACTGCTCTTATACACGCGCTCTTTCTCTGTGTTCATTTAAGACATAACCGACTGCATTTACGAGGATACTTACCAAAAAGGCATTTTGATATATTTGTGTGTACTAGACTATTTGACCGTTTAGGCGTGTATCTGAAGCCCATAGTATACTTTGCTTATGTCCGTTCCGCCCATTCCGCCCCGTCTCGGAGCGCGCGCGCTGGTGGTCGCCTATGGAACAGCATTTATTTCGCAGCTTAATGCGCTTTTAATAGTATTGTTTGGTTTCAAGCACATCCCGCAGTTTATCAACAGTAGACTGCATTGTACATCACTCTCTTATTCAGCTGATTTGGATGTTAAGTTTTGGGTTAGAGAGGAATGCAAGCGCACTGCTATCTGCTGTGAAGGAAAGGAGAGTGTGCTGACTGAACGCGGGAAGCGGTACAGTAATCGTTTTACCTCGATTTATCTTATTTTCATAATCGTTGGAAGCCAAAATCGAAATTGAAATCGGAATACTATTAATTGAGCAGCCCTAGTACTGACCCATCTTTCCCATCAGAGCAAGCATTTTGTGAATCCTGTTTTGAAGGCGGGTCAAGTTTTTCGTGAGCGGACAACGTACAACATAGACAGGCATTATGCAAATTTATTTTCTAGTATGCAGAACCATCACGCAGTGAGATTTGAAACACAGATGACTTGTTTAGGCGGTTCAGAGTCGATTCTTTCTTTTGGGAGACAATAACTTTTTTATTGCGCACTTTCGACTTTACGACTTTTCAGACCGTTGACACTCACAACAGCGATATTACACACTGCATGAAAGGGAATATTAGAAAAATATACCATAATAAGGGCACTTCAACAGAATCCACTTTTCAAGAACTACAACGAACGGCTCATTTGGACCATTTTGAACACATTTTCCCGAATCTTGTGAAGTCACACTGTTAGTAATTTAAATAATCTCCACCCACAGAATTTCTTAAAAAAGGGGGCATCTAGAGAAGTGTGTTTTTGCTGTTTTTTCCACCCCAGAAAAGTTTGTCCTAAGGCTGATGAGTGGTTAATTTATTTTAAACACTGTTCCTTAACATTATAACCCCAACGTTTATCTGTGCGCTGCACATTTTACGGAGGACAGCTTCCAGAACCTGAGAGAGTACAATGCAGTCTACGCACAAAAGCTTCTCCTGAAATTAAGCAGTTCCCATTTTGTCAGGACAATCTGTCATTTATGGATCTTAGTTGTGTTTTCTATTAACAGTTCCAATTATAAGTTTTATGTAGTTGCTATGATGTAAACAAAGGGCAAAGCTTTGCCTTCGCTCGTAACTAGCATTACAGTATTGATTTAGTGTTTCCTGTAGCTTTTGTAAGATAGTTCACCAGCCCCTAGGAAAATTATCCATGATTTTGTGAACGATTACTGTTTGTATTGCCATAGTTTTCCAACAAATATGATTTAAATGGTGGGTAACATTGTATCTATAATCTTTAAGAAGGAAACAAACAAAAAACACACCAATCCTCTTGTTCCTAAACATTGTCAGGGTCTGAATCGGGCTTTAATTGATTTGATATTGACACCATCCTTAATTATTTACACAAGAGCAGAACTCGCTTTTATGAAGGGACGTGGCATTTCCCAAACACGCGCTAAGCTGTGCCAATCGCTACACACTGGGCCAGCTAACCAATCACAGCACATTTCATATTTCAGAAGGAGGGGCTTCATCGAAACAGGAACTAAACGACGTGTCAGACTGAGGAGAGAGGAGCTGTAATACTGTAAAATTTGTGAAAAATAATGCGTTTTTGAACAGTCACGCATGAAAACATTTTCTAGTACACCCCAAAAACATAATCAAGACTTCATAAAAGGGCATAATAGGACCCCTTTATTTTCGGTCTGTTCATTAATTTTTCCATAATAATAATAAAAGACATATGCAGTATTGCAACAGGGAACGTTCTCAGAACTTTGGCTAATGTTCTGGCAAGGTTCTCTCAAAGTTATGAACAGTCTAAGAACTTTAGCAAAGCGTTCTTATAACATATATTTTTGTTATCTGGGATATAGCACACAAGTCACAGCTGCTTTTATGACACTTATGGTTTTTGCATTCTTTCTTTTTTTGCGGAACTGCTTTATAGATGAAATGAACTAATTTAATAATTGATGATCTTTATTCTTTACAAGAGAACTAAATCAACATTGAACTGACTTCAGCTGAACAACAGCTGAAATGCATAATTTTCAGAACTGCTTTATAGATTAAATGAACTAATTTAATAATTGATGATCTTTATTCTTTACAAGAGAACTAAATCAACACTGAACTGACTTCAGCTGAACACCAGCCGAAATGCATAATTTTCCTGTTACAACTGCAAAGTTGCTTTGAAAAAAATCTGTATTTTATAAAGCTCTACAGTATATAAATAAAGGTGAATTGACAGGAAAAAGTAAGGCATCATACAGGTTTGGAAACAACATGAGGGTGAGTAAATGATGACAAAATATTCCCTGACAAAATATTCCCTGCACGTTTAGGCGATCTATCTCTTTAAAACGTTCATTCATGCTCAACACGTGGAATAAAGCTTAGTTCTTAAAAGACTGAGTCACACAACAGAAAAACTTTGAATGCTTCAATTTTCCTCTGGGTATCCTTTTCCTTTCTTTCCCGCAATGCTAATTATTTTTTGGGTAGTTAATGAGTTTTGCACCAACTGAAATCTTAGGAGAAAATTAAAAGCAACCTGCTGTTTACCAAATGTTGACTCTACTGAAATGCAAATGCATCAAACTCGGATCTTGTAAGATGTACACATTATTTCTCTGCAATATTTGTCCTATAAATAGAGAACTTTCTAGTTGAAGTAAATTATGCTGAAAAATAACTATGTTTAAGCAAATTGGTAGCAACATATTGGTTCATTTAAAGTCTTTTCACATAATGTTAACAACAGACATTATTTTTTTACACACAAATCGAAAAAGCTATTATAAAAAATACAGAGGGACCACATGGCTAGAAAATTCTCATTTTCCCCCTGATTTAAGGACTACAAACATAAGTTAATAGATTCAAACAAGCCCTTTGCTCTCCATATTTCTCATAGACAACATAAAATGAAGAACAGTCAATAAGTCATGCAAACTGTTGCCTTAGCTCTTTAACAAACCATTTCTCTCTTGGAAAGTATTGGAAAGTAATTGAAAATTTAAACCATGTTAAAAATGTATGGATTTTACTGCATTAGAATTAGATAACTACATAGGCATATATCAAACTAAACTATGCTAGACTTTTTCCAGCTTCACTTTCATTTAATTTCTCAAGGCAATTTGTGCAATGAATTTTAACCAACAATAGTGTAACAGTTACATTAACTACCCAGCTAACAAATATGTTGCATGGTTGGGCGTCGCTTGGCCCCCCTAGCGACTGAAAGGATAAGGATTACAAATAAAGGATATTTTCAACTCGAAATGCATATGTGTGGTAACGCAACGCTGTTTTATCATATTAGATACAATTGAGTGTGTTGAAAGTTATGTTATAATGCGACTCTGTGCGTTTGCTCGGCGGCTACTATAAGACACTTGTTGCACTGCAGTGAGCTGGATCGATATTAGGCATGGTAAACATGGTTCTCGCGGTAAATCAAGAAAACGAGATTTAAACAATAAGACTAACTGTGTTGAGCTATAGAACAATACTTAGTTTTCTATCTATAAATGTATCCAAACAGTTGCTCACCTGTCTAATAAAACACATAATATATTAAAGTGTCTTTGGTGTTTCCATGGTTTCTACAAAACAGATATGATGGGTATCGTGGGTATAATGTCATTGATAGGCGACGCACGGACACGGTCTGCGTACTGGTTAAAATTGCTTATTTCTCTGGATTTAAACATTCTTGGAAACATTTGGGATAATGCAAGTACACAAGTCAACAAAATATTAGTGCTGGGAATCGATTAAAAAAATTAACTTATTAATTGCATTGTTTTCTGTAATTAATTGCGATTAATCGCAAGTGTTTAATATTTTGATATTGTATTAATTTCAGTTACTATCCACATTAATGTAGAAACAATTTAAAGACAGCATATTTTAAATATGTGTTGTAATGGCATCTTTTTATGAATGAAGGCCAGTATCACTGATAGTAATGTCTCTATGAAACATTAAGTGAAGTGAAGTGACGTGTGGCCAAGTATGGTGACCCATACTTGGAATTTGTGCTCTGCATTTAACCCATCCAAGTGCACACACAGTAGTGAACACACACACAGAGCAGTGGGTAGCCATATTGCTGCGGGAGCAGTTGGGGGTTCGGTGCCTTGCTCAAGGGTCTCACCTCAGTCGTGGTATTGAGGGTGGAGAGCGCTGGTTATTCACTCCCCCCACCGACAATTCCTGCCGGACCTGAGACTCGAACCTGCAACCTTCCAGTTACAAGTCCGACTCTCTAACCATTAGGCCACGACTGCCCCTGATGACCCTGATGACATTAATGACATTGCATTACAGTATAACTGAAAGCTACCAATTTCAACATTTATTAGGCTTTAAAAAACAACTTTTAATTTACGTGAACTTAAAACAATCTTTACATGAAACCATTATAATAAATGTTCCCTGTTAGACAGCCTTCCCTGTTAGACATATACAGAAATGTAATAGTTATCAACACCTTTCTTAACTGCATAAATAATAAATAAAATATATATTAATCATCTTTTCTCTGTTCCCGTTGTTCTTTGATGAACATTAATGACAGACATCATCAGTGCTGCTGTCACTTTAAGATCGGCCGCTGCCGAACATGACGCGGATCTCACGCGCATCTCATTTTCTCACGTTCATTTAAGACGTTTTTAACTAATTTAAGAGTCCTAATATGAGAATACTCGACAAAACTGGCATTTTGGCAACATTCTCTGTGTTGTTGTTATTGTCAAGAACGAAAGAGAACTCAATGTGTGCACGAGACTGGCGCAACTAGGGAGCCGATTGAGAGGCATCCACACACACACACACACACACAGACAGGACATTGACATAGAGCGTGTTCTCTTCTGTCTTGTCGCGTTTAGATGGTTTAAAAGCATTTACATGAAATGAGTGAAATAAAATGAAATAAGAGTGTGATCATATAATGTAACGCTAGGAAAAAATGTGGTTACACTTTATTTCGATAGTCCACTTTAAACGTTCTACTAACTATAAGTAACTTTGCAACTACATGTCAACTAACTGTTATTACACTCTAAAAAAAAAAAGGTTCTATATGGCACCAAAAATGGTTCTTCGTCGTAATCATAGAGGAACCACTTTTGGTGCTATATAGCACCATATCTTAACATGTTCTGTATATGGTAGCAGTTCTATATAGCACCTTAGTCGAAGAACCGGTGAAGAACCTCTGAAGAACTGCTGAAGAACCACTGAAGCACCAAAATTGGTGCTATTTAGCACTTAAAAAGGTTCCCCTATGATTACGAGCCAAGAACCATTTTTGGTGCCATATAGAACCTTTTTTTTTTAGAGTGAGAGTATTAGTTGACTGTCAGTAGACTGGTAGGTTATGGTTAGGTGTTAGGGTTCGGGTTAGTAGAATAAGTTGAATTGTTGTTGCAAAGTTACTTATAGTCAGTAGAATGTCTGTTGGGGGACCAACAAAATAAAGTTTTAGTAAATAATAATCAGACAGTCTACAAATACTCTAATGACAGTTAGTTGACATGTAGTTGCAAAGTTACTTATATTTAGTAGAATGTCTAAAGTGGACTATCAAAATAATGTGTTACCAAAAATGCATATAAAAACAAACGCTGCGTTAATTGCGTTAAATATTTTTAATTCTTTAAAATGAATATTGAATATAATATAATTAATATTTTGAGAACATTGTTAAAGACCATCACAGCGTCTGAAATCACGTACTGTCTGAGTAGGCACTATTTGAATTTGACTTTACTTCACAACCGTTAAAAAAGTATGCTCTAGTCCAGGGGTTTTCAAACTTTTTGTGTGTGTGGACCATTAGTTGTAATCAAGAAATTTCGCGGACCACCTCATAATACACATAATAAAATATATGTCTACACACAGACCTACCTGAATTAATCCGCACCTCTAAATAGGCTTACTAGCACTAAAACTATAACTGGTCATCACATCAGTACAACAGGCTTGTTAAAAGAAAGTTTACTGTATACAATGGCTGCCACATATTTATTTTATTTATTTACTCAAGTGCATAATCGGGTTCATTTAAACAACGGGCTTATTTTGCAATGGAGTATGAAATCTATACAGTAATCAAAACACTTGGATATAGTCAACATTTCAAAACCTTTGGCAAATTTAGGGGATTATTAGAGTTATTATTTAAAGTTTACAAGTCCTCAAAAAGTGAGGCACTGAACTTGAACGTCACGGCCAGGCGCCACTAGCCTATTTTTGTAATCACACAATAACTTGACAATTTAATTTAAATTTTAGATCAATATAGGCCTACATATTCTTTTTACTTTTTATTTTTATGGGAATTTCCTGGTAAAATGAAGGTAAAAAAAAAATTATTTTGCCTTTCCACGGACCACCTGCAGTACCCTCACGGACCACTAGTGGTCCGCGGACCACAAGTCAAGTCAAGTCAAGTCAACTTTATTTATATAGCGCTTTTAACAATGTAGATTGTTTCAAAGCAGCTTTACAGTGTTAAACAGCAAAATAATGCAGCCTAATTTTATTCAGCTGTATAGCCATTTGATGTCATCAGTTCATTTCAATTTCCATACGGTGACAGTGTGGGCTTTAGATCAATAATTAGATCAGTAATTTAGTTTATATGGTTAATTTAGTTTATTAATTAGATTTATTTCGATGTTTAGTTGAAAAATATAGTGTCCCCAACTGAGCACGCCAAGCCAGAGGCAACAGTGGCAAGGAAACCAAAACCCCATTAGGTGACCTAATGGAGAAAAATAAACCTTGGGAGAAACCAGGCTCAGTCGGGGTGCCAGTTCTCCTCTGGCCAATTTACAAACAACGTATTATTATTATTATTCTGGTTGCTTTACAGGTCAGAGGTCATAATAGATCGGAATATTCAAAGGACCGAAGGCAACACGCTGGAGACGGGTTTATTGAGGATGATGTTGATTAAATAATTATTAAAGTGCAATATTCGAATGATCGGAGGCAACACGCTGGAGACGGGTTTATTGCGGATGACATATCGATTTAAGTATTATTTAATGGTAATATTCGAACAATCGGAGTCATCACACTGGTGACGGGTTTATTTAGATGCCGTGTCGATGAGGCAGTTGCAGGGGGAGGATAATTGACACGGTCTCTGCAGACACTTCGGGGTCCTGTGTTGGTCTTCTCTGGTCCACCATCTGATTAGGATACGGCCCGGATCTGGCTGACTGCAGTAAACCTCGGGATAAAACAGAGAGAATATCATTAGCGTAGATGCCATTCTTCTGATGATGTAACGAGTACATCAGGTGTTATGGGAAGTGTTCCCGGTTCCGGCTGACCTAGTTAATGCAGCCTAACAATCAATTAATTGAAAAAGTGTTTTATGTGTATGCCACAGTAAAGAGATGTGTTTTTAGTCTAGATTTAAACTGACAGAGTGTGTCTGCTTCCCGAACAGTGCTAGGAAGACTGTTCCAGAGTTTAGGAGCTAAATAGGAAAAGGATCGACCGCCTGCAGTTGATTTGGATATTCTCGGTATTAACAACTGGCCAGAATTTAGAGATCGCAGTAGACGTGATGGAGTATAATATGTTAAGAGCTCGCTCAAGTATTGGGGAGCTAAACCATTTAGTGCTTTGTAAGTAATAAGCAAGATTTTAAAATGTATGCGATGTTTAATAGGTAGCCAGTGCAATGTTGACAGAACTGGGCTAATATGGTCATACTTCCTGGTTCTAGTAAGTACTCGAGCTGCTGCGTTTTGGACCAGCTGGAGTTTATTTATTAAGCGAGCAGGGCAACCACCCAATAGAGCATTACAATAATCTAGCCTTGAGGTCATGAACGCATGAACTAACTGTTCAGCATTTTGCATTGAGAGCATGTGCCGTAATTTTGATATATTTTTAAGATGGTAGAAAGCAGTTTTACAGATGCTAGAAACGTGGCTTTCAAACGAAAGATTGGTATCAAAGAGCACACCCAGGTTCCTCACTGACGACGAAGACTTGACAGAGCAGCCATCAAGTGTTAGACAGTATTCTAGGTTACTACTTGTGGAGCTTTTTTGTCCAATAATTAAAAATTCAGTTTTTTCTGAATTGAGTTGCAGGAAATTACCAGTCATCCAATGTTTTATGGCGGCTATGCATTCCGTTAATCTTGTGAATTGGTAAATTTCTTCAGGGCGTGAAGAAATATAGAGCTGAGTATCGTCAGCATAACAATGAAAACTAATGCCATGCTTCCTAATAATATCTCCCAGTGGTAGCATGTACAGGGTGAAGAGTAGCGGTCCTAGCACTGAGCCTTGTGGTACTCCATACTGAACTTGCGATCGGTGTGACATCTCTTCATTTACTGCTACAAACTGATAACGGTCGCATAGGTATGATTTAAACCATGATAAAGCAATTCCACTAATACCTACATAATTTTCGAGTCTATTCAAAAGAATGTTGTGGTCGATGGTATCAAATGCAGCGCTAAGATCGAGTAACACTAATAGAGAGATACAGCCACGATCGGATGATAAGAGTAAATCATTTGTAACTCTGATGAGAGCAGTCTCAGTACTATGATACGGTCTAAATCCTGACTGGAAATCCTCACAGATACCATTTCTTTCTAAAAAGGAACATAATTGTGAAGACACTGCCTTTTCAAGTATTTTTGACAGAAAGGGTAGATTTGAGATTGGTCTATAATTGACTAATTCTGTAGGATCAAGTTGCGGTTTTTTAATAAGTGGTTTAATAATAGCCAACTTAAAAGTTTTCGGTACATATCCTAATGACAAAGATGAATTAATGATATTAAGAAGAGGATCTATGACCTCTGGTAGCATCTCTTTTAATAGCCTAGTCGGTACAGGGTCAAGCATACATGTTGTTGATTTTGATGATTTAACGAGTTTAGCCAATTCTTCTTCTCCTATAGCAGTAAATGATTGTAATTTTTTCTCAGTGACACTACAATGCTCTGTCTGATGTGATACTGTAGTAGACGGCTGCATGGTTAAAATTTTCTTCCTAATATTATCAATTTTACATGTGAAGAAGTTCATAAAGTCATTACTGCTGTGCTGTTTACAATCATCAGAAGTTGAAGCTTTATTTTTGGTTAATTTAGCCACTGTATCGAATAAATACCTTGGGTTGTGTTTGTTTTCTTCCAAGAGAGTTGAGAAATAAGCGGATCTAGCAGTTTTTACGGCCTTTCTGTATGCGATCATGTGCTCTTTCCACGAATTTCGAAAGACCTCTAGTTTTGTTTTCTTCCAGCTGCGCTCCATTTTTCTGGCTGCTGTTTTAAGGGCCCGGGTGTGCTCGTTGTACCACGGCGTTGGACTATTTTCTTTAATCTTCTTTAAGCGCAGAGGAGCAACTGTGTCTAAAGTACTGGAAAAGAGAGAGTCAATAGTTTCTGTTGCAACATCGAGTTCTTCTATGCTATCTGGGTTGCTGAGGAGATGATACTGATGAGGAAGAGTATTTAAAAAGCAATCTTTAGTAGCGGCAGTGATTGTCCTGCCATTTTTGAAACGAGGGGGCGGCTTTGCAACTTTAGCTAAATTAAGTATACAAGATACTAAGTAATGATCTGAGATGTCATCGCTCTGCTGCAGAATTTCAACGGTATCAACATTAATTCCATGTGACAATATTAGGTCTAAAGTATGATTATGGCGATGAGTGGGTCCTGACACGTGTTGCCTAACTCCAATAGAGTTTAGTGTATCTTTAAATGCTAATCCTAATACGTCTTTTTCGTTGTCTACATGGATATTAAAATCACCAACAATTAGTACTTTATCTACGGCCAGTACTAATTCTGATAGAAAGTCAGCAAATTCTTTGATAAAGTCTGTATTATGCCCTGGTGGCCTGTATACAGTAGCTAACACCAATGTTGAACGGGTTTTGTCATGTACACTACATAGCTTTACATAAAGCACCAAAACTTCGAAGGAATTATATTTGAAACTAGACTTCTGAGTAATACTGAAGATATTATTATAAATTACAGCAACCCCTCCCCCTTTACCTTTCAGACGCGGCTCATGTTTATAACAATAATCTTGGGGGGTGGACTCATTTAAGGTAATGTAGTCGTCAGGTTTTAGCCAGGTTTCTGTCAAACAGAGCACATCTAGATTATTATCTTTAATAATATCATTAACAATAAGCGCTTTTGGGGAAAGGGATCTAATATTCAGCAACCCAAGCTTTATCAATTGTTCATCTGTATTATATCTTTTGTTTATTTGTTGGACATCAATTAAATTTTTACTGTTGAATGGTTTTGATGTTTTTTTGTATTTACTAATTCGGGGAACAGACACAGTCTCTATATGATAATATCTCGGTGAAAGAGTCTCTATGTGCTGGGATTTATCTGACTCCGGTGACGTGAGACAGCTAGCAGACGGTCGGTTTAGCCAGTTTGTCTGCTTCCTGACCTGGGCCCTAGTGAGTCAAGGTTTAGCTCTAAGACTATGTGCCAAATTACTAGAGAGAAGAGCGGCACCACCCCAGGAGGGATGGATGCCATCCTTCTTCAACAGGTCAGGTCTGCCCCAAAAACTTTTCCAATTGTCTATGAACCCTATGTTATTTTGCAGACACCACTTAGACAACCAGCCATTGAGTGATGATAGCCTGCTAACTATCTCATCACTCCTTCTAACGGGGAGCGGACCAGAACAATAAACAGCCTCTGACATCGTACTAGCGAGTTCACACACCTCTTTAATGTTAATTTTGGTGATCTCCGACTGGCGAAGTCGAACATCATTAGTGCCGACGTGAATAATAATCTTAGAGAATTTACGATTAGCTTTAGCCAGCACTTTTAAATTTGCTTTGATGTCAGGCGCTCTGGCTCCCGGTAAACAAGTGACTATGGTGGCTGGTATCTTCACATTCCGTGTAATAGAATCGCCAATGACTAGGGCACTTTCAACAGGATACTCAGTGGGTGCTTCACTGAGAGGGGAGAACCTGTTTGATGTTCTAACCGGAACGGAAAAGCGGTTTTTTGGTCTGCGACTATGCTGCCTCACTGTCACCCAGTTGCCCTGCTGCGAGGGCCCTGCAGCCGGAACCGAAGAATGTACAGAGTTCACTAAGCTATTCACATCCAAATCAGTGTCTAAAGCTGTTACATCCTCACTACTCTCAGATAAAGTATGGATGCGTGTTTCTAATTCTGAAATCTTCTCCGTCAGCCTAACTATCTCCTTACATTTATCACATGTGAAGCCCTGTTCGCCAGCGGAGAAGCCTATACTAAACATGCAGCATGAAGTGCAAGTGATAATGACAGGAGAAGACATGACTTACCGTATTTGTTGATTAATCCAATTTACCACTTACCACAATCGTATGCTGGACACTATTTACTAATCCAACGAATGAACTCAGAGAGCAGGAGACCCGGGTGCAGAGATGACAAGCTAACAGGCTAGCGAAATGCTAACGTGTGATGGTGATTTAGATTAAAAGCTAGCGATGTCAAATTTAACGTGATAGGCAATTTTTAAACAATTTATGGTGATGAGTAAGTTATATTTAGCAGTAGAATAAAGAGGAAATATCAAGATAAAGATTCAAACGTGAGCAAGGCTGTACAGAGCTAAAAACAGGCACACAGGAGGCACACAGGAGACAGAAGCAATCGATCAGGCAGGCAGAGTTTGGGAATGGCTGCTCTAGTCTATATAGTATGAATATGGGTATAGTATGTATTATGATGTATTACATCCACCATATTGTTACTGTCACAGGATGTGACCTACCAGTATCAGTTGCATCGCTTCAGTTCCATTCATAAATACCGTCCCGTGGCCTCATGGGATAGAAGATTGTCCATCGAACACACTTCAGAATATCATCCTGGGACTTTTCGCCTACTGTTTTTCACATTACTATAAGGCAGGGAAGTATTCCATTTCGGATGCAGCGCATAACTTTGAATGAAAGTTCTATTAACATTACTGGAAGAACTGTTCATAACTTTGAGAGAATCTTGCCTGAACGTTAACCAAAGTCCTGAGAACGTTCCCTGTTATTAAACATTTGACATTCAGAAAGTGCCACAATATAAAATACAAACATTACATATATTGTTTTTACAAACTAAAATAATACATTCAAATTGATCATTTATTATCTAATGCAATTACATTCAGAAATGTTCAGTCCATGTATTTTCTGAGGCCGTTATAGCTTCCAAACATACACTGATGTACTATTATTTGTTGGCGTTTGGCACAATGAGACTGTGAAATGTTGAATTATGGCATTTGTTTTGATATGTAAGCAGCACAGGCTGTTTTGACAGCGTCTTGAACAATAAACCTGTAGATGTCAGGTAAGATTGAATTTCCTCTGCGGTGAGACGGCCCCTTACACCTGCTTAAATCAATAACAGCTCCTCATGAATCGCAGACGAAGGCAAGGGTCAAGGGACTCTTGATGTTTCTAGAATAATTTAAAGCATGTCGATGAATTTGGAATTTCACTCTGGTGACCCCCTTTATCCGGGTAACCTTTAATCAGATCATGATCAAATCAAGTTTTGGTGAGGGTTGTGTTATCTTCCCTTTGCTGGACGACTATAAAGATAGATAGTGATTAAAGGAACTTCTAGACTACACTGGAACTGTCATGGGCAGCTTAAATCCAAAAGGCATGAGCAAAAGTCTCAGTTTGATCTCCATGTAAACTCCTTGTCATCTAAGCGAAACATTTGAGGTATCTCATTTGTATTTTTTTCCTAGTTTTCCCAGTTGAAGCTCTGTCTTTTTGTTGTAAACTTCAATGTGCATATGAATACTGTGATAGTATTTAAAAAGTGGCCTGCATTTTTTTTGTAATCTTTGAAAATGGGGTTTGATTCTCAAGTTAGAGAGCTATCAATTCCTTGGTTGCTTGAACAAGAAAATGCATTATTATTAAACTTTTATTAAACCTCCTTTTCCGATGCAACTGTGAACAAAAAAGCAAGTTATGATAAATAATTAAACAACCGCCTTTAATAGCTGCAATATACGTTGACCGTTATATTGGATCATGTCATGATCTCATTTCATTTGGAAAAAACTCTCTTTAGCCTTTTGAGGGTTAAAATAATTAAAATAATGTTACAGAAAAGTTCTAGTGATATTCGACTTTTCTACTTGCCTTATAAATGCCATATATTTATTACCATAACATTACTAAAGCATAACCGTGATATATCTCATCTCTTGATTGATCATTGCTAGTAATCATTCTCTTGCTGCATCTGAAATATAAATATATTTTTTGACAACTGTTTTATGAATACTATGAATTTGGACATACTACTCGGCTCACACACTGTTCTTTGCATACTACATACTAGGGAAGTATTAAATTCCGGATGCAGCATCTGTACATTTGCTTAAGTTTTATACTTTTTTTATACTAAAACAACCAAATGTATTGCGATCAAAAAGATTCTTGCATTTAAACATCAAATATTTATCTAAATGGTGACTGTAAACAGAGAGCGGGTTCAACAACTCTGCCTGAGTAAACCACTAATGACAGCGTGTCATTGAGGAGACACACACACACACACACACACACACACACACACACACCAAACAGCATGTTGAGGCAGACAGTTAGCATCCTTTGCTGTCCAGACTGACCTTCACAACAATGTGGAAATGCTCTACAAAAGTGTGTACAAGAATCCACAAGGGATCACTTCTTTTCTCATAAATAGTCAAAACTGTTTTAAAATTTTACCTCCCAGTTTTAACAAAGAATCACTGTATATTTTGAGACTTAAAGGGACAATTCACTCAAAAATGATAATTCTGTCATAATTTACTCTGCTCAAGAGATGTTATAGACTGACAGCCTCAGTAACCACTTGCATTCATTGCGTCTTTTCCCCCTACATGCAATAGAAATCTACTTACATAATTTCAACAAATTACAAGCTGCCATAGAGTTCAGTAGGTTGGGAACCTGTCCCAGATACTAAGAAAATACTCATGCATTGTCCGAGATTTAAAAACAAAATTCAAGTATGATGTCATCCAAACTTCCAAATTCCTAGCTTTATTCCTTCCTGACCATAACAAAGCACACACAAAGATCTAAAGGTAATAATAATAATCCGGAATAGCTTTGGTCATAACCTGGAAGCTGGCAAAACATTTTTTTTTTATAAATATATATATATATATATATATATATATATATATATATATATATATATATATATATATATATATATATATACATACATATGTATATGTGTGTGTGATGCTTGCATTGAATTTACATTTAAAAACGATTAATCCATTGGGTGACATAGCAATCTGTTAAATAGCTGAAGTCAGTGATAAACAATAGAATAATTTGCAACAAAATTATGCATTCTGCAATTATAAGTGAGTTGCTAGAGGCTAAAAAAGTTACTAATGGAATAGATTATAATATAAACACAATTAGCTATCATTTTGAACTATGCAATGAATATTATAGTGGTCATGAATTTGCTGTTTTGGGCCCATCATATGAGAAAGGGTTAGGGCTTGTGTGTGTGTGTGTGTGTGTGTGTGTGTGTGTGTGTGTGTGTGTGTGTGTGTGTGTGTGTGTGTGTGTGTGTGTGTGTGTGTGTGTGTGTGTGTGTGTGTGTGTGTGTGTGTATGGTCCAGGTATTCCCTACGTAGCAGGGACATAATGTATTTTTTTTTGGTTCCCCATGAGAAAAACAGCTGTGAAAAACAAATGTAAAAATGCAGAAATTTTGTAGAGCATAAAAATAATTATGTCTATGGAAAGTTCCTATAAAACATGAAAACCCAACATGTGTGTGTGTTAAATTACACATAGGGCCAGATTTAATAAACAGGGCAAATTAACGTGAGAGCACAATTCCAAAAAAACGCCTAATGGAGTGGACAGTTCAGCGTGTGATCTACTGACGACACGCAAATTAAAGAACACAGATGCAGACTGATAATTTCCATAATGACCAACACAATCTACCAAGAAATTAGCAAATTAGCGTCCGGTGTAAGACGTGCTTTTTTGGGGCTGTATATAATGGCGCAAACCTTAGTAAATCACCTTGATTCATTTAAATACTCATTTGTATGATACAGCTGCAAATAAGTATTTGAACACCTGTCTATTAGCTAGAATTCTGACCCTCAAAGACCTGTTAGTCTGCCTTTAAAATGTCCACCACTCCATTTATTATCCTAAATTAAATGCACCTGTTTGAGGTCGTTAGCTGCATAAAGACACCTGTCCACCCCATACAATCAGTAAGAATCCAACTACTAACATGGCCAAGACCAAAGAGCTGTCCAAAGACACTAGAGACAAAATTGTACACCTCCACAAGGCTGGAAAGGGCTACGGGGAAATTGCCAAGCAGCTTGGTGAAAAAAGGTCCACTGTTGGAGCAATCATTAGAAAATGGAAGAAGCTAAACATGACTGTCAATCTTCCTCGGACTGGGGCTCCATGCAAGATCTCACCTCGTGGGGTCTCAATGATCCTAAGAAAGGTGAGAAATCAGCCCAGAACTACAAGGGAGGAGCTGGTCAATGACCTGAAAAGAGCTGGGACCACCGTTTCCAAGGTTACTGTTGGTAATACACTAAGACGTCATGGTTTGAAATCATGCATGGCACGGAAGGTTCCCCTGCTTAAACCAGCACATGTCAAGGCCCGTCTTAAGTTTGCCAATGACCATTTGGATGATCCAGAGGAGTCATAGGAGAAAGTCATGTGGTCAGATGAGACCAAAATAGAACTTTTTGGTCATAATTCCACTAAACGTGTTTGGAGGAAGAAGAATGATGAGTACCATCCCAAGAACACCATCCCTACTGCTGTGAAGCATGGGGGTGGTAGCATCATGCTTTGGGGGTGTTTTTCTGCACATGGGACAGGGCGACTGCACTGTATTAAGGAGAGGATGACCGGGGCCATGTATTGCGAGATTTTGGGGAACAACCTCCTTCCCTCAGTTAGAGCATTGAAGATGGGTCAAGGCTGGGTCTTCCAACATGACAATGACCTTCCAGCCAGACCTAAACCCAATCGAGAATCTTTGGAGGGAGCTCAAACTCTGTGTTTCTCAGCGACAGGCCAGAAACCTGACTGATCTAGAGAAGATCTGTGTGGAGGAGTGGGCCAAAATCCCTCCTGCAGTGTGTGCAAACCTGGTGAAAAACTACAGGAAACATTTGACCTTTGTAATTGCAAACAAACGCTACTGTACCAAATATTAACATTGATTTTCTCATGTGTTCAAATACTTATTTGCAGCTGTATCATACAAATAAA
The DNA here is from genome assembly GCA_023566225.1 of Romanogobio albipinnatus. Lineage (NCBI taxonomy): Eukaryota > Metazoa > Chordata > Actinopteri > Cypriniformes > Gobionidae > Romanogobio > Romanogobio albipinnatus. The sequence goes on from CM042248.1 coordinate 42,112,796, forward strand.
TAGTTAAAAAAATCATACATTGTGATTTCTGGAGGGTTTTTTTTTATTATGTCTCTCACAGTGGACATGAACCTACGATGACAATTTCAGACCCCTCCATGATTTCTAAGTGGGAGAACTTGCAAAATAGCAGGGTGTTCAAATACTTATTTTCCTCACTGTATATACAATTGGCTTCAGCACTTCATCGTCTCCTCTCCACCAATCAGCTGGTGTGTGGTGGCCGTTCTGGTGCAATATGGCTGCCGACGCATCATCCAGGTGGATGCTGCACATCGGTGGTGGTTGAGGAGATTCCCCCCTTCTATGTAAAGCGCTTTGAGTGCCTAGAAAAGCGCTATATAAATGTAAAAATTTATTAAGATTAATTATTACAAATGCTTATGCAATAAGGTCAGCTGCAAAAATAACCTTGTCCACACCTTTTCAGCGCTAATTTATCACTGCATGTCTTAAGTAAATCCTGACAGTAGTTTTTTAATGCCAAAAGAGGGTTTGCGCTGGCGCAAGCTTTGAGGAAGTCTAGCCCATAAGCTACAAAGTGAAAATACTTATAGACCACTTCACTTAATCAATTTACTCTTTTGCACAATTATTAATATTTTCTTTTTTTCTTTTTTTCTGGACAGCCAAGGCCAAATGCGATACATACACCATACCCAATTATACATATATTATTACAGTTATTTCAGTCTTATTCAGGCCTATAAAACCTTGTGAGACTATCCATGCTATCCATTTCTGCAGTAGAAACTTTACTGGGAATAATTTGGAGCAAGAAAACTAATTTAGTTGAGTAATGCTGAGTAAAGCCAACTCTGTACAATGAAACGCTGATTTTCTGAATGCATTCGTCTTCAATAAGCGCTCGACTCAGAGGAACTATGTAGGAAGCCAATAAAAGCGTTAAACAATTCAGTCACTGTAGATTGAGAGGAAACAAAAGCTTGCTGGAAGTGTTATATTGCTATTCTATGGCGGTCTCTTCCCCTCCGGGAGAACAGGGACACATTGCGGACCGGCCAGGCAGCTCTACGCCGAACTACATCTATCATACTTAAGAAAAAAAGCCACCCACCTATGTCTGCTCAACAACACGCAGGGATATTCTGAGGTTTACGGAGACACTCTGAAATGACACAAAGGACCTGACATGTCACCTTTTCAGCAATATTTCTGATGGAGAGCTGTGTGTGTGTGGCACCATCTCCTTGGTTTTCATTAGGAGGACACACTGTTGTTTAAGTGGAGTTGGCGGCTGGGGACGCTGCTGTGGTGTCGTATTTTCTCAAGCGGAGACCTCAGGTGAGGCCGTATTAATAAGTGATGGTGGAAAGTGAAAGTGCACTCTGAGGATCAGAGTTCACAGATGCTCACAGAAGTTTGTGAGTGGATATTCTCCGCTAAAACACAACAAACCTGATGTTTTCGCCATTTCTGGAGACATTAAAATTCACACACCTCTGCGGCACACTCTGAAGTGGACACTCACCAGGACAGCACTTACGCCCACCCTAAAATGCCTTCAAAATCTGTTAATTAACTTGTCTGAATAGAGGCAAAGGTAGCGATGTAGCAAGTACTGAGCAAATTACGCATAATTATAGGTTGTGTGTTAAAATGTTACTTAATTAAAAGTCTGAGTGCTACTTTAGTGAAAGTAAAAAAAGACTCTACGTTTAACTGTACTTAAAAGGAAACACTACACCTTTTTGATGCAACCAAAATGACCAATGCAACCGAGAGACAGTGGATGTTTTCATGTTTAGTTTCGATGCACAAACTTTGTAAAGCAAATACGTCATAATTTCTTTCAGTGTCTTGACTATAAGGCTCTAGGACATGGCGTTACATACTGAAATTGCACATTATACACAAATTCATTTTAAATAGTGCTGCAGGGATGACATATTTTTGCAGGCCAAAACCCAGGAGCAAGTTTGCATTTTAGCACTTTCAATTCCATCGTCCTGAGGTCAATGGGGTTTTTTTTTATGTGCTCTGTAAAATGCCTGAAATAAAGTCTGTGGTAAACACAAGCTCAAGATATTTTCACGTTTTAGTCTTAAAGGCAGTTGCTAATAGTGGCTTAATGGGATTACAGAGGGACATTAAAGTGCCCCTATTATGCCATTTTAAAGGTTTCTAATTTTGTTTTGGAGAATTCCTACAACAGGTTTACATGCCTCAAAGGTTTCATTTTCTCATATTATACATTGCACGTCACCACATTTTTCAATGATTCTCAAAAGACTCGATGGAAGAATCAGTCTCTCTAAATCCCTCCTTTCCGTGAGCCTGCTCTGCTCTGATTGGCCAGATGGCCAAGTCTGTTGTGATTGGTCTACCGTGTACAGCGCGTGTGTCGGAAGCTAAACCCCCATTACCATAACTGAACTTCAGCTCAGCGATTGTAGACACTGTAAAGACGAAACATTGGAAGAAATAGTTATTCAACCCCAACCTCCATCGGAAGGACGACTTGAGCTGGACGTTTCTCAGAGTTACGCTACTCAGTTTGAGAGACATTATGAGATGTTGCAACTGTAACTCCTCACCATCAGCATCAGCAACACGTGTATGTCCATCAACAAACCAATGTGTGTGTTTCTAATTTATTGTGGTGCACACTTACTTACTTACTTACACAATATAAAACACAAAATTACGTATTTTGAACACCCGGTAGAAAATATATACATCAATAATTAATCATACTTACAGGATGTGATTCTGAGGAGCCAGCTGGTCCAAATAAACTGGGTACTGACTCATCTTTCAAGAGCAAGAATTTTGTGAATCCCGCGTTGAACTCTGAGAGTTGAGAAGCAGTCGTCAATAAAATGACGTTTGAAGGCAGTACAAGTTGTTTGTGAGTGGACAACGTACAACATAGGCAGGCATTACGCAAATGTCTTTTCTAGTGAAGCAGAACCATCACGCAGTGAGATTCGAAATACAGGCTGCTCGTATAGGCGGTTTAGAGTTTAATCTTTTTGGGAGACAATAACTTTTTTTACTGTGCACTTTTCAACTTTACAACTTGGTAGAACGTTTACATTCACAGACAGCGATATTACACACAGCATGAAAGGGAATATTCGAAAAACCATAATAGGGGCACTTTAACAACTAAACTCATCTACTCTCTACATCCTTATTATGTCACACTCTTGCAAACTATTCTAACTCAAACTTTCAGATAAATGTGTTTAGTAAAGGTTGAGGAGCTGTTAGAAGCTTAAAGTGCTAGTTCACCCAAAAATGAAAATTCTGTCATTAATTACTCATCCTCATGTCGTTCCAAACCCGTAAGACTTTCATTCCATTTCATCTTTTTAATGAAATCTGTAGTAAAGACATCATTAAAGTAATTCGTATATTTTAACTTAAATTTTTTGAAACGATGTGAGTGCTTTGTTTGTGCAAAAGAAAAAAACCCTGAATTTATCACTTTCTTTGCAAAATATTAATCTCCAACGTATATTTAGATTTTTTTCTTCTTCTTTTCTCTAATATTTAGCTTTTTACTTCTAGCGATTTTATTTAGGCTTCAAAATTCATCAAAGTTGTGTTCATTGGCGAAGATTATCATGATGAACAAAACATGTAGTCATAGGGCCTATCATACACCTGGTACACTGTGACGTGTTTTTTTTTTGCTAGTTTCAGCCTTACACAGTTATCATTTTCATGTCCAGCGCCACGTTGTTTAAATAGCAAATGCTCTCTCGCCCATCTGTTTTCGCCCATGGGCGTGCCTGTCTTAAAACGAGGTGTGTTCAGGGCTTCAGGCGCATTGTTGGCATGTTGCTATTTTGAGGCAACTGAAAACGACTGTGCCATTGACCAACAAAAACCTGGTCTAAAGTCAATAGCGCAGTATTTTTTGGCGCGTTAGTAATATGCGCCTATAGGCGGGTGCACAACGCGCATACACTCTGCTTATTACACACACAGGGATGCACAGCAGCACACAAACATGCTAAATATTAAAAATAAAAGGATTTTGGAGAAGCGTTCAGTCTTTCTTCTCGCAAATTCTGCTATATAAATAGCGAATCCGCCATGGTTCAAGCACAACTGGCTTTTAAAGGGAATGGGAGATGAGACTCTGATTGGTTTATTGCATTTTATGCCCAAAAAACACCCATGACTAGGGATGAAACGATTACCAGTTTCACGATAAACCACTATAAAATGTACTGAAGATTAGTAATATCGTTTAAAATTTAATTATCATTAAAACCGTGTGTGATTATCACGATTTTGAAAACTCGCGGTAAATCCTGTCCAACCAGCATCCATCTGACGCAGGCGCAGCGTGCAACGCTGCCTTCTAAATGGACCAAATCTGAGGTGTGGTCATATTTTGGCTTTTACAAAAGTCCTGAGGGAAACTTAATCGAAGATGGTCACCCTGTCTGCAGAACATGCCAGAAGAAAGTCACTGTAATAGGGGGAAACACTTCAAATCTGCGAACGCAAGGTAAGTGGACTTTGACCTCAATACCAAAACTAGGTCTAGGAAATAACGTGAAGCTTGAGCCAAATACGAATGAGCAAGTTCAGACAAGACAAGGGTGACATTTAAGGGATGATAATCAGGGCTCGCCATTTGTGGGTGTAACATTACGTTATTTCAGCTGTGGTGTGTAACACAGTCACTCACACACTATAGCATTTTGGCGGTTGAACTTATAATAGTCTTCCCAAAAGCCATCTGTTATATTCGCGTTGCGCATTATAAAAAAATCACACGTGTTTCTATTGAGTTTATTAATACAATGTCTAATAATCAGAGGCGTTCAGATTAGCCGGCGTTTTGTTCAGGGCGCGCTCTCATTGAAATCTGCACTCAAAGCTGAGATGAACGTGCGATGTACGCTGGAGTAGGGCTGTAATCAACCAAAGAAAATCTTGGTCGATTGAAGTCCTGAAATTCTCAACTAAAAATCGACTAAAAATGAAGTTAGGAAAAAAAAAGTTAAATGAATTAGCTGCGCACTGTGCGCAGTACTTGGTAGCCTTGTTGTCTGCCTAAATAAATTATAAATGAACATAAAAAACTAGTAGGCTATTTGCAGTATATTCAATCGTTTTTGACCTGATTATTTTGCACTGAAATGAGTGACACACGAGTCTTTCGGCTCTGACAGCGTTGCATCACGTGCACCATCATAGCCTATGATTTCCGAAAATATAGTACTATGTTGTCAACTAGTGATATCATCACAGGAACTTTTGAGGAATATGCAACATAATTTAGACAATTGTTTTTGTCATATGTATTATAATAACTGACAGACACTATCCATTTCAGCCGCTCTGTGCAGCTCGAAGGATCAGCTCAGCTTCGTGGCTGAGACACGAATAGACTATTAACTTAAAGCTTTTACTCTTAAACACAAAAGGCACGTCCACTTTAATAAAAAAGGAATATTTATTAAACAAGCCAGATCAAGAGCAGAAAAAGTGCTCTCACAATTAAATAAATATTATACAGCAAACTAGCCTACTTCAATCTGTCTCTCTTCTCCAGTGGGTGCTCTGAAAACACCCCCATTAGCAATTAGTGCTCTCCACCTGATGAAATGAATGCGGCGCGGCAAAACTGATTAAATGAACGCGGCAAAAAATCGACCAATCAGAATTTTGGTCGAGCCAGAACGTATCGACTAATAATCGACTGTGAGATTACAGCCCTAGGCAGGAGATTTGTTCATCATACCGTGGTTGACTGGTTTTGTTCTATTTCAGCAGCAAAAATAGTTTCAAACAAACACAGCAGAACCACAGCACATCTGATATGACTGGCATAAAGTTGGCTTGACGTTCGAGATTCACGAATTTAGGGACCGTCTCTAAAGTTACATACATTGGTATACACGTTTCTAACTTCAATAGCATTTGAAGAGACCAGCTGTAAAGTGTTCATCTACGTGTCAGGTATGATGCACACCTTTTGGATTTTTGATGTTTAATAAAACAAACTGTCAAATCATTTGAAAATACGGATATGCATTACTTCACTAGGATACTGTTTGGGCCCTTAAACAAAATATGCTAGAGTTAAATGTGTCATAGCTGATAGAACACTGTAAATATATTATCAAGCAATATTCTCATTAGAGACAATATAATAGATTATATTTACACCAAATTATTATTATTTATGCCTTGCTATTGTTGATGGCCATTATAAGGAAGGAAATCCCACAGAATTTCTTAAAAAAGTGCATAGAGCTGCTTGATTTATTTGTTGTATGTTGATTTTCAAATATAAAACTTGTTGAAATGTTGTGTGCATCTGTTCTTTTTGAACACTTTCATCTCATTTGAGCAAAACCGTGATAATATTGATAACCGTGATAATTTGGGTCACTATAATTGTGATGTGAAATTTCCATACCGTTTCATCCCTACCCATGACTGATTAAGAGACAAGGGACAACTCTTCTGGACCAAACGCCAACCGTTTTTTTCTGTCATTAAACTAGCAAAAGTGGATTCGGACACGCCCTAAGTGCACCTGCACCATGTGCTTCAGACCATGCGCTTAGATCAGGGATTGGCAAATTCGGTCCTGGAGGGCCACTGTCCTGTAGAGTTTAGCTCCAACCCTGATAAAACTCACCTGCCTGTGGCTTTCTAGTAATCCTGAAGGCATTGATTCACCTAGTTCAGGTGTGTTTGATTAGGGTTGGAACTCAACTCGGTAACACTTTAGAATAATGGTCATTAGTGAACATTAGTTAATGTATTAACTAACATTAACTAACCACGAGCGGTACATTTATTACTGTATTTGTTCATCTTTGTTAACGTTAGTTAATATAAATACAGCTGTTCATGGTTTGTTCATGTCAGTTCACAGTGCATTAACTAATGTTAACAAGATTTGAATAATGCATTAGTAAATGTTGAAATTAACATTAACAAAGATTAATAAACGCTTTATAAGTGCAGTTCATTATTAGTTAATGTTAACTAATGTAGTTAACTAATGTTAACTAATGACCATTATTCTAAAGTGTTACACCAAGTTTGCCCAACCATGGCTTAGAAAAAAATAGGGCCCATAGTCTTTTGTTGGACACTGAGCTCATTTTCTGCAATAATCCAAATGTGAACCAGTTTTTGTCACGTGTACCAGCGTGATGCTGACTTCCGAGTTGGCCTACAAAAATATGCCATCACTGCAGTTGGCATCACTTTTATAATTAAAAGTAAACTCAGTCTTTTTTATGTTGCACTGGCCGATATGGACGTTGTCTTTGATTATACATCTAACTGCATCACACAAAAGCCAAAATTTCAATTACAAAAGCCATTGAAGAAATGCTCTATTCACAGTCAGTCATGATTCATTTATTCCAAGAGTGAAGGTACAATTCTTGTCTTTATGTAAAACTTTTTTTATAATGAAAAAAATGACTGAATGCATCCTTAAAATGTATTCAAAGATGAAGCATATTTTCATAATAGCGTATGACCATAATTATGTCCAGTTACATTTACACTGAAATGATCATCATTAGTTAAATCAGATGGGGGGTGGGGGGGGGCTATTTTGATAAGCAGAAAGATTTAGGTCTAAATGCAGAGACGTTTTTGTTTTGTAAAATAGTATATAAACTACAAATCCCCCAGGATAATACAAAAATACATCATCAACGTGTATAAGTCAGTTTTCCAAGAAGAAAAATGATAAATGCATATATTTCTAAATATAATTGAAGGCCAATGTTTAGGTGCACACTATCATATAGAAATAAAACATTGAACTAATAGCCTTAAAATTCTAATTTAGATATTATAATGAAGTACAGTTACTCTTTTTCTGGTTGTTTAGTTTTGTCTTGATGCATACATGTCTTGATTATGAATATGTATATTTGACGTATATCATGTATATTATGCTTAATGTGTTCTGCAAAAACTATTTAGCAGTCGCTGTAATGAAGTCTTACCATGTTTACACTGGCAGCGAATTTCTTTGTGATGCTAATTTACAAACTCCTGATGTATGCCGGCCCTGAAATTGTTTCCAAATAATTTTCTTAAGTTCCCTAATGACCCAGAACAGGTGTTATGCACTGAAAATGAATAATCACTACAAACTTTGAGCGGCTCTTTAAAAGAAAACAAAGCAAATGCATCTCCGAAATAAATTATGAACGTTTAGCGAAAGGCTTTCACTGTTAAATGAGAAATGAAGCTCGGCTCTGACTACCTTCTCACTTTAAACACACTAGATGGGAGGCCTGCGGGAGATTGAGGCTGCCTTTTTATGATACACTTTGCCGATGTTGACAACAGCTCTCAGAAACTTGCATTACCACTCACAACTATTGTCAGCCAGGTCTATAAGAGGTTGGACGCATGGAGACTAACAAACAGAGGCCGGGTCAAACCTGAGTGCCTATTCATATGTTTGCTTTACTTCCGCCGGCTCCATTTTTAAATGGCACAGCATGCTTTTAAAGCCCTGGGACAACTTAATTCAAACAAAAGCAACCTGTACTTTGCATTCCTTGAACAATGGCCACAAATGTAATAGTACTGTAATATAAAAAACTTTTTGTAGTGCTAGTGGTACATCAGAGGTTTAAGATGAGCACTTGATGCATATGACATATGCCCCGACTGACATAGTTTGCTCAGAATTTCATTTTAGAGGACTTTCAAATGTAATCCCTAATAATTAGGTATTAATAAAAGACAGAGCAGCCTCTTTGAAATGCATCTTTCTATTGCAAGAAGAAATGGCTTTCCATTTCATCCCTGTATCAACTAAATCAACATAAATGAAAGAACTTACAAGCTTTTACCTCTAATCAAGTTGGAAATGTATTACCGGTGGAGACTTTAGGGAGATGCAGACTTTTCTTTCCGTGCAAGTCATTTGTTTTTCCATTAAAGTCTGTCGGCCATGCAAAAGTAAAGGGAGCAAAGTTTCAAATATGCACTAAATTATACGGCACCATTTCATGATTCAATAAATTAGGCATTACCGGACCATTTCGTCTGAAAATTAAACTTCTGACATTATTTACTCACTCTCATGTCATTCCAAACTTTCATATGGAAGACAACAAGTGAGTTCTTTAAAGTGTTAGTTAAACCCAAAAATGAAAGTTCTGTCATTAATTACCCATCCTCATGTCCTTCCAAACTAAAGACATTTGTTCATCTTCAAACCACAAATGAAGATATTTTTAATGAAATATGAGAGGATTCTGTCCCTCCATTGACTGCTAAGCAACTACCAAGAAAGGAAATTCTAGGTCTAATTCTAATTGGGAAATAATAATTTTGAACTATTTGCAAATAATATTTGCATTAAAATATGCACATATGTTCTTTTATTTGTATGACTAATATGTTGAAAAATTAAAATGTTGCTCGTCTCTTCACACTGAATCACATAAATGCATATTTTCCATTCAAAACGACCATATTTGAGGGAAAAGGTTTGCATCACTGAATGTTGCTGTCGGTTGTTTAACATTTCACATCTTACCTTACTCTCTTTCAACATTAAATTGACGCTTTGCACTGGATTTCACGCTCTGCTCCTGTGAACAGTAAACCCCACCTACTTTGATTTGATTGGCCATCTCAATCATTGTGACATTGACAAGCGCAGACCAGACTAAAAATGTAACTTTTAAGCCTAACTCCACTGTAACAGAGTTTGTTCGTATGGGAAGAAGGAGGCGGGAACCGGCGAACATTCAACAAGTTTAACATAACAAAACGTAAATAAAACACAACGCAAAATCCCAGGCCTGGTCCTCTCTCGTCCTTCACTGGAGTCGCTCGTCCTTATATGCCTCCGTGCTCCCTCATGAGAGGACTCGAGACCGGTGTGCCTCGCAGGTGACGTTCATCCTCAATCACGCACACCGATCTCGCTCGCTCCTCCCATGTCTCTCGCTCGTCCACCTCGCCACATACCCCCAACACCCCTCGTAGGCCGGGGAGTACCCCGTGTCTACGACTACTCCGCCCCCGGGGAGCTCAATCTCTCTGTGTCCGGGGATATGGGCTGGCGAGACGAGAGAACGGGAGACGGAGACCCCCAGAGCGACCGGACGAGAGAGTGAAAAAAAAATTTGTCCGGTTCCCTGACACACTGCCGCTCGGTCCTCAGCCCGCCGAGAGGCTCTTCCTCGCGGTGCCATGCGATGGCACTGGACGCTCGGTGGACGGCTCGATCCTCCTCCGCCCCCTGGCGTCCGGCGGTGGCTCCTCCTGTCGAGGGCAGCCGGCAGCGAGTCTCGCTCGCTCCCTGCTCCTCCCCTACATGGCGGATGGATGCAGGCTCCGGCCCACGGCGAACACCGGCGACTCCTCCGCTCCCTCTAGGACGGCAGCCACCCCACCTCGACCCAGGGGCACGGCAGCGAGCTCTCCGTCCCACCGATCTTCATCCGCTGCAGCACCACTGCTTAGGGCAGCCCCTCGCGGTCTTCTCTCATCCTCACTGCCCGAACTCCTCAGCACCGCGATCCCCCTCAGCAGCAAGGGCTCTTCGACAGCATGTCTCTCCTTCCTCCCGGGTTTCGGCACCAATGTAACAGAGTTTGTTCGTATGGGAAGAAGGAGGCGGGAACCGGGGAACATTCAACAAGTTTAATAAAACAAATTAACACAAAATGAAAGTAAAAGCGGCAGCCCCTCGCGGACGACTGCCGCGCACACACATAACAAAACGTAAATAAAACACAACGCAAAATCCCAGGCCTGGTCCTCTCTCTCCCGCTGCAGACCTCGCGAAACCACGCCCCCTCCGCCACATCCACCCACTGGCAATATTTGAAAAATGCTGGAAAATTGGGCACAGAGTGGGAAAAGTGGAGACGGAAGGGACGAACCAAGGGCGGGGCTGAGTGGAGGGGGCGTGCACCTGAGACCCGCAGTGACGGATTGATTGACAGCTTGATTGAAGCCGTTCTCATCTGATCATAGCGGGAAAACATTTCTTAGGGCGTGCTGAGCTCGTGCCAGGGGCGTGGGTAGTGAGCCGTTGGAAGAGCCAACATAAGTCACGATGGCAAACAACATCCAATAGGAAAATTCAACTGCAGTAGCCACCGTTCAACCTTAAGAGACGTTTTTACACCATATATTGTAGAATTAAAACACTTTATACCCAAATGTCAAAATATTTACTTGAATCAATGAACAGCACTAATAAAGCCCCAGTCTAACGGCTAAGTTATTAGCGTCAGTGCTAATTTCTAATCTCTAATTAGTGAAGGGGACTTGTCCCCCTCAATGTCTAGGGTGGTTACGGCCCTGGCGTCAACACAACTCACAGTGAGAGTGTAGGAAGAACGACCCGATTATGTCATTCGCAGCACTTCAAGGGAGTGGGCGGGGCTAAAGAGCTCTTTTGGCGCATTTTGCTTGTCTCGACTCTCTGATTGGTGTAATTCTTTGTACAGCATCATGGGTAATGTAGTTTTTCATCTCGAATTCCACAGTTAAACGATTATTTAAAAAATAAATAAATCAAATGCGGGATGATGGATTCAACAGAAGCAAATACCATTAACAACGTTGTAGCTCACAGTTGATCTGTCTTTAAAGGTTCACCGCTCACCCCTCCTTTTCGAAGCACATAGAGAAGCTATGGTGACACAGGACAAAGATGTCGTTGTCTGAGACAGCAGAGAGTAGCTAGAGCTCTGTAGAGAAGTTTGTCCGTTTAGGGCTACTGTAGAAACATGGCGGTGCAAAATGGCGATTTCACTTTAAGGGGATCCGCAGTGTATGAAGATAGAAATGGCTCATTCTAAGAGAATAAAAACATAACGGTTCATTATGTAAGGTCTTTATACACCACTTAAAAACATAGTTATGTATATTATATATTGCATTTCTGTCAATAGATCCTCATAAATACTACACACTGCACCTTTAAAGGTTTATAATTTATTGTAAAAAAAAAAAATCAATTTCCCTATGGTGAAAATGAATGGCCTTTTTACTTCCGAAACCCAACTTTTGCACTCTAAAGTTAAATCTAACTCTTTGAATCTAACTCTTTATCAGTAAGTGTCCGTAAGCAATGTCCTCTGTGAGATGTGACCGTAAATATTTCTGAAAACAACTCTTGAAAAAGTATGCTGCAATTTGTGTCAATTAGTGCGCTCTCTCCTTATTTCAGCCACATGGGATTTGAATTAGAATGGCAAATGAGACAGCAGATGTTACAGCCGACCATCAGATGCTCAGGGATATTGGGGTTACAAACCAGTCAACCTTCTCACATTGGTCATCTATTGGACAACAGCTGACTGCGGGAATGTGTTTATTGAAAGAAGTAACGTTGCTTTCCACTGGACAGAACAAAGCACATTTAATTTCAGAGCAAAGTAAAACAGTACAAAACAAAAGCAAACAGAGACAATAATGTGTTTGCGGTGATCGGATTACAGGTGAAAACCACTTGGCCACTTTAAAAGCCAGGTTCAAAATGATGTTCACAAAAACAGATTCTGTGTGTATAATCTGGAATATATGTAATTTTGCACAAGTAAATGTGAATATGTTTCTGCCAATGGGGTGAGAAAAATTGTAATTAAAACAAGTTTATTTTTCTTACCCCATTGGCAGATATTCTTTCTTGTTTTCAGTTAAACTTAAATAATTTTGATCCCCCACCCCGAAAAACTAGACTTAATATCTTATCATTTAGCATCTCAAGAAAATGTAGACTGTTTATATATTTGTACTGGGAAATAAGACGAAAATACTACAGAGTAAGAAAATAATGTATTGCTGTGTGGGATATGCAAGGTGTAAATGCAATCCAGATAAAGAATTTCCAGATGGTAATAAAAAATTAATGCCAAGTGAAAGGAGGCCTTTAATGACATCCATCTATCATGAAATATCTGTGCATTTCTACGTGAAGGATGAGGGAGGGACATAAATACTGCATATACAGAAATGTTTGGGACGAATTTGTCAGTATCCATCAGATGCCGTTTTTGATGCAAATCTGGTTGTGTGTAAATTACATCAGAGCAAGTGAACAAGTTCAGTCGACAGCATCTTTTTGATTACCACAAAAAATCTTTGTCTCAACGACTTTAAAATGGAAGTGAATGGAACCAACTGGAGGAGTTTAAAGCAGAAACGTGAAGCTTAACATTTTATAAAAGCTCATATATTCTGTAAAAACTTCTATTAACAGAATTTTAGATTATTTGAGCTGTGAAGCTGTTTAAATCATTATTTTTACAGTCAATTTAGAGTTTTATTGGATATGACGTAACATTGTCAAACTTGGATGTGTTTTACACTGTATTTTAACAATTATGGATTGGTCCCATTCACTTTTATTGTAAGTTTGAGATGGTGGTCCAGTGGGATGGTGGTCCAGTGGGTTAAACCATGGAACCGATACGCAGAAGGTTGCTGGTTCGATCCCAGCGGTCACCACCAGTGTGTCCTTGAGCAAGGCACTTTACTCCATGTTGCTCCAGGGGGATTGTCCCTGTATTAAGGGCACTGTAAGTCGCTTTGGATAAAAGCGTCTGCCAAATGCATAAATGTAATGTAAATGTAAGTGTCTCACTGTAAATATCTTTGCGAGGAAACGCAAAGTTTCTCAGGGGAACGCAAAAGTTTTGCGAGAGAGCACAAAAGATTTGAAAAATATTTTTCCTCCTATCCTTTTTCTACCACCATGTCCCTAAAGGGGCTCTGTACGTTTCTGTGCGAGTGTGTGTCCGTAGTGTTTGGCCCTGTCCCAAATGGCTCCCTAAACCCTCACGGTCTTCCTCTGAGTCCGCACTTTCGTGACGTTAGGCCGCTTTGACTGCCGGGTAAAGTCCTCTGCGTAACTTGCAAACTTGCGGGCTCAGCTGAAGTGCGCATCTAGGGAGCATAACGGCCGCAAAGGGGGGAGCTCTCGAGCACCCTTCTGAAACCTAAAATGATGAATGGGACACCCTACGGTCTCGTGGACTTAACGGACACGTGCACTCGGCAGCCATTTTAAGTCCACAAGACCGAAAGTGCATAGAAGTGTGCCATTTGGGACCTAATTAAATTAAACTTAATTTTTTGGGAAAACCATGGAAATAATCTGTCGTTTTTACCCTATTGTTTACTATATTTATTTGCTTGGTGTATGTCGTTGTGGGTTTTTGTTTTTTTGCTGTTGTCGGCTATAAAGACATTTGAAATAGGCTAACTGATATGATAACTGATAACTGATAACATTTGGCGAAGTGATATGCAACTGTAATGCGGTCAAAACCTGCCTGGAACTACTTTAGCCGCGTGTTTCCCTGAAAATAATTGTACACCATAGAACGTTCGTCAGCCAATCAGATTCAATCATTCAACAGCCCCGTAGTATAAATACAAATAATGTAAACAAAAAACTCTAAATGCTTTACCTTGTGCTGAATAAATTATCTTCTGAGGTAAAGTTATATATGTTTGAAATGACATGAGGGTGAATAAATGATGACAGAATTTAAGTTTTCAGGTTTTCTTTAAGGTAATTTCTTTGGTTTAAGACTATTTCTTGCTGCTCTCATTGCTGACTACTAAAGTAAAGAAAGCATGTGTTTTATCAAGTAACTAAACACACTCAGCATCTGTAATACACTAATACGTGAAGATGAAACTTCTAATCCATTGTGCCCCACAGTATAGGACCATAAGTGAGCAGAAAACATATTTGGAGGAAGCAGTCGCCCAGACAGCCGCTGGCCAGCTCACGGGAATAAAGCAGTTACCACACTTACTAAAAGAAGATTAATGTTTTATCCCCCACACCAAATAGTGCTTTGTCTCAGAGTGCTGCAGATGGGAGAGAACGGAGTGAGAGAGAGACAGATGATAAAAGTTCTCTGTGCTTCCTCTCTAATCAGTTTAGCTCATTTCTAATAGCAATGGATGAGAGGAACTTTGATTGATCACACGCTGGGGATGTTCTCAAAATGCATTTGCTTCCCTTCTCACAGAAGCTGGACCGCAACATCAGGAGGCGCACATGAGTCACCACAGGAGGATAGAATCAGCACAGGTGAGAGGAAAACGTCCCTAAACGCAAACCTGAGGGTTGGGCACAAGAGGTTTGAAGGTTTGGCTGGTTAACACAGCCTGTTAGCCTCTACTGGTATAGGTTGCTCATTCATAGCAATGTTGTTATTGTCAACTAAAACTGTAACCAAGCCTAGCCCCAGGACACACAACTTAGGGGTTTGGCGGTGGGGACTGTTATATTTCCCTGGGGGGCTAGCAACCGGAATTAAAACTTTTAAACTATTGAAAATCGTTTTTATTAATTTATATAAGGCTGAAATAAAATAAAAATATTATATGAAAACTGAAAGACCTAGCAATAAAATTTGGCAAAGGCGGCGATTATTTAACATTTGCCTCTGTGTCGCCATCTCTGTTTGAAACCTGCAATTGCAGTTATTTGCGTAGTTATCATCTGTACGTTAGGCTGTGATCAATAGTAAATGTGGCTCTATCTGCAAGCCAGAGAGCGCTCTCGCGCAAGGTACTCCAAATATGTGCCGCAGAAGTACAATAGCTCATGTCATTCCAGGAAATCCCTATGAACATCATACTATCGGTGAGCTGAATAAACAGAATATTGAAACGCTTTGATTGATTAAACATGACTAAATGCTTCTCATACTCGCAGTGATGGATCGTTCAGATGAAGCAGCATTTACTACTGATCACAGAACCACCCTGCACTGACAAATTGCGCATAAATAAACAATCGCAGCCTTTGCGATTTCATAATCGCGATAAGCCAAATCGCAGCAAGCGCGATTTCATGTTAATTGCAATTTATCGTGCAGCCCTAGTCAGAATATAATTCTTAGGCATCTGGATTTTCCAATGCAGTTAGAGTGGGAATAACCTTGGGCCAGTTGTTCAAAAAGTTTCATCTGGATTAGAGTGATCTGGATTTGGAAATCCCACATTTTGCTATTTAGGTGTGTGCCGGTTTTGTCAAAACAAAATTGGACTGGATCACCCTAATCAAGATGCACACTTTTTTCAGTTGTTCAAAAGTAATCTGATCGGATTTTATCTATCAGATTGGATCAAATCTTGAGAATGGGATGTTCAGAAGAAAAAAAGGAATCTTGGAAATTTTGATCTGGATTTATTAGCAGATGGATCATTTCCATGACCAACGCAATCTACCATGAGCAGCGCAAATTAGCGCCTGGTTTAATGCTGCCTTCAGTTTTCTAGTTAAAAAGTGCACATGAACGCCCTTTGAAGTCACTCACTTCAATGCAATGAGCTTCAATGCAATGAGCTTGTAATCACAACTTCAGAAGTGATTTTGAGACGTTTTTCGGCACGTCTTTGTGTTCACATAGTCCACATCAAGATGTTGGGTCTGGAAACTCACCATTAGCAGGGCTCAATCCGAGGGGTGGGATAAACGGTTGTCTTTCAAATTCCCTCTGCACGCAATTGGATAGCGCCATGAGCGCCACAACCAACCAGAGCAAAGAAGAAGGTGAAGCCGAGCTAACGTTAGTTGATCTACTTTCGCCGTATCCGGTCGGCAAAACTCTGAACATATCATCTTTTCTTAATAATGACTTCAGTGCCGTTCTTTTCTCAAAGAAGAGCTTAACTCCAAGTCTTCCAGAGTCACGGCCAAAGCCGATTCGAAAGACCACTGTTCGCCAGCTTCTTTGTTTACGAGTAGCACGCAGAACCTCCGCAACTCTGCAGTGACATGCCGTCATTATGTTAAGCCCGCCCACCGACTCTACACATGCTGTGATTGGCCTGACCAGAGTTTGGTTTTTACAGCTCTCAGGTCTACCGGGAGTCGCTAGACTACACTCGCGGCAAAATACATTTTCTGCCGCTAGTGTGCGTCTAGATTTCTAGGCTAGTGTTCACACACTCTCAGAAAAAAAGGTACAGTGGGGGTACAATTTTGTTCCTTGAAGAAAAAAACGTATAACTGTACCTTTAAAGGTACACATTGGTCCTTAGGGTACAATTCAACCATTGGCAGGCCAAGTTCGGTCCTAGTAAGTCGCTGTCCTGCAGAGTTTGACTCCAACCCTGAAAGACATTTATAGAAGCTCTTGTTGAGAATTAACAGAGGATTAGATGTTGATGATTTATTGAAAATAAATTATGGTGATGAGTATTTTCTTTAGTTGGGCAGTTTGACTCTTGGCTTTTTATGTGAGTTTGTGGTTTTTGTTACAGTGTTAACAAAACACAAAATCTGTTCAAATCAAAAGAAGCCATAAACAAAAATTGTCATGAAGAAAAATGGTTGACTAAACTCATCACTGACTAAAAATATCAATAAATAATATTCACCAACAATACTTTCTTGCCACAGATCAGACATTCTGAATTTTGATTTTGATATACAGTACATTCTAGGGAGAAAAAAGTTTAGACGCACACAGATATCAAGAATCAGCGTATGAATCTCAACAATGGTGGCAATGCTGCAATGCATACTGGGAGCCATTTGTTTTATACTGTGGTGGCTTAGTAGGGTTGGAGCTAAACTCTCCAGGACATCAGCTCTCTAGGACCGAACTTGCCTACAGAGTGCACCCATGCAATTTTCACTGCCGATGCGCCACGTGAACGTGCAAATTCAGTAGATGGCACTCCCGGTACACAAGGTGGTGCTGCGCCACTTTACGCTTCTGACACTCGCTTGTCACACAGAAGAAGAAGAAGAGAGACAGTATTTACGTGCTTGCCAAAACCATTCACACACTTTTTTCTAACCGACATGCAGCATTAGAAGCTCATCTTCTTCTTTGTCTACTTACTTCCTCTTCGTCGTATCAATGTGTTCGGCAAGACCGTTTTGTGCTTGAGCTCCACCAAGTCGTGTTTTACTGTAACTTCAGCAGCTCCAGACACGTGAACAAAAGCGCCGATTTCATTGGTCGCGTCAAACCAAAAAAACAAACCCAAGGCGTTTTAAAAATAAATTATGCTTTTACGCCTAGCGTTTTGCGCATTGGTGTGCACACTCACATTGGCGCCCTTTGTTTAGTCACAAGGCGTTAAACGTCGGCGATAAACATGCGCAAAAATTGTCCCGGTGTGAACAAGCCTTGAGACATGCTTTTTTTGGGGTGGTAAATAATGGAGCAAACACCAGTTAATTGACTAGCACAAACCTTAGTAAATCACCTTGCATGTCTCTCTCATAAATACATAAATAAAAAAAATACTCTCATAAATTTTGAGTCTGAAAGGGAAACTCCTGCAAGTGCATATGTAATATGGTCAGCCACAAAAATAACCCTGTCCATGCCTTTTCTACGCTAATTTTTCTGAAATTCCTGACAGTAGTTGTTTTTATGCCAAAAGAGGGTTTGCGCTGGAGCAAGCTGTTAGTAAATCTGGCCCTAGGTTGTTTTGTTTCAAAACAAGAATCTTTCTGAACTTTGCTCAATGATTATAAATTTGCTAAACAATGCTCAGTGCATTTGGATTCAGTGTTTATTTGATAATTTTATACAGGCACACAGAAAACTGTTTGTGTTTGGTGAGAAGTGAACAGGAAAGTTTCTTATTGTAGAACTTTTGACGTGACTAGACTAACTAGATGGGTTTATGGAGTGGAAGCCCGGTCTTGGTAATGTTATGCTGAGAATGAATCAAATGCGGGGCGGTGGCAAAATGATCAGCGATTTTGTAATCAGAAAGCCTTTGGATATCTGCCCTTGAAAGAGAGAGAGAGAGGACTGGCGGAGCTTGTAAATGGATGCGGTCCAAATCGAAAACAATGATCAGCGTGTCGCCTTGGTGATGAGGGAAGACCAAGCCACCAGAGTATGACAAAAATATTCAATACATAATTTTAAAGAAACAGTTTACCCAAAATGGAAAAATCTGTCGTCTTTTACCCACTCTCATGTTGATCGAAACCCGCATTCATGGCCCTTTCATGGTGTTTTTATGCCATTTTTGGAGCTTGACAGCCCCAGTTCCCTTATAAATTTCATTAAATGAAAATGATTCCTCCATTCCTGCTCTAAAAAAGAAAGTCATGAGGGTGAGTAAATAATGTCAGGAATTTAATTTCATAGTGCGAACTATCCCTATAAAACAACACTAGTAATGACAGGCATGGTTTCTCGGTTTCAAAGACTTTGTTCCCTGCATAGTGCAAATACAAATTAATATGACTTCATTCAGCAAGCACTCAGCATCCAAGCAAGGCGTCCCAAGCTGCAGTGATTGAAATATAATTATTGGCAAATGAATTCATCTCCGAGTCCCTGCCAGTGATTGCTTCCTCACTGCAAGTCCATCTGGACAAACCAAGCACCTTTTTTTTTTTTACACTGAATCCTCAATGAGTTCCTTTACACGGCCCACGCCGCACGTCCTATCACGGGTCCCTGAGCTCTTTTCCATGCCACATCCAGCAGTGGGCCAAGGTTTATTAATCTGCCACAAATCCCCCAGCTTTCCCATACATGTCAGGCTGTCATAATCTCTTCTACATGAGCTGTCAAGTGAAGGGTCTTGTTTTCCGTCAAAGTGCACGGAGGCTTTTGGATTTGCGAGCGCATTCTCCACTGTCAGTTTGAATATGCTAGATGCAAAAAAAAAAAAAGTCACATTCACACAGTTCAACCGTGCTACACACCCGTCTGAACATTTGAAAAACTCACATACTGATACATACTGAGTTTTTGCTAATAGATAGCTTGCCTTTGAACCAGGGCTTAAAAACGGAAAAAAATATCAATCGGTTCACTCCGAGCAGAATCGATATTATAGCGTTTCGGTTTTTGCGTTCCTCAATAAACATTACTGTTCCGAAAACGGTTTGATATGAAAAAATACCGGTTAATAACGTTATTTTAATTAAGCCTATACTTTAAACAAATATGTATAAATTTTAAACAAATATGTATAAATAGACTTATTTTCACTCAATAATAATATAACACATGGTAATTCAACTTGAATATTTATTTAATAACATTTTTAAAACCAGAAATACATGCATTAATTACAAGGCATAAACAGCGGACCTGTTTTAATGGAGCGTTAGACAATCGAAAGTGGCCTCTAATGCCGAATTATTTTCAGAAGAGTGATAACATTCTTTGTACATAACTTTTTTTCAACATGACTTGTTTTAAAAAATGCATGAATAAAGAATAAATAAACTGGATAACCATTGCTCTTTTAATGCACCGTCAACTGCTAATTTCAAAGCAAACACTGCGCAACACGTTCTTGCATCACATAATCAAATTCAGTCAGCTAATAAAGCTTGATCATTTAATGCAATATAACATACCATTTAATACGAAGCATCAACCGTCTATATAGAAAACATTGACCTGTCCTGTATTGGCAATCTGAAAGACTATAGGAAAAATGTTTGATAGATGCTATAGCCTACTTGGATAGGCTTAAACGGAATCATAAACTATCCTAAATCAGTCTATTTGAGCCCTTAAAGTCCGTACTGCTTATTTAAACGTTCGAAAAGAATGTCCTCCAATACCTGCACATTCATTGTAGACCTCAGCGGGGAAAGAAATGTACTTGAGGCATGAAAATGCGCGCTCACACTGACTTGCGTTACCGGTAGATTCATAGATGATGGTGCGCGGGCATTTCACTCACGCTTGATCCGTCAACGTCACATGCTGTACTACTCATTTCATGATTGGTCACTGCCAAATTAAAATATTAAAGAGAACGATAAAATAACGTTATT
Organism: Romanogobio albipinnatus; assembly: GCA_023566225.1. Taxonomy (NCBI): domain Eukaryota; kingdom Metazoa; phylum Chordata; class Actinopteri; order Cypriniformes; family Gobionidae; genus Romanogobio; species Romanogobio albipinnatus. Next base: position 42,133,554 of record CM042248.1, read on the forward strand.
AACCGGTTAATGGCCATTTCAAATTAACGTTTCTGTTCAGAACGATTCAAATTGATTTTGATTTCGTTTCCGTTTTTGTTCCTCTTAAAATTTCGTTCGTTTCCGGTTTTCGTTTTCGTTCCTTGAACCGGTTCAGAGCCCTGCTTTGAACACAGGGAATGTACGTAGTCCAAATCCTTCATCTTATGATGATGTCAAATGCAGCAAACAGGGAAAAATGACATATAGTCAGTCCAAAAGCAATGTCTCTAGCTAAACATACTATAATGACATTTTTAGCAATATACAATGTGCATGTCACAGACTGCATTTCCCATGATCCTCCCTGGCACAGCTGTCACTCATCAGCCCACATCACACACACGCTCTGTGTCACGTTATCTTCTCGTCTCGTCTGCTCCCTCTCGTGTGTCTGGATCATAAAGACTCCATTGTTGATCATTTGTGATCGCTGCACTGCTTACTTGCATTGGATTGTGTTCCCGCTGCTTCTATAATAAAGCTTACCAGTTTGTTATTCCTCAACAAGTTTAAAATGATTGAATGTAATTTATTCCTTTGTTGGCAAAGTTGAATTTTCAGCATCAGTCTTCAGTGTCACACGATCCTTCAGAAATCGTTCTAATATGCTGATTTGATGCTCGAGAAACATTTCTTATCAGTGTTGAAAACAGTTGTGCTGCTTCATATTTTTGTGGAAACTGTGATGCATTTCTTCCAGATGCACTGAAAGTTCAAAAGAACAGAACCATACTACTTTTGTACAACTGAAAAAATTCCTGTGACTTTTCCAAAAACCTTTTCCACTGTGGAAGGCCAATGTTAGCAGAAAAAACACACACATTGGGTTTCCATGTTTCATGGGGACTTTTCATAGACATTGATTTTTATACTGTGCGAACTAGGGATGCATCAATGTATCGGCCAATAATCGGTATCGGCCGATAAAAAAATATATATATTTTCACTATCAGCCATCGGCCAATTGATTTAAAAACAGCCGATGATCAGGGCCGATTATATCCTGTCAATCAAATGTTATTATCACTAACTATAGACCTATTCGGACGGCATTTGTTTCTCATGTTGATGTCCGTAAAAATAAATTGACATGCCACCTGAATGATAAAACTCGTGCATTGGGATGCCGATTTATTCACAGTGGAGGAGCAAGTTTTGTGATCCTACCATAGACTGTAAAAAACGTATATATGGACATATTGTCTGTGACGTCACCCCATAGGGTTCCAAAGAGCAGTTTTGAAGCCTTAAAGTCGGCGTTGCCATCTTGTCAGTGTGTCATCGCGTTTCACTTTCAGATAACAGAAAATGGGCAAAGAGGCGGGACGTGGCTGGAGCTGAGGTGACGTGATGACTAACCGACAGCAGACAAACGGCAATGCACCTGTCACTCAAGTGTTCACGCCCTTAATTATGCAGAACTTTAAGGCTTTATATAATGTAAACAAATGAGATTCACCCCCTCACAGTTGTCATGAAGGGCAAAATTAGCTGTATAGACCAAAACCACAATTTGTACCAGGCTGTAAACATAGTTGGGCATTTTAACATGGGGCTCAATGAGATTCTGCTCCCTTCCGGAGCCTGTCTCTAGCGGCCAGGCGATGAATTGCAGTTTAAGTCACTTCCGTATTGGCTTTAAGAGAAACTGGGGGAGGTTGCCGCTTGGATCCATAGACTGTAAAAAAAGATGGACGACGTGCCTTCACTTTCTTACGTTGACATAAATGAAGTCGCTAGTATTCAAATATGGCGCTGACATCTTGGGTCTTGAGTCTGCTCAGTAGTGAGGGCGAAGATGAGCCGAAGATGTGATGAGTCAAGGTGCCGCTCACATTCCCGCCTAATCAACAACTTTTTGTGAAATAAACAGTTATGGAAATGTGGAGATTAGAGTTAAAGCTCCAATCTCCTCCGGAAGTTCCTGAAAAATGTCTGTTAGTGCTGTCAATCTCAGCTGTCAATCAAGAAGTCACACCTCCGTTTATATCAAATAACTAACTAAAACCAAACTTATTTAAAAAACGAACACTTAAACTAACATCAGCATGATAAAAAAAACTGCCTAAAATGACAGATATCTTTGGAAAAAATGTATTTGAAGTGTAATTTGATTGTTTAGTTTGTCTATGTCCCATTACATTTCATGGAGAGGGCGGGGTTTATGACCTATACTGCTTCCAGTCACGTGGGGGCGATCGAGACGCGTCGGCTTCAGTTTTCAGGACTCGTGTGGCAGGCTTGCTTGGATCCGACGAACCTGGGAACGTGCTGTTCACGTGGCCAGTCGCATGATTGTCTGCTGTAAATAAAATAAAATAAAAAATTATATTTAAATTTAATAATAGGAAAATAGTATCCTAATTATTATTTAATTATTTAAATCTCCTGTTTAAAACATATAGGAAGATAGACGCATTATAGTCCAAATGCTTTTCTGTCTTGTATTTTATCTCAAAATAATGGATGTCATTTTAAAAATGTGGAAATGATCGGAAATAAGTTAATACAGCCTCTTATTTACATGAGGTAAACATAATGCTGCTTGGTTATTTTAACATATTGCATAACGGCCCATTTCAAATGTTTACGTGCTGTTCTTCTCTTTTGAGTGATGATGAAAGATTGTTCTTCTAAATATTTTTCAGCATTTCAGTAATAAAAGTGTAGGCTAGATCTTTAAAATGCATCCAAATTACAGCGAAATGCTACCGTCAACTTGCTCCGCAGTGGGCAAAAAAGATATAAACAGTACATTTTTAAGTGATTGACGACAATTAAACCACATGACCTTAGTGTTTGTCAAAAAACAGTAGGTAATTTGGCCGGGGATTTTTATGCGAATGGTGGGAGAAAAACACTATCTGCATCCGAAATCGAATACTTCTCTACTATAGTATGCGAAAAACAGTACCCCAACAGAGTAGTATGTCCGAATTCATAGTATTAGAAAAACACTATCCCATGAGGCCACGGGAGAGGATTTATGAATGGAGGTGATGGGACGCAACTGATGCTGATCACATGATAATGACAACATGGCGGATGTAGTAGGTCCGGAGTACATTCTACATTCATACTATATAGAACGCACTTTTTTAACGGTCGCGGAGTTCGTTCAAATTCAAATGTAGTACCTCTTCACATAGTACGTGATTTTGGACGCAGCCACTAACATGCTGGATTCGGATGGCAATAAAATCACAGACTAGCCCCTGTAAATGATGAAAATACCTTACGACCCCATGAGAAACAACTACCGTCTGAATAGGGCTTTTGACTTTTAAAAGGATAGTTCACCCAAAAACTAAAATTTGATGTTTTTCTGCTTACCCCCGGGGCATCCAAGATGTAGGTGTCTTTGTTTCTTCAGTACACAAATTAAGATTTTTAACTCTAACCGTTGCCGTCTGTCAGTCGTATAATGCATGTAAATGGGGTCCAATTCTATTAAAGTAAAAAAAAAACATGCACAGACAACTTCAAATTAAACCCTGCGGCTCGTGGCGACACATTGATGTCATAAGACACGAAACGATCGGTTTCTGCGAGAAACCAAGCAGTTTTTATGCTATTATTTTGCCTCATATCAGACGAACGTCATCAGCTCTCCAGAACGCCGTAACTTCCTGCGAATAAGGTCAAAATATAGAGCGGGTCATAGATATGTACATAGATGCCTCATTAGTGCCTGCGCGGATCGGTCGAATGAGTATTAAAAATAAAGCCAAAAATAAAAGCTAATTCAATATATTAATAAAACTACAATAAAACTAAAATTAAAAATTAAAAAAACAAGTGCCTGCGCGGATCGGTCGAATGAGGAATCTACGTATATATTTCTATGATTGCGCTAGTATTTTGACCTTATTCGCAGGAAGTTACGGCGGTCTGGAGAGCTGATGACATTCGTATATAAAAATGTATGAAATATTTTAAAAACTGATAAAATGATATAACGAAACAAAAATTAAAAAGAAAGCCAAAAATAAAAGCTAATTCAATATATTAATAAAACTACAATAAAACTAAATTTTAAAACAAAACAAAAAACATCCTAGAATCCCAATTACTGAGCGAGCATATAGACAAAGCAATGGAACCCACGTCACATGTACAGTTATAACAGAGATCATCTACCGTGTTTTACAGCAAACATATGCCGTACAGGTTTTTTTTATCATGTGTTCTAGGAACTTTGACACATTGTGAATTTGCTGTGTTGGCCGGCATTGCAGCGAAATCACAGCACTAGATTTCAGCATGAATTTCAAAGTCGGAAATTCAACTTCAAATGGCATTCAACTGCACTGAAGTTGGAAATTCCAAATATAAACTCTGCAGATTACTAGATAGATATCTAGGACTGAACACCCCTGCTGAGAGCATTAGATATTTAAAAGACAAAGTTCTTTAAACAACCTATCAGGTATGTCTTTGAGATGGATTGCTGCATATCTTCCACAAAATATTTCTTATACCTGAGAGTGTGAGTTTAAAAATAATTTTAAAAGTCTGTTCTAAAACATTTCATTTCAAAATGAGCAATACAATATACTTGGTCCACAAGGACAGAAGGCAGCACTGAGAAAGCACACCAATTCTCACCAATTCGCTAAATAATCTACAAGTAGCGCCATGCAGCATCAAGAAAAAGTATTACAAATTAGTGATGTTTGTTCCTTGGCAATAAATTGAGATTACATCTGACACAAACAGGAGCAAGTGGGATGCATCTCTGTTCAGTTTTATAGTCAAGGGAGATACTGTGCAATGGCTATGAACTCCCCGGAGGAAAAGAGAGTACCAGGAGACAGATTTGTGGTTCTTCTCCCATGGGCGGCACAGCATACCGTGCGTTTGCCATCTGTTTTGTAGGCAATAATCAAAATGTATAAACAAGACACGTTTTCAGCAGCTTGTTAGAATGAGAGATTCAATCAAAAAAGCTTGATTTGGGGGTGGTGTCCTTTCGATGCAACCCCCATAGACGATCTGATGGCAACATCGGGAAGAAGTGTCTAAAAGTAATGCGCCTGGAATGAAATTACTTGAGGAATAGAGACTCCTAGTGGAAAGATTGTGGAGGTGCATTGCAAACAATGGATCATCATGCATTATAGCAGAGTTTGTTATTACACATTCTTAAGTCTCTCTAAAAGTCATGTTTGGCATTTAATGGCGCAACTGATGTGGCCTTGCAGATCCCTAAAGTCACCTTAACAACAGCAATAAAGTATGGAGGACCAAATATACAAAAATCAAAGTGCACACTTTTAAATGTTTGTTTATGACAGGAGTTAAAGTCCCCATGAAATCAAAATGGAAGTTTTTTGGCTTTAAGTATGAAAATGTTAGCCGTCATGTTATCTATAAGCTAGTATGCGCCAAAACAATGCCAAAATTCATATTTAGAGGATATAAGCGTTCAAAATTTTGATGACATCACGCTGCACATCTTCTCATCAGATTTTCTGTCCAATCAAATGTTCTCTAGAATCTAAAGTCCCGCCCCCTACATTACAAATAGACGCTGAGGGTGAAATCGGTCACTCATTCACACATTTACTATTTTCTACATGGTGAATGGCACATACTGCACTATATGGGGCAGTCGTGGCCTAATGGTTAGAGAGTCGGACTAGCAACCCAAAGGTTGCTGGTTCGAGTCTCAGGTATGGCAGGAATTGTCCGTGGGGGGAGTGAATACCAGCACTTTCCTCCACCCTCAATTCCACGACTGAGAACCTTTACCTTCCCTTTCCAATTCCCTTGCCCTTTCCTCCATCCTCAATTCCCTTGAGCAAGGCACCAAACCCCCAACTGCTCCCCGGGTGCTGCAGCAATATGGCTGCCCACTGCTCCGGGTGTGTGTTCACTACTGTGTGTGTGCACTTGGATGGGTTAAATGCAGAGCACAAATTCCAAGTATGGGTCACTTCACACTTCACTTCATATAGGGGATATGGAACGATTCAGACAGTGTAAATATGCTTTCATTTGGGACGAATTAAGTCTGGTTTCACGTCAGTGTCATGTGAACCGTTGCAGCTCCAGTCCAGAGACACGAGAGTACAGAGCGGATCATATGCGTAGACCACAAAACATATTTAAATTATGTATGCTATATTTTAAAGCGATATGGAGGAGATTAGGAGGGGAAACTGCTGCTTTACAAAGCTCAACGATATAAACTAAACTGTGATAGCTGTGATATAAACTAAACGCTATTGGCTCTTTAGAAAAAGGGTAGGAGCTGTTCGATATGTCATGCCTGTTTTAGTGGAAATTACTAGAATAACCATTTTTGGTTCCCCAAAGAACCTTTCAGGGTTTTATTTTTTTTCTTAGTGTGATGAAAATTTTAATAATCTGAAGCTTTTGTTCAATGGAAAGCATCAATGGATGTTAAAGGTTCATGGTACTATTGGGCAAAAAGTCAGATAGACTAACATTGAAGAGACTATAATTTAGAAACCAGAATATTAGATACTAATAATAAGCCAATAAGAAGCCACCTAGCACCATGTTCTAAATTACACTATTACAGCAAATTACACCAAAAAAGAAAATTAGCCCATGATTTACTCACCCTCAAGTCATTGTATATGACTTTCTTTTTTTCAGACAAATACAATCCGAGTTATATTAAAAATGGCCTGGCTATTCCAAGCTTTATAATGGGAGTGAATGGCTGTTTCTGTTTTGAAGTCCATAAAAGTGCATTGGATTAGCCAGGACATTTTTTATATAACTCTGATTGTATTCGTCTGAAAGAAGAATGTCATATACATCTAGGATGACTTGAAGGTCAGTAAATCATGGGGTAATTTTCATTTTTGGGTCAACTATCCACATTTACATTTACATTTAGTAATTTAGCAGATGCTTTTATCCAAAGCGACTTACAAATGAGAGCAATAAAAGCAACTAGAACAGTCAAGGGCAACAGTATGCAAGTGCTGTAACAAGTTTCAGTTAATCTAACAGAGAACACACAGGACAGAACTTTTTTTTTTTTTTTTAAATAAATTAGACAGACAGAAAATTAATAGAATGTTAAGTGCTATTCTTGATTGGTCAGGTGCTGCTGGAAGAGATTTGAAAATGGCTACAGACTCGGCTGCTCGCATTGAGATAGGCAGGTCATTCCACCAGGTGGGGGCGGTCCAGGAAAAGGTCCGTGAGAGTGATTTCATGCCTCCACAAGGCGTCGTTCACTGGCAGAACGTAAGCTCCTGGAGAGTGTGTAAGTCTGAACAAGCGAGTTTAGGTATAATGGTGCAGAGCCAGTGGTTGCTTTGAAGGCGAGTACCAGTGTCTTGAATTTGATGCGAGCGGCTATTGGCAGCCAGTTGAGACTGATGAAGAGAGGCGTGACGAGCGCTCTCTTCGGCCCGTTAAAGACCACCCTCGCCGCTGCATTCTGGATCAGTTGCAAGGGTTTGATAGTGCATGCTGGAAGGCCCGCTAGAAGAGCATTACAGTAGTCCAGTCTGGAGAGAACAAGAGCTTGGACCAGGAGTTGTGTGGCCTGCTCTGATAGGAAGGGTCTAATCTTCCTAATGTTGTATAACGCAAATCTGCAGGACCGGGTTGTTGCAGTAATGTGGTCAGTGAATTTTAGCTGATCATCAATCACAACTCCAAGGTTCCTGGCTGTCCTGGACGGAGTTATGGTTGATGATCCTAGCTGAATGGAGAGATTGTGATGAAGTGCTGGGTTGGCTGAGACCACAAGCAGTTCTGTCTTTGCAAGGTTGAGTTGCAGGTGATGTTCCTTTATCCAGGCAGACATTTCTGTTAGGCAGACAGCAATACGAACACCAACCGTAGGATCATCTGGTTGAAATGAGAAGTAGAGTTGAGTGTCGTCGGCATAGCAGTGATAGGAAAAGCCATGTTTCTGAATGACAGATCCCAGTGATGACATGTAGATGGAGACGAGAAGTGGTCCAAGCACTGAGCCCTGGGGAACTCCAGTAGCTAGATGATGTGACTTAGACACTTCACCTCTCCATGACACCCTGAAGGACCTACCTGAGAGGTAAGACTTGAGCCACTGGAGAGCAGTTCCTGAGATGCCCATCTTCATGAGAGTTGACAGGAGGATCTGGTGGTTAACTGTGTCAAAAACAGCAGATAAATCCAATAAGATGAGTATAGTGGATTTGGAAGCCGCTCTGGCCTGTCTCAGTGCCTCTGTAACCGAGAGCAGGGCAGTCTCAGTTGAGTGGCCGCTTTTGAAGCCTGATTGGTTGATGTCCAGGAGGTTGTTCTGTTCAAGAAACGTTAAAAACCATAGAAACATCATAGCAATGTCATGGTAACCATCTACAAAACATGGCCCCAGCATGGAAAAGCACCACTCACATTTCTTCCGAAAATATAAAAATCTAATTCATATCTATTTTAGTGGAAGTGAGAGACTGTAAATTTTGAATACTTATCTTCTAAATGCAAATTTTATCATTGTTTTGGAACACACCAGCTTATTCCTCCTAACCTTAAGGCTAAAATATTCATACTAAAAGCTAAAAAAAAGTCAATTTTAATTTCAGGGGGCCTTTAATTAACTCTTTTAAGTCTTAAGGTCCTTGCACACGAAGTCCAACATTTTTGCGTGATGTATGGTTTGTTAGGATAGCACAATATTTGATCTAACTATTTAAAAATCTGAAATCTGAGGGTGCAAAAAAATCAAAATATTGAGAAAATTCCCTTTAAAAGTTGTCCAAATGAAGTCCTTAGCAATGCATATTACTCCTAATAATACATTTTAATATATTTATTGTAGGAAATTTTAAAAATATCTTCATGGAACATGATCTGTACTTAATATCCTAATGATTTTTGGCATAAAAGGAAAATCGATAATTTTATATTTATGTATTTAGCAGACACTTTTATTCAAAGCGACTTACAGGGACAATCCCCCTGGAGCAACATGGAGTAAAGTGCTTTGCTCAAGGACACACTGGTGGTGACCGCTGTGATCGAACCAGCAACCTTCTGCGTATCAGTTCCATGGTTTAACCCACTAGACCACCATCTCATAATTTTGATCCATACAATTTATTGTTGGCTATTGCCACAAATATACCCGTGCGACTTATGACTGGTTTTGTGCTCCAGGGTCACATATAATAAAAAATCAGATTTTAAAAAAATATATATAGTTGCACAAATAACACTCTTGAGTTAAGCATGTTTGATTAAACTGCAAAAGGCTCATACAGTGTAATTTACAATGATGGCTATCACTCGAGCACTGACGCTCATAACAACAGCTCAGAGACATGGAGTGTTTACTGAAACTAACACAAATAACAAACACTTAAGAATAATCATTAAAATACTTGATGCAAGAGGCAAAGTAGGATTAAGAAAAAAGGCAATGAAAGTAAGGAAGGGATGAATAAGGGATGAAAGAGAAGGAAGAAAGGTATGAATGAAAGAAAGAAGAAAGGAATGAATGAAAGAAAGAAGAAAGGACATGAATGAAGAAAGGGGAAAAGGAAGAAAAAGAAGGAAATATATCAGAAATGCAGGAGGAATGAAGGAACGTAGTGAGGGAAGAAGGAAGAGAGAGCAGGAAATTAAGAATTAAGAAACAAGAAAGGAAGAAGGGAAGAAAGAAAATAATTAAAGAGAATGAAGGAGCATAGGATATGAATGAAGAAAGGGAAGGAAGGAAATAGATATTGAGGGAATATGGAAGCAATACAGAAAGGAGAAAAGAAGGAAGGAACGAAGCAGAAAATTAAGGAATAAGGAAACAAGGAAACGAAGGAAGAAAGAAAATGAAGAGAATGAGGGGAGGAAGAGAAAAAAGAAAAGAAAGAGGAAAGGAAGTAAGGAAGAGAACACATGAATGAAGGAAGGAAATAAAGCAGAAAGGAGGAAGGAATTAAGGAAGGAAGCAGAGCAGAAAATTTAGGAAATGAGGAAACAAGAATAGGAAGGAAAAGATGGAATAAAGGAAATTAAGGAAGAAAAAGAAGGACATATAGCAGACATGGAGAAGGAATGACAGAACGCAGTGAAGGAAGAAGGAAGAGGGCAGGAAATAAAGAAAGAAGAAACAAGAAAAGAAGAGGGGAAGAAAGAAAATTAAAGAGAATGAAGGAACATAGGATATGAATGAAGAAAAGGAAAGATATTAAGGGAAAAGGGAAGCAATGCAGAAAGGTGAAAAGAGCGAAGGAACGAGGGGGAGCAGACAATTAAGGAATAAGGAAACGAAGAATATGATTTTTGATGGAAATGAAGGAAGGAAGAAAGCTAAGAGATTGAGGGAATGAGGAAGGGTAACAAGAATAGGAAGTGTGAAAAGAAAGGAAGAATAAAAAGGAAAGGAAGAGAATACATGGATGACATGAAAGAAGGAAGGAAGAAAGAAAGAAAAGAGCAGAAAATTAAGGAATAATGAAACAAGAAAATGAAGAAATGAAGAAGGAAACAGGACAAGGAAGAAAGAAGGGGAGAGGAAGAAAGGGAAGGAAATAACTGAAGAAAGATGGGAAAGAATGAAATATAGGAAAGCAATGAAGAAAGGAAGAAGTGGGTAAAGAGTCCTCTCGTCTCTCAGCATTAACAGGCCGCACTAATGCAGAATGAGAGTGGACGGAGCTTCTCTTTTTGCCCACCGGACAGAGGAACTAGTTCATTGAGATCTGGATTCTCCAGGGTTCGGCCACCAAAGCCTCAAACTCCATTTCTTTATCTGACACTCACACACTGGCTTTGATTAGGCCAGTACAATCACTCCTGCTCCAGCAGGGACCAGACCAACAAGAAATCACAACCACTTCTTCTGGGCCAATTAGCACAGTTCTGCCACCATGCAGTGACTATGCTTACTCTATAATAATCCAATTAGAGGGAGTAATAATTATACTTACTGTAACAGAATACACCATGTGCGTGAAGAACATATCAAACAGGTCTGATTAAATAGTCTTCTCTAGAAAATTGAGGGTCACAGCTTTTTAATGCTCAATGTGGCTTTTTGTTTACACACTTAAATATAAAATACTAGAGAGCAACCAATGTGTTTTTCAATGCCCTGCCAAAAATCACTACAATATATGAATAACTTTTTCATATGAATAACTATAATTATTCATCATTGATATTGATAAGCTTTATGGAAGCCCCTGGATTCTGAAGACTTTTAACCATTTGCATCCTAAATTCTACTCAATTAAAGGCCTTCATTTCTCATTGTAAAGGTCTTTACACAGTGAGTCCGAAACTTTCATATGCGTTTTTGTTTTCCATATTTCTTATGAATGGTCAAAACCCCTATCAAAATGCTTGTGAATGTGAAAAATCGAGCCTGATTAGAATTGTTAATGATGGATGAAAGTTTCGGAGGCAGTGTGTAAACATGACTGACACAACTTGAGGTCTTTTTTTATTATATGTGACCCTGGAGCACAAAACCAGTCATAAGTCGCACGGGTATATTTGTGGCAATAGCCAACAATACATTGTATGGGTCAAAATTATGAGATGGTGGTCTAGTGGGTTAAACCATGGAACCGATACGCAGAAGGTTGCTGGTTCGATCCCAGCGGTCACCACCAGTGTGTCCTTGAGCAAGGCACTTTACTCCATGTTGCTCCAGGGGGATTGTCCCTGTAAGTCGCTTTGAATAAAAGCGTCTGCTAAATATAAAATTATCGATTTTCCTTTTATGCCAAAAATCATTAGGATATTAAGTACAGATCATGTTCCATGAAGATATTTTTTAAATTTCCTACAATAAATATATTAAAAATGTATTATTAGGAGTAATATGCATTGCTAAGGACTTCATTTGGACAACTTTAAAGGGGATTTTCTCAATATTTCGATTTTTTTTGCACCCTCAGATTTCAGATTTTTAAATAGTTAAAGGTCCCGTTCTTCGTGTTTTTTTGAAGCTTTGATTGTGTTAACAGTGTGCAATATAACATGTGCTCATGTTTCGCGTGTAAAAAAAAACTGTATTTTTAACACAATTTACTTATCTGTATACCGCTGTTTTCACTGTCCTAAAAACGGCTGATGACTTCCTTGTTCTATGAAGTCCCTCCTTCAGAAATACGTAACGAGTTCTGATTGTGCCAGCGGTTCCCGTGTTGTGATTTGACCGCAGCTTAGCGAACGTGGCACGGTTCCCGTGTTGTGATTCGACAGCAGCTTAGCGCACGTAACTTGCATGGAAAGGTCACGCCTCTTAACGGGAGATATATATGCGCTTAATGATCTCTACAGCGTCCCTGGGAAAGCCAAACAAAGGTGATTTGACTCCGGGATGAAAATAACAGCGTCTCGACGACATGGCGACAAACACACTCAAACGCAGCACTTCCTTTTCTCCACGCGACACGTCCTCTTCTCCACGTGGGACAGCAACAAGACCACGCCCCCTTTTTCGCGTATTCTTGTGGGCGGAGGTTAGTCTGTTCTACTGTTCTACTGACGTCATTTATGAAGGAAGTACCAGGATGTAGTCCAAGCCGGCCGTTCGCTGTAGGCTTTGAAAGGGAACTTCTGTTAAATAAAATATCTCGCTTGGCATTGAACTTTGAGCTTTATAATTTTACAGGTATTATTTATGCTCTAACAGCAACATTACACACTAACTAAAGTTTGAACAATGGGATCACGAAGAACGGGACCTTTAAATCAAATATTGTGCTATCCTAACAAACCATACATCACGCAAAAATGTTGGACTTTGTGTGCAAGGACCTTAGACTTAAAAGAGTTAATTAAAGGCCCCCTGAAATTAAAATGTACTTTTTTTTAGCTTTTAGTATGAATATGTTAGCCTTAAGGTTAGGAGGAATAATCTGGTGTGTTCCAAAACAATGACAAAATTCGTATTTAGAAGATAAGTATTCATTTACAGTCTCTCACTTCCGCTAAAATGGATCACAGATTTTTATGACATCACCTCGGACCTCAGCTTCTCATCAGATCTTCTGTCCAATCAAATGCTCTCTCTAGAATCTGAAGCCCCGCCCCCTAAATAGACACTGAAGCTGCGGCTGAAATCAGTCACTTGTTCACACATTTACTATTTTCATGGTGAATGGCACACAGTGCACTATATAGAGGATAGGGAACGACTCAGTGTAAATTTGCTTTCCATTGGGGCGAATTAAGTCTGGTTTCACGTTAGTGTCACACAAACCACCACAGCTCCGGTCCAGAGATACGATAGCGCAGAGCGGATCTTGTGCGCGAGTCGGCGCAGACAACAAAACATATTGGACCCATTTGAATTCTGCACATAATGCTGTATTTTAAAGCGATATGAAGGAGATTATGATGAGAAACGGTTAGAGATTAGGAGAAAACTGTGGCTTTACCGAGCTGAAAGGCTCTAGTCAAACTGTGATATAAACGAAAGGATATTGGCTGTTTTAAAAAAGGGGAGGAGCTGCTTGATATGTCCCGCCCTGTCTTCCGGTTTCAGTTGAAATTACGTCAACACGTTGAATAATGCTGCGCGTTTCAAGCCACTTCAGTGGGCCTTTAAGTATCTTGCTAATTGCTCATTCCTAACTATCTATGAGGAATTAGAGAAGCATTGTCATTCACAGCTGAAGACCAGGGGTCGCACGTTCGATCCTCGCTAGGGCCTGAGGGTAAATGTGAACATTTAACTCTAAACCTATAGAAATGCAAAAACATAAAACAGATGCTGCTCTATTACCTCATTTGTATTCAAATCTGTAAGCTGCATAGGATAAAAGCATCTGCTGAATGAAATGTAAATATTACATAGGCCTATAGAATTACGATTAGCATAAATAAATACAAATGTAATTTATCCCACTATTTCACATGTTTGAAACACACTACCATTCAAACGGGTTCAGTGGGATTTTTTAATGTTTTTAGAATAAGTCTCTTGCATTTATTTGATTGCATTTATTTGATACTGTAAAATCTGTAATATTGTGAAATAGTTAGGGTTGGGTATCGTTTGGGTTTTTTCTGATACCGGTGCCAAACCGATACTTTAAAAAAAGAAGAGCCACAAAACGAAGTGGATGACATTAAAGAATGGCTTTTTATTTTATTTTATTTATTAAAAGTTTAAAGTATACTTAAATATAAATAAATACAAAACAAAATTTACTTAACAAATTCACAGTAAAACCTAAGCCACCTAACCCAACTACAACAGGCCTAATTTAACACTAAATAACAATTATTACGGTACAAATAACAGCAAAGTAGTCTGTATTCTTGGTATGCTACAAACCAGCTTCAAGGTTCAGCTTTATTTTGAAATATGAACATATTCTCTGGCTAAATATTTTAAAACGCATCGCCTTATTGTTTCCATGGCGACGCGTCATGCTTCTCACATGACACAGCAACCGCAATAGCGCTGTGTGAAAGCTCAGCTGTATCGGGTTTATTTCTTTTTTTTTCTTTTTTATACAAAATATTCACAAATTATGTCATGAACTATCTGATATTCTGATTTTCAAATGTCTGAGTGAATGTGTGTTAGTTTATCTATAATGCGCGATGGGCGCCGCCATCATAGTTTGCGCCTCAGAGAATCGAATCTGTCGGATTTATAACACGTAATCCTCGTCTCACGAAATACAAGAAAGTAAGTGACCACTGCTGAACTGGGAGAAGAATATAGTAAACTATAGTTACTATATAATGTGTATCTGATGTGAACAAAACACGTCAAAATTATAACTGTCTGAAAGGATTGTTATTGCCGCTTCCATTAACATCAGTGTGTTTCTTGCTAGTAATGAGGCACCGAAATCTGCGTTCTGATTTGGTCTGGTTACATAGGTACCGGTGCCATATTGCTACCCAACGCTAGGAATAGTTCATTTAAAGGTGCTGTATGTAATTTTTTCACTTTACTAAAGCATAAAAAAAAGTCTGAAGAGGAGAGGGCGGGGAAAACAACGATCTCCAATAGGCCTGTCACAATATCTACTAATTTGTTTCTCGATATATAGTCCCAGAAATAATTGCGATAAACAATATTATTGTAATTTTATTTTACAATACTGAATATATAATCTTAATATAGCAGCATAATAATGCAAGACCTACACACTTTCAAATGACAACCTTTTAATTCTTTAGATCATGGAAATTAAGGGTAAAAAATATATTATCCTAAATAAAAAAAAAATTGAATAAATAGTAAATAAACATTTTCCCTTGTGAAACGGCTTTAACACTCGTCATTCTGCGTTGACATTTATATGTGCACCGGAACAGGTGATTGCGACATCGAGTGCATTTGGCCTTATTCTTCCAAACTGTCAGTAGTTGTCAGGAAAACACTATAACGCCGTAGATAACTGCTCTGTGTATGAAGGAACTGCCCGAGAACCATTTTCACCTCCGTCACGGAAAACATACAAGATGACAGCATGATCAAGTAAAATGTTGGTGACATTCATTATCATGTAAGCATAATGGGCGATATATTGCTTCACAAAAAATTATTGAGGTCATGTACATATATACATGTATAATATATTGATTATTGTGACAGGCCTAATCTCCAATATTTTGAATTTGGACTGCAGTACCCATTTCAACCATTGTCAATCCTACCAACCGCACCTTTAAAAGTATACAGTATTTAAACAGATTTAATTTATTCCTGTAATGGTAAAGCTACATTTTCAGCATCATTACGCCAGTCTTTAGTAACATATGATCCTTCAGAAATCATTCTAATAAGCTGGTTTGAAGAAATTTTGATCTGCTCAAGAAACATTTCTCACTATTATTAATATTGAAGGATTTTTTGATAATAGAAAGCTCCAAAATTTGTGACATTATAAATGTATGTCACTTTTGATGTGATCTACTTAATGCATGCTACCTGAATAGAAATGTTGATTTAAAAATAAAAAATCTTACTGACCCCAGCCCTTTGGAATGGTAGTGCAAGTTTTAAATATTAAAAACAAAAACTACATTAAATAAATGTCCTTGGGTTTACTAAAGTACTACATTTAGCTGACACTTTTATCCAAAGCAACTTACAGTACACTAATTACACTAACCATAACCTGAGGTTAAATGTCTGAATCAAGGGCACTATGGGTATTTATGAGCTGAAACGTTAAGGATTAAACCTGCAAACTTTCCATTACCAGCTTAAAACATTAACCACTATTCTAGGCCTATTCAATTGTGCTAATAATAAGCATTCACTGGGGGAAAAAAAATGAATCAAAGAAATAAATGTTTTGCTTTTTTTATTATTTTTACATCAGTGCCTCTCGTTTTCTCTTGCTGGACGCTTCATTTACCCAGCCCCAAAACCACCTGCATGCAATAAGCTCAGATAAACACTTAACATAACATGAAATGCAACAAACATCACCACAGTAAACAGGGCGAGAACGTGTTGTTAGAGTAGAAATATCATATCCTGTTGGAGACTGAGAGTCTTTGAGGTTAAGTCCACATGCTTGAGGTTTCAGCTCTCTTCTGCCTCTAGATTGATGTTGTTTCCAAACTTGGCATATAATTGAATCTTCAAATCTCCAAGGACCCCCAGTATGGATGACACACGACCCTCCAGAACTTTGATCTCATCCTGCAGAGCTTCCTGTGGATACCAGAACATCAGTATGGAAATGTTGAGCAGTAAAACCAGGGTTCAAATTCAACAAGGCCAGGAGGCCGGTAACTTTTTTTTAGGGATTGCAAAAAATTAGATGCAAAAAGTGCAATAAAGAAAATATCTTCTGAAACAACTCTGAAAAATGTATCTAGTCAGGTCTCTAACAACATCAAGATGCTGAAGCCAATTTGTGTTAGGTTGCTTTGAACTCAATTTGTTGCAAGTATGCAAGGGAAAATAAATTTTTTTATGAAAAAGCATAATAGAGTTTCATGGTCAGCAAAAAGTTTAAAGGCCCATTCACACCAAGAGCGATAACTATAAAGAAAACTATATTAGCATCCACACCAGCGGAGGATATCATTCTGTTTATTTTAAGCGCGTGCTTGTCTGTCACTTTAAATGCTAGAGCTCTTTAAAGCAGGATGGATTCTGATTGGCTGTCAATGTTTTTATCATTCATCAGCTGGAAAAATCGTTCTGAAAGTGATTCCAACAATATCGCTTCTCTATGCCGTTATCGTTATGGCTGTGGTTTGGACTCCAATATTCTTTAATATTAAGAACGATTTTTAGAACTATATCGTCCTTGTGTGAGCGGGCCTTTAGTCTTTTCGAAGAAACAATGCTTGTAGTTCATTGAATCGACTCTCATGAGATTTGAACCTATAACCTTTCCAGACCAGGGTCTGTATTCATGAAACGTCTTAAGGCTAAAAGTAGCTCCTAACTTGTTGATTAGGAGAAACTCTTAAAGGTGGGGTAAAATGCTGTTTCATGCATACTGAGCTTTTTACACTGTTAAATCCTAAACATGGACAAAGTTTCACAAAAAAAAAAAAAAAGTTGGACGTTTGATGGAGTATTTCTGTGCCAAAAATACTCCTTCCGGTTTCTCATAAGTTTCGGAAAGTTTTTTTTCGAGTATGGGTATGTGAGACGTCAGATGGGACAGAATGTCTTTGTACGGGCTCTTCTCCCGGAAGGGCGCACGCGCGACTAGAGCGAGAGACCACAGCCGGCTGTGCTGTAGTCACAGGACTTCACGAAATCAACAATGTCACCAAAGATGTGTTTTTTTGGTGGTCAAGGCAAGACAACCCTGCACAGCTTCCCAAAGAACCTAGCGTTAATGGGACAGTGGATGGAGTATGTTTTTCCGGAGTAGGAGTTGTGCAAGTGTTTGTTTGTTGTTCCCTGAATTTCGGCGACGATGGTTTATAAACAAGGCATAGTTCAACTCTGCAATTTGTAGCTCGTCTAATGCTGAAAAATGGAGCAATCCCAGCGATTAAGGTTCACGGTCGTGTGTTGGTAACAGGCGGTGAGTAAAACTGCTTCAAATGTCAATGTGTTGTCAGCTATCGATTCCATTGTTTTTCTATGTAAACATGCACAGCTCAATGCAATAGCTGCGCCCGCTCGTCATTCTTTAGCTCCGCCCAAACGATACCCAGTCACTCTGATTTTTTCCGGGAAGACTCTGTACAACGCAGCTTTCTTTTATAAATATAATAAAACTAAAGACTTTTCGGAGATATGAAAGATGCAATACTACTCTATAGGTACTCAAGATTGACATGAGATTGACTGAAAATTAGTGTTTCCAAGGGGATCGAGGGCTCCGTGTTTGGAATTCAGAACAAACCCAGAGTATTACCCCGTATCCCCAGCTGGGCCAAGAGTGAGAAGCTGGGGTGGTGGAGGGATGCAGAAAATTGTTGAGGTAACTAGGTAAGTCAGCTGTGTGTGTGTGCACATATACAGTGAGGAAAATAAATTTTTTCGAACACCCTGCTATTTTGCAAGTTCTCCCACTTGGGAATCATGGAGGGGTCTGAAATTGTCATCGTAGGTGCATGTCCACTGTGAGAGACATAATCTAAAAAAAAAAATCCAGAAATCAAAATATATGATTTTTTAACTAATATTTGTATGATACAGCTGCAAATAAGTATTTGAACACTTGTCTATCAGCTAGAATTCTGACCCTCAAAGACCTGTTAGTCTGCCTTTAAAATGTCCACCTCCACTCCATTTATTATCCTAAATTAGATGCACCTGTTTGAGGTCGTTAGCTGCATAAAGACACCTGTCCACCCCATACAATCAGTAAGAATCCAACTACTAACATGGCCAAGACCAAAGAGCTGTCCAAAGACACTAGAGACAAAATTGTACACCTCCACAAGGCTGGAAAGGGCTACGGGGAAATTGCCAAGCAGCTTGGTGAAAAAAGGTCCACTGTTGGAGCAATCATTAGAAAATGGAAGAAGCTAAACATGACTGTCAATCTCCCTCGGACTGGGGCTCCATGCAAGATCTCGTGGGGTCTCAATGATCCTAAGAAAGGTGAGAAATCAGCCCAGAACTACACGGGAGGAGCTGGTCAATGACCTGAAAAGAGCTGGGACCACCGTTTCCAAGGTTACTGTTGGTAATACACTAAGACGTCATGGTTTGAAATCATGCATGTCACGGAAGGTTCCCCTGCTTAAACCAGCACATGTCAAGGCCCGTCTTAAGTTTGCCAATGACCATTTGGATGATCCAGAGGAGTCATGGGAGAAAGTCATGTGGTCAGATGAGACCAAAATAGAACTTTTTGGTCATAATTCCACTAAACGTGTTTGGAGGAAGAAGAATGATGAGTACCATCCCAAGAACACCATCCCTAATGTGAAGCATGGGGGTGGTAGCATCATGCTTTGGGGGTGTTTTTCTGCACATGGGACAGGGCGACTGCACTGTATTAAGGAGAGGATGACCGGGGCCATGTATTGCGAGATTTTGGGGAACAA
Source organism: Romanogobio albipinnatus (assembly GCA_023566225.1). Lineage (NCBI taxonomy): Eukaryota > Metazoa > Chordata > Actinopteri > Cypriniformes > Gobionidae > Romanogobio > Romanogobio albipinnatus. The sequence goes on from CM042248.1 coordinate 42,153,009, forward strand.
CCTCCTTCCCTCAGTTAGAGCATTGAAGATGGGTCGAGGCTGGGTCTTCCAACATGACAATGACCCGAAGCACACAGCCAGGATAACCAAGGAGTGGCTCTGTAAGAAGCATATCAAGGTTCTGGCGTGGCCTAGCCAGTCTCCAGACCTAAACCCAATAGAGAATCTTTGGAGGGAGCTCAAACTCTGTGTTTCTCAGCGACAGGCCAGAAACCTGACTGATCTAGAGAAGATCTGTGTGGAGGAGTGGGCCAAAATCCCTCCTGCAGTGTGTGCAAACCTGGTGAAAAACTACAGGAAACGTTTGACCTCTGTAATTGCAAACAAAGGCTACTGTACCATATATTAACATTGATTTTCTCAGGTGTTCAAATACTTATTTGCAGCTGTAATAAATAAATAGTTTAAAAAAATCATACATTGTGATTTCTGGATTTGTTTTTTTAGATTATGTCTCTCACAGTGGACATGCACCTACGATGACAATTTCAGACCCCTCCATGATTTCTAAGTGGAAGAACTTGCAAAAGAGCAGGGTGTTCAAATACTTATTTTCCTTACTATATATATATATATATATATATATATATATATATATATATATATATATATATATATATATATATATATATATATATATATATATATATAATTATTTAGTAATATTAAGAATAGTTATTCTTCAAATTACTACTTAAAAATTTTATATTTTAAATATTTAAAAATATCCCAGTTTTTTATACTATAATAATTTCAGTTATTCTCCAAATTAATATAGAAACAACTTAAAGACGGTATATTTGAAATATTTGTTGTAATGGCCTCTTTTTATGAATGAAGGCCAGTATCACTGATAATGCTACTAATATCTCTGAAAATCTTTTTTTTAACCATTAATAATAGACATTCAACATTACAGTATAATTGAAAGCTACTTAAATTTCAACATTTATTAGGCTTTAAAAAAATAACTTAATTTAAGTGAACTCAATCTTCACATAAAGAAATGTAATTTACCTGTGGCCTTCCTGTCTAACAGGTAGGAAATATACAGAAATGTAAAGTTATTAAACAGTTGCACTGCATTAATAAAAAAAATCCTCATTAAAGCTACAATTTTCCCTGTTACCTTTGTTCTTTGATTAACATTAATGACACAGCATTAGTGTCTGCTGTGACTTTAAGATCTGCCACTTTGAGACTTTAAGATCTGCCCCTGCCGAACATGACGCGGAGCTGACACGCATCTCATTTTGTCACAACTCAAGTTCATTTAAGATGTTATTTAGCTCATTTAAGACTGCTCTTATGAGAATACTCAACAAAACGGTCATTTTGGCATAATTCTGTGTTATTGTTCGTTCAAGCACGAAAGAGAACTCAATTATTTTTGTGTGTCGTGTGTGTGTGTGTGTGTGTGTGTCAGGACATTCACAGACAGCGCATTCTCTTTTGTCTTGTCACGCTTGAATGGTTTAAAAGCATATGCATGAATAAGAGCATGATCATACAATGTAACATTTTTGTGAATAGGTTTTAAGAGGAAACTCTTAACTAAGAACTTTTACTGCTATTTAAGATAATTCTTAGTGGCAAGATAAAATGTTTTGTGAATACGGCCCCAGATCTTTATCCACTAGGCTACAACACCTCCAAGGTTTTACAGAGTGTCCAGACTAGCTCTGTGGGAGACATAAAAACACACACAGCTCGAATAAAGGCTCATGGTTTGGTTTGGGTCATGTCACCTTTGCTGCCTCCAGCATTTCCTGCGTCTCTTCTTGAGAGTGACTGATGAACACGTCTCCGATCTGATACGGGATCAGCATTGCATCATCCTCACACATCATGAGGTCATCACTGGCATCCTCTAAATTCTGTAAGGATTTCTAAAAAACAAAAAAAAGGAAAAAAGATCAGCATCTGCCAGAACAAAATGCAGTCGAAAATGTATAAAAATCAAACCATCCATTTACCTTTTTGGCCTCGATTTCATCTTTCAGTTCAGACATCCGATTTGTATTTCTGGCAAACTTGTTTATCTTTTGCTGGTCTTCAAATGTAACATTGACATCTTCAGCTGCCTGTTATGATTCAGACAATATTTGTAATCAAAACTGTGCATTAAGTCTATAAATTCCAATATAAGCAAAAGCTTTTGCTCTCTATATTTAAAACACTTTTATTAAGTCTTCATAAAAAGCACTCAAAAATAATGCCATGCAATCGTTTTCGTTGTATGCTGCATTTGTCAACATATGAAGTGACATTAAATCACATTATATCACATTAATTAATGACATTAAACGTATATGATGTAATTCCACGTCATAAAATACAGTAGATTGATGTGTGTGTCTGTGTAAGATTCTATGTATTTCTATCTAGGAATATTTATATTTTCAAATAAAGACCAAGATAATACAGCATAAAGCTGTAACCTTATGATATAAGCATAAAGTGCCATGCGCAGATATTTACTTATGACCTAAAAACAATAGCATATGAGCTAAAAGAAAATGTACAGCTGTTTACAGCAGAACTGTAAACATAAATAATAAGAATTAATGTCAATGCCAGACAATCGTGAATAATGTGACGTTAGCCGTATAGCTGTTGAAAATAAATACTCTCCAGCGTCTCACAACTAACTCTCTCGTGCACTGTTTTAGATATATCTGTATCACTAACACGTTACTGAGCTCGCGCAAAAATACAAATTGAATCTAGACAGAAGCAGTTTATGTGAACACATAAGTTACCACTCCTTTCTTCATGGTGGCTGCCATCTTGAAAAGGAAACGGACCGCGTGCACGCGCCTGAACGGCGGTAGAATGGAGAAAGTGGGTATTCATGAGTTTATTGCATGCTTCTGTTACCATTTTCAAAAATGTGGTACTTTTGACAGAGGGAGAATGAAACATAATGATTGACTGTAATAACTGACTTAAACGAAATTGTAAAAGTTTTCTTGAAATTATCCGTAGTTTCTTTGTGGTTAGGATTTCCATAACTCTAACGACATCTTCTGGGCAGTAACGTTAGTAGATTTATTTCCACACAGACATAACATTTGATGATTTTAAAGTAAAAAGTAACTTTTTTGTCCCATGGTTTTATTTAAATTAACCTTTTATCTACCTTTGTTGACCCTGTAGATTTAGCCATATCCAAGAACCAGAAAGACTCTATAAAATATCAACATTTTAAATAGTTTAACTACATATCAAAGAGTGAAAAATATTAATTTAAATATTTATTGTGTGAAAATGATCTTTTCACTCAGTATTTCAGATGTGAGAACTCAAACTACAGCTGTTATTTCCACCCGACCAACCGTTTTACCCCTAAAAAACCATCTTGAGTTAGGCTACTTTTTCAAATAGGCCTAAGTAATGCAAGTTACTTTGTTTTCCCATTTATTGACTGACAGCTCTCTTGTCCCAGTGTTAAGAAAAATCAGAAGTGCAGAGGCATTGTGTGTGAACATGATGGTTATTGTAGTTGAGCATGCATTTAGTAATCTTACTTGTACAAAAAAGATAATAAAAATCAGTGAAATGCAATAATATGTTAAATAAAACAAATAATCTCAAAAATAATCTCACTTTATTTACCAATGTACTTGCTGCTGACCTTCGATCATTCAGTTAAACCATAAGCAAAAATGACTTTAAATTTTTATTGGAGAAGTAAGTGTTACGTTCTTTTCTCCTGCGTCATATTCTTACGTTATCCAGACTGGCAGCACAGCTGAATGGTTTGTTTGAGCTGCACCCTCTAGCTACTGTACACGCTTGAATTGGCATTTCCTTCAGTCTGAGGCTTATTATTTAAATTTTGGTGCGAAAGCGTCTTTACATTTGCCCAAAAATAGAACTTTTTTGTTATAAAAAAACTAACAAACCCAGGTGAAAAAAAGAAACGTAACACTTTACTTTTCTTAAAAAGTAACTAAAGCAATTAGTTACTTTTTTAAGGGAGTAACGCAATATTGTAATTAGTGGTGGGCCGTTATCGGCGTTAACGTGCTGCGTTAACATGAGACTCTTATCGGGCGATTAAAAAAAAATATCGCCGTTAATCAATTCTCAAAGTTGGGTTGGGAGCTGGGTCTATACTACGCAAGCTATCATGACCTTCAACTTGATATTTAAAGCGGATGTACACCTAGCCGAATTGCACTGTAGGGGGTGAGAGAACGAGTCTTCAAACCTGTGTGTATGCCTACTAGTGTTGTCAAAAATATCCATATTTCGCTATGTATCGATACTGAAATATCTGAAACGATACAATACTCATTTTCTACAGTATGGATATCAGCTGCACTCTCTTCTCCTCTCCGACCGACAGCGAGTGACACGCACCCGCCTCCTCTCATTCAGTCCGTTTAATCCTCTGAACATTGTGAACGGGTGTTCTGCTGGACTTTTGTTAGTATTGGTGTGACCGGTCTGAATTTCGCGCGGGGTTGCACATAACGTTAATTCTACTAATTCCCGCAGATTTCGTGCTCGCATCTGAAGCGCACACACACATACCGTAATAAAGCCGCTTCTGACATACAAGTGCTTTTTCCATCTTATTAATGGTCAAATACACTCAAAAAGGTCTCAATGCCCATCTTGGTGAGTTTTAACATAAACACAGTCGTAACCAGCTCACAGGAACAGTGTTTGGATATGCGTGCGTCAGGTCTTAAAGGGACAGAAGTTATTTATTATTCAAACTACAAAAAGACAAACGATTACTTACGAGCACACATATTCTGAATGCTTTCGGCAGAATTCAAATGAGCCATTTTAATCTAGATTAAAAAAAAAAATCTATGCCCACCACTAATTGTAATGCATTACTTTTAAAAGTAACTTTCCCCAACACTGCTTACATTCAGCTCGACCATTCTCATAAGAATCCATCATTTTCCCCCGGTTTCTCAGTTGAGGCTTAAGCCTATAGTTTCAGACTAAAATAGATGTTTGAGTTGTTTTAAAGCAAATTGCAATGATATATCTTAAAATATGTCAGAGCCATTGTTTTGTCTCAAGATGCACAAACCAGTAATGTTTTTTATTTATTTCAATGGCATGTTTATAAAAGTTACTTAAATTTCCCAATTAAACTAAGGCCTAATCTTGGCTTAATCTAAACCCTGTCTGTGAAACCAGGCCTATAACTGACTAAAATCTAAAATCTTTGTTGTGGTTATTTTTTGTTGCTCATGTTGTATTTTTGAGTCATTTTAAAATTGATGACTACATTTATTTATGTATTTTGGGATTTCCTATGTCAGTGTTGTGGAAAGTTACTTTTGAAAAGTAGTGCATTACAATATTGCGTTACTCCCTTAAAAAAGTAACTAATTGCGTTACTTAGTTACTTTTTAAGAAAAGTAAAGCGTTACGTTACTTTTTTCACCTGGGTTTGTTTGTTTGTTTTTTTTATGGCAAAAAAAAGTTCTATTTTTGGGCAAATGTAAAGACCCTTTCACACCAAAATTGAAATAATAAGCCTCAGCCTGAGTACAGTAGACAATTAAAACATTTTCTCAACATTGGGACATAAGAGCTGTCAGTAAATAAATGGGACAACAACTTGTTACTTATTTCAAAAAGTAACTTAGATCTTTTGTTGTAAATTTTAAAAGTAATGTGTTACTTTACTAGTTACTTGAAAAAGTAATCTGATTACGTAACTCAAGTTACTTGTAATGCATTACCCCCAACACTGTCCTATGTGCTTTTATCAAATGAAAGGATCTTGAATTATCTTCTGTTATGTTTTTAAGAAATGCATGACAGGAAATGGTGACAGAATTTTTATTTTTATTTTTTTTATCTCTTTCAGCTTCAGGATAAAGATGTGATCGAGTGTCCAATGTTCCTGTGGTAAGTAAAACAGCCAAGCCAGTAGAAAAGACACAAGCTGTTGAATATTTAGTTAACATAATGACAGTGGACACAACCTGACTGAACAAACTCATTGTGGTTGCTAGTTCTTGAAGTTTCTTGAACATCCTTTTTGTAAACAGTGTTACGCCCAAAGACAAATATTGAGATAATATAAAACATTTCCCCCCTTTTCCCAACCTACTAATCATGAATCTTTTTTTTTAATGCTATCATTAATTTAGGCCCTACAGTCAATGACCAAAATGTAATTCGATAAATGTGAATACAATGATAACACCATTGCATTCTGTGCAACCTTTTTCACTGTTAGCATGTCGCAAGAATTCCTTTCATGCTGGCAGATCAAGTTCACATGTGACCACAAGGGAATTTGCTTTTCGCCCCCAGTGTGTACATTTACAATGTGACTCTGTATTCATGAACGGCGCTTACATGACAGAATCTCACCCTCTGCTGATCTACTCCTTTGTTCGTTGTCATGCTTTCTGTTGAATAGGAAAAGCGCGGTGCACTGTACATATTAGTGTTTTGTTTTACATTTATTTCATGAGATGTCAAAGGGTTTACAGTGCAATTTGGCAAAGCGAGAGGATTCCTCCGCTCAAACAGCCACGTGTGAATCAAAGAGTTGCATTTACTGCCAAAGGGTAGTCCGGGGAATGGAGAATGAATAAAACGGCCTGACTGGGCCCGTGGGAGACAATCACCATATACTGTATATTTATGCTCGTGCAATGAAAAGAATTAATATTACGTCTAGAAAAAATATCTTAAAGGTCAAGATTGGTAATTTATGATAAAACAATCAAGAAAAAGGGTGTGCCTAGAATATAAGTATAGATGGTCAGTTGTATAGTGTGTATACATTACAGAATTAATACAGTAAACTTGATATTTGCTGCTGTTTTCAAAGAAAGTTTTTTTTTTTTCATGTCAATTAGTATTCCTCTATTTTCCAAATAGTCTAAAAACGAGAATTGTTGTCAGAATCTGTTAATCAATTAAGAGTCTGTTAATCAAATTATTATTTCTATAAGTTTGGAATAATTCATATTTCAGTGTCATTCTCATCATGCAAGGCTGCATTTATTTGATCAAAAATACTGTAAAAGCAGTAATATCCTGAAGTGTTATTACATTTTAAAATAACTGTTTTGTATATTTATATGCTCAAAAAGTTATTTTTAATTATTCTTATTATCATCATTTTTGCCGTCCGTTTTTTCCCCAGGGTTCTTTGATGAATAAAAGTTCAAATGAACAGCATTTATTTGAAATCTTTTGTAACATTATAAATATCTTTACTGTCACTTGAATCAGTTTAATGAGACGTTGTTGAATAAAAGTAACTTCTAGTCCAAAAGTCCAAACTTTTAAATGAAAGTGTATCACAGTTTCCACAAAAATATGAAGCAGCACAACTGCATTGATAATGATAAATATTTCTTGAGCATCAAATCATCATAATAGAATGATTTCTGAAGGATCATGTGACACTGAAGACTGGAGGAATGATGCTGAAAATTCATCTTTGATCACAGGAATAAATCACATTTTAAAACAATTATTTTAAATTGTAACAATATTTCACAATATTACTGTTTTTACTGTATTTTTCATCAAATAAAGGCGAGCATAAGAGACTTGGTGAGCATAAGAGACTTAATGATTCCAAACCTCCAGTGTAATATACTGAGTAATTAATTAATGCATCTCATATACCAATATTTGCTGTATATTTGCCTTAGAAATCAAACTCTAATTTCCATGTCATTAAACATAAGCCTACCATTTGCCTACAGTCCACAGCAATCCATTGTACACGTTTTGTATTTAGATGTTACTTCACTTTAGGATTTATTTTACAGTCTTGAGCTGAGAACTGATCAAATCCAGGGTTCATGAGTACATAAAAGAAAATCTCTGTATGCTTGATGACAAGCTTTAATTGATCAGTTTAACAGGTTGTGAAGATCAGATAATCCAATCAACAAACCTGCAGTGAAGTCCTGAAGTTTGAGACCCCTTTAAAACATATGGTTTCAAATGTAATATAACCTTAAAAAATGTTTTGAGATTTTTAAAAATGTAAAAAATTAAGAAGTATTTAAGATGTTCCTGCTTCCATTGAAGCACAAAATGCTCTTTGAAACATCAAGCACGAGAACATGATCACCAGCGACAGTTCTGCTGTCATTAAAGCAAAAGGGGGAAGACACAAAGACCGATGTTTTCTGACATTATGAAAATTCTGTTATCATCCTTTGGAAGTTGTTCCAAACCTAAATGAGTTTCTTTCTTCTGTTGAACATTAAAGGTGCAGTGTGTAATATTTATGAGGATCTATTGATAGAAATGCAATATAATATACATAACTATGTTTTCAGTGGTGTATAAAGACCTTACATAATGAACTGTTATGTTTTATTACCTTAGAATGAGCCATTTCCATCTACATACACCACAGGTCCCCTTACAGTGAAATCTATTATACGTTTTTTCTACGGTCAGCTGTTACTGTGCGTTCACAACGCCGCCGGCGAGAGCGTCAAACTTCGCTCTGGCCGCCCTGCCATCGACGCTGTAGAAAGATCTGTGGACGCGCTGCCGCTCTGACGTAGATCGAATGCTTGGTCTTTTTTAAAACTGCATTTAAAGGGGCTGCAAAGCAAACAATCATGTTCGCATTTTTAAAATCGGCATTTGTGCAGACTGACCACAGTAGGGTATACCCGTGTAAGATAACATCATGAAATAATTTAAATGTGAAAGTTAACTTAATTATAGTTGCATGTTTGCTAATGAAATAAACCATTTAAAAGCCATTTGTGTGGTGTGGCTTTTGTGTTCTTGGAAGTGCTAGTCTAATTTCAACAAGTTTATAGGTGCTAGCCTTGGTCTTTAACATTAACATTAATTTGTGTGCAACCCAGGGCTCTGAACCGGTTCAAGGAACGAAAACGAAAACCGGAAACGAACGAAATTTTAAGAGGAACAAAAACGGAAACGAAATCAAAATCAATTTGAATCGTTCTGAACAGAAACGTTAATTTGAAATGACCATTAACCGGTTAATAACGTTATTTTATCGTTCTCTTTAATATTTTAATTTGGCAGTGACCAATCATGAAATGAGTAGTACAGCATGTGACGTTGACGGATCAAGCGTGAGTGAAATGCCCGCGCACCATCATCTATGAATCTACCGGTAACGCAAGTCAGTGTGAGCGCGCATTTTCATGCCTCAAGTAGCCTACATTTCTTTCCCCGCTGAGGTCTACAATGAATGTGCAGGTATTGGAGGACATTCTTTTCGAACGTTTAAATAAGCAGTATGGACTTTAAGCTCAAATAGACTGATTTAGGATAGTTTATGGATTCCGTTTAAGCCTATCCAAGAAGGCTATAGCATCTATCAAACATTTTTCCTATAGTCTTTCAGATTGCCAATACAGGACAGGTCAATGTTTTCTATATAGACGGTTGATGCTTCGTATTAAATGGTATGTTATATTGCATTAAATGCAAGCTTTATTAGCTGACTGAATTTGATTATGTGATGCAAGAACGTGTTGCGCAGTGTTTGCTTTGAAATTAGCAGTTGACGGTGCATTAAAAGAGCAATGGTTATCCAGTTTATGTATTCTTTATTCATGCATTTTTTAAAACAAGTCGTGTTGAAAAAAAGTTATGTACAAAGAATGTTATCACTCTTCTGAAAATAATTCGGCATTAGAGGCCACTTTCGATTGTCTAACGCTCCATTAAAACAGGTCCGCTGTTTATGCCTTGTAATTAATGCATGTATTTCTGGTTTTAAAAATGTTATTAAATAAATATTCAAGTTGAATTACCATGTGTTATATTATTATTGAGTGAAAATAAGTCTATTTATACATATTTGTTTAAAATTTATACATATTTGTTTAAAGTATAGGCTTAATTAAAATAACGTTATTAACCGGTATTTTTTCATATCAAACCGTTTTCGGAACAGTAATGTTTATTGAGGAACGCAAAAACCGAAACGCTATAATATCGATTCTGCTCGGAGTGAACCGATTGATATTTTTTTCCGTTTTTAAGCCCTGGTGCAACCTACTTTACAATAACTGTCCTGGTTTAAGTGCAGCATTCATGCAATTGGTCAAATCGGTGTTGTTTTGAGCAAATGAATTGCATTCCCGCTGAAAAAAGGCTTTCTAGCGCGAAAATGTTGCATATAAAAGGTGTTGCGCGGAATATATATATATATATATTATAGGGAAACCCGCTACCGCAATGATCAACCTCTCCTCGATTTTGCTTGGGAACTAATGTGGTCGGAACCAAAGTTTCCAGCACTGCGTTCTCTGGAATCATTTCAAGCAGAGCACTACTACATTCCCATTGGTTGCCGCCGGTTGCCGCCGAACCGCGTCATAGCTCATTTCCATAAAGTTGACCTGACTCCAACTCTCCTCGACGCCCAAATCGTCCAAGACACGCCGCGCCGCTCTCGCCGGAGCTCGCCGCCGGGCTCCCATTGAAAATGAATGACTTCCGGCCACTTTGACGCTCTCGCCGGCGGCGGTGTGAACGCACGGTTAGTGGTATTATAACAAAGTGGAAGCAATTGGGAACAACAGCAACTCAGCCACGAAGTGATAGGCCACGTAAAATCACAGAGCGGGGTCAGCGCATGCTGAGGTGCACAGTGCGCAGAAGTCAACCAACTTTCTGCAGAGTCAATAGCTACAGACCTCCAAACTTCATGTGGCCTTCAGATTAGCTCAAGAACAGTGTGTAGAGAGCTTCGTGGAGTGGGTTTCCATGGCCGAGCAGCTGCATCCAAGCCTTACAGCACCAAGTGCAATGCAAAGTGTCGGATGCAGTGGTGTAAAGCACGCCGCCACTGGACTCTAGAGCAGTGGAGACGTGTTCTCTGGAGTGACCAATCACGCTTCTCTGTCTGGTAATAGAACGGTACTCGCCTGACTGCATTGTGCCAAGTGTAAAGTTTGGTCGAGAGGGGGGTTTGGCGGGTATGGTCTGGGGTTGTTTATCAGGGGTTGGAACTCTTAAAGGGTTAGTTCACCCAAAAATGAAAATAATGTAATTTATTACTCACCCTCATGCCATTCCACACCCGTAACACCTCCGTTCATCTTCGGAACACAAATTAAGATATTTTTGTTGAAATCTGAAGGCTCAGTGAGGCCTCCATAGCGAGCAAAGCAATTTACACTCTCAAGATCCATTAATGTACTAAAAACATATTTAAATCAGTCCATGTGAGTACAGTGCTATAATATTAATTTTAAAGCGACGATAATATTTTGGTGCGCCAAAAAAACTAAATAACGACTTATATAGTGATAACCGATTTCAAATCACTGCTTCATGAAGCTTCGGAGCGTAAACGAATCAGCGAGTCGAATCCTGATTTGGATTGCGTGTCAAACCGCCAAACTGCTGAAATCACGTGACTTTGGCACTCCGAACCGCTGAATCAACTCGCTGATTAGTTTCCGCTCGGAAGCTTCATGCAGCAGATTTTTGAAATCGGTTATCACTATATAAGTCGTTATTTAGTTTTTCTTGGCGCACAATTTTTTCTCGTCCCTTTATAATATTAATATTGAACCACTGTACTCACATGGACTGATTTAAATATGTTTTTAGTACATTAATGGATCTTGAGAGTGTAAATTACATTGTTGCCTATGGAGGCCTCACTGAGCCTTCGAATTTCAACAAAAATATCTTAATTTGTGTTCCGAAGATGAACGGAGGTGTTACGGGTGTGGAACGGCATGAGGGTGAGTAATAAATTACATTATTTTCATTTTTGGGTGAACTAACCCTTTAATGCTTCAGCATTTTGGACAATTTCATGCTCCCAACTTTGTGGGAACAGTTTGGGGACGGCCCCTTCCTGTTCCAACTTGACTGCACACCAGTGCACAAAGCGTCGGTCCATAAAGACATGGATGAGTGAGTTTGGTGTGGATGAACTTGACTGGCCTGCACAGAGTCCTGACCTCAACCCGACAGAACACCTTTGGGATGAATTAGAGCGGAGACTGTGAGCCAGGCCTTCTCGTCCAACATCAGTGCCTGACCTCACAAATGTGCTTCTAGAAGAATGGTCAAAAATGCCCATAATCACACCCCTAAACCTTGTGGAAAGCCTTCCCAGAAGAGTTGAAGCTGTTATAGCTGCAAAGGGTGGGCAAACTCCATATTAAACCCTACAGATTAAGAATGGGATGTAATTAAAGTTCATGTGTTTGTCAAGGCAGGTGTCCCAAAACTTTTGGCAATATTTTCATAGCACTCAGCTGACACGTTTGTTTGAAGGACAGCTTTGGGCAGGATGTAGAATAGTGTGTTTTGTCAATAAAAAGGGCCATCTGATTAATGGCCCTTTTATCTGATTAATCAATTCACAGGAAAAAAAATAATCTGCCAACTAATCAGTTATCAAATAATCGTTAGTTGCAGCCCTACATCAAAATATCTTATTTGTAGGTATTTATTCACACCGTAACTCTTGCAATTAAGTGTTTGTCATGTTTCTTCTAATGTATTCTGCAAGCGAGGAATCATTAAATAAATAAAGGCTTAGGTTGGTAAGCTTGGTATCATGTACTCTGTACTCAAGCCCTGGATGAGAGTCATACTGCGCAAATAAACTTTTTTGCTTTATATCCTACACACATCCTGTTTGGGGCCAACCACACCTACAAAACAGACTGGTCCGTGAGAGCTGTTCTCAGATCAGCTTGACACTTTCTCTGGGTCTTTGAATGAGTGGATGATATTGTCTGATGCATTAACGGGTGTGATAACCACTTTTTTTAAGTGTAAAAACTCTTCAGTGAGAAACAAAAGGACATTATGCTAACTTCATCAGTGATAATAGGTTCAGAGGTCCATGTCTCATCAACAGTGTCTTAAGGTAATCAGTTTTGAGCCCCACCCTCTCTTAGGACAGGTATATGTGGACACACACAGGCTTGACAGATAGCAGACTGCTGGTGGTTACTTTAATCGAGGTTTGGAAACTGTACACTGACTTTAATTGTCAACAAGACGGTGGAAAGGTAAATACAAATATTTTAAGTATATGCAATTGTATTTAAGTTATTTAATAATTAAAAGTTTTATTTCATATTTAACTATCATGCTTATTTGGGATTGTTTCAAGTAAATATCTAAATATATTTTTTTTATCAAGATGCATTTCCTTGAGAAGCAAAATTACTTAAAAAATAAAGTGTTGTTTTCTGAAAAATAAACGTAATTTAAAGGGAAACCGGCTATTTTTCTTATTCAGACTTTTTCTAGTTTGAAGCTTAAAGTCACTTCATTTCAGTACATTTTATTAGAATACAAGACTTCTTAGAATCAGAAATCATATGTCATTTTGCTTTGCATTGGGATTTTTAGTCATCTGATTGAATTCAACACTTGTAACAGACTTTGGAACAATTATATTGTGGGTATTTTCCTCATTAATATGCATTAACTATGTGCTTTGCATATTTTCAATGCTCATTTTCAGTTGCTGGCTCAAAGCGAAGATGGGGAATGAACAATCAACTTTAAATTTAAATGATGTGAGTAGTTGACATATGACATTGTTTTATTATTTATTACCTTATCTTAACAGAACTTTCTTTTTCAACATCAGTATTTTTAAATGACATGTATATTCGAGAAAAATTGAAATGTAGGTGCTTTTCCAGCATTTTAAATAATCTACTCTTGTTAGCACCTCTACATTTTTAAACCAAGACACAGAACAACAACAGATCATGAAATTAACCAATGTCATTCACTAGACAAATGCTGAGATAAAAGTGGAGAATGGAGAACTGAATGGACATGCAGTCCCGACTCCAGATGTCACTAAACCTGGTATGTATATGATATACTTTTTATGTGGCTAAACGTATCGGCAACACTTGACAATAAGGTTAACATGAACTAGCAATGAACAGTTAATGTTAATCTAAACATTTACTAATAAATTTTTATTAACTAACCTTATTATAAAGTGTTACCAATGTATCTCCCCTCATAGTCTCTCAAAGTAAAGATCTGCAGGAGTAACTTTACATTGTTTGGATTAACTCAACAAGTCAACCCACTTTCGAGAACATGGCGCAAAGCTCTGTATAAACTTTGGGTGTTATAGTCAGATGCATTGTGGATAAAGCAATGTTTAATTTGCGTTGTGTATGCACTGCTAGTTTGTGGTTGCTAACACTTTCCCAAAGCCTTTAAAAAAAGACAAGTACATTTTCCATGCTCCTTGATTGTTGAAAGACTTGTTAGAGGAGAGTGAAATATATACCATAGAATGCAGTAGATGCATGCATACATACAGGGCCGTTTTTAGGCATAGGCAAACTAGGCGGTCGCCTAGGGCGCCATCAGTGGGGGGGCGCCAATAGCTTATATCTGGCACTAGATTTTTGTGTGTAAAGGATGTCACGGCCACCCTAAAATGTTATTGCAGCCCCCAGTAGTTCCCACATTGGATCAGAGTACTGTCAATCTGACGATTCCTATTTGCCATTGGATCAGAGAGAGTACTGTCAATTACTGTAAAAAAAAAAAAAAAAAAAAATTTGTTTGGCTACATTCTACAAAGCTACATTCAAACTAAAGGCCAATTTAAAAAACAGGTACAGTAATTTAAAAGTGCACAAAACTGTATTTTGTTAGGGCAGTATTTGTGGTAGTCGAGAAATCACGCTGTGAAATGGGCAGATAGCATTGCTCGATGTGTATGTTAGAGGCAAAATATAACTGCACACTTCACTTCAGCATTTCATGAGTGCACAGTTATATTTTGACTCAATAAAGCTTTCTTCTCTTACTTGCACCTCCAAACGTTTTTTGCGGCAATGCATTGTTAAAGGATCAGTGCATTTTGTAATTGTCCCATACAAAACTTTAACGGTCAATTTAATAATGGCATAATATGTGTTAATTCACAAGATTAATACATTCTTTATTAAATCACTATGTCGAATTTAACGAATCTTTACGGATGGTGTTGAATGCTGAATCGATTCATTCAGTTCTAATAGTGCTTAATGCAAGCAGTGTTGTACACACAGAGGGACGCTATGCGCGTTATTTAAAGGGAAAGTTCAAGCATCATTGAGTAACAAAAAACGCACTGAATCAGTATTTATTCTTATTACTTTCATGTGAAATGTAATAATTATGTAGTTATGTCTGAGAACAATTTCTTAGCAACTATGGATTGCATATATATATATATATATATATATATATATATATATATATATATATATATATATATATATATATATATATATATATATATATATATATATATATATATATATATATATATATATATATATATATATATATATAATAGGCCTAGGGCTATACAGGCATCTGGCTACACAATGGTATTACTGGTATTAATTTTAATCCTTATTAACAAATATAATTTGGAATGTATGTATGTATTTGTTAAATAATACCAGTAATACCAATGTTGCTTTTTAAAATTTGACTGGGGGCACCAATAAGGATTTCGCCTAGGGCTTCAGAATGGCTAGAAACGGCCCTGCATACATAAGAGAATGAAAGTGGCACAATGCATGTAGAAATAAGGCCAGAAACACACTTTACTCAAGTATGCAAATGCAGATGCATGTGCACAGTCCTGTTGAATATGCTTGTGTAACTTTGGCGGGACTAGATGTCAGGATCATTAAACTGGATCTAAATAAGACCTAAGCCATAAGAAGTGGGTGTGTATTATGATTTATTATTAGTCAAAAAGATAATCAAATTGATAACTAAAGGCAGCATAGATATTACATATCCCTGTGCATTGCATACATCATTTTTTTTTTGTTCATTTTCTTTTATCTAGTGGCTAGCAAAGAAGCAGCTGTGGAGCAAAAGAGTGAAACCCCACCAGTGACCATCACAAATGAACCAAAACCACCACCAAAAGAGGAGGTAGACGGCAGTAAACTCAATGGACCCGCAGATGTGGAAACAACCCCTGAGCAAACCACAGTCGCAAAAGATGCAGAACCACCGAAAAAAAGCATCTTTGGTAAAATGTTCAAAAAGAAGAGCGAAGATGTGAAACCTGCAGCAGAAAGCAACGATTCAGTTGATGCACAGGTCACAGAGGTGGATCTGAAAATGGACGTGCAGTCTGTAAGTAGAAGTTGCAAAGTTGTTCATTTAATATTTTACTAATTCAGTATCATTTCTCCTTTACATTTTCCCGGCCACTTGATTTCTCTAGTAGCTGTTCACGGTGAAACATATACGTATTTTAAACATAAAATATGAATGGTTGGCTACACCCTTTGCTATTAGTGTGGACAGAAAAAATATTTCGGTCACACTTTAGATTACGGTCCAATTCTCACTATTAACTAATGATTAACTAGGACTTTTGCCTCAATAAACTCTAATTACTTCTTATTAATAGTTGGTTGTTAAGTTTAGGTATTAGGAAGGATTAAAGGATCTAGAATATGTCATGCAGAATAAGGCGTTAATATGTGCTTTATAAGTACTAATAAACCGCATAATAATATCCTATTAATATGCATGCTAATAAGCAACTAGTTAATAGTGAGAACTGGAACCTAAACTAAAGTGTTGCCATTATTTGACGTCGGAAAACATAGTATGCAGTATGTGAAAAAACGGCTTGAAGCAGATTCATCATAAAAGAGTTTTAGATGCGTTGCTATTAAAGGGATAATTATTTACTCACCCTTATGTTGTTCCAAACCTGTATGAGTTTCTTTCTTCTGCTGAACACAAAGGAAGATTTTGTAAAGAATCAATCAAAAATGGTTGACTGCAGCCATTGACTTCCATAGTAGGAAAAAAAGTAGGTCTGGTTACCAAGAAGAAAGAAATTCATACAGGTTTGGACCAACTGGAGGGTGAGTAAGTGATGACAACAGTTTTATTTTTGGATGAACTATCCCTTTAACCTCATCCTTACCTCATTTATTTTTAATTTTTTTGTAACTCCAGTGTTCATTAGAGTGGTTCAAAACCTTTGGACCTTTGTGGCAATGAATACACAAAAAAATTGACTGGGGTTCGAGGAGTTTATGTTGTTTTAATAAAAAAGTAACAAATCCTTCCCTCACGGGTCAATTTGACCCCCTTAGGAATTAATGGAATGCTAGGAATGCTTCAGTATACATAGAATAGCCTAAAAAATGCTCCAAATTCAAACTAAAAATGCTAATGATTTTGTAATGTGTACTTTGAATGCATTCTGAAGAGAAACTCATTGTCTTTAGGACCCAGTGGAACAGCTCATTTGCTCCATATAGAGCTATAAAGCCATCTCGTGGCAAGAGTCATGAAATATCATGTTATATAATTTTTTTTCCACAAGAGGTTGGCAGAATTGACACAAAGTGAGATATTTGGAGCTGATTTGGGCTGGTTATGCATGTATTGGAGAGTTAATTAGAATTTTTGTTGAAATAATATGAAGAATGTACTTAAAATATATAATTTATTGTTAAAATGTAGTAACTTAAAGGTAAATAAATAAATAAAAATCTCCGAAAAATTGCATACAAAAATATTTAAATAATAATTAAATAAAAAAATAAAAATGAAATAATATAAGCTTTCTGGACAAAAAAAACCCCTCCTGTGAGGCAAGGATTTGTTACAGGTTGCGAGGGAAGGATAAGGGTTAAATTGTGCTTTGTGCATGGTTATTTTTGGATGGATACCTGAAGTGTTCTGCCGAGCATCTACCAGGTAACAGCTAATCTTCGTAAAGTGCAAAAATGTAGTGCATTCTGATTCACATTTACCAATTTCTCGTTCCAAAAGGATAAAGTCTTCGTTAATTCAGATGAAAAGGAGATTCTTGAGGAATTTGCGGAGAAGCTCAAATTGCAATTGGTCGACACTATTCCCGTGCAACCCGAAAGCCCAAGCTTACTGACAAAGAGCATCTCGATGGAGTCATTAATTCTGAAATCTGAAGAACCACCAACGGTTGACGCTAAGGTTCCAGAAGATGAAGAACCCAAGAATGTGGATGCTGAACGGGCCTTGTTAGAAGACAAGGAACTTATTCAAATTGTTGAAAGCATAATATCAGACGAAAAGGAACAATTAGCATGTGAGAACGTTCCAGTGTTGTCTCCTGTTGAGAAACCAGTTGTTGGAACTGAGAAGCCATTGCTAGTTGCTGAAGAAATGGCGGATATTGTTGGGGAAATCTTGCAGATTACTCAGAAACAAGAAACAGAAGAACTTCTAAGGAACAATTTCAAGAAGACATTGGCCGTTGCAGAGGAACCATTAACCGCATCTGTGGATCCAGCGCTCGTTGCTGAAGAAGAAATGTCTCCTCCTGCTGTCGAATTCGTCTTGGCTGCTAATTCAAAGACAGCTGGAGATGAGGAAAGTTGGGTGGTCATTGAGGAACCAGCTCAACCACTGAACGTCTCTGCCCGTAGTGGACGTTTGCTCACTAAAAGTAATTCAGCAGAATTTGCTCCAATTCTTTCCCAACTCAAGTTAATTTGCACTAAGGCTTTACAAGACGCTTCCTATAAGCCGCTCAGTGTAGACGTATGTGCTGTAAGTGCTATTCACATCACAATTGAGATCGGCCCAGATGAGTTTGCTTATTTGAATAAGGTCAGTTCCGACAAACAATGTTCTTTCAACAAGAATGGCACTGCATGAACAAACTCACCATATACGATTCACTCCTAATGTAAACGTACAAGCTTCTTTCCTCAAGATGCTTGTCATCGATTAACACAAGATTAACATAAACTACCAGAATTGTTCCTGAAAGTGTCGTCGAAACGTACTACATCAAAGTTTTTTAGCATGTTGGATTATTGTCTTGTTTCTATATAAACTACCAATCAAATGTTTTTTAATAATTATGTTTTTATGTTTTTGAAAGAAGTGTCTTCTGTTCACCAAGGCTGCGTTTATTTGATCCAAAATACAGTAAAATTGCGAAATATTTTTACAATAAAAAAAATAAAAAAAGATTTCCTGCAAAGCAGAATTTTCAGCATCATGATCAGTCACATGATCCTTCAGAAATCAACGGATTTGTTGCTCAGTCATTAATAACTTATTGTTATCAATGCTGAAAATAGTTTTTACTGCTTAATATTTTTGTGGAAACCGTGAGCATATTAGAATGATTTCTGAAGGATCATGTGACTAATGATGCTGAAAATTCACAGGAATTAATAAAATTTTTAAAATAAATTCAAATAGAAAACAATTATTTTGAATTGTAAAAATGCTATCCACAATATTACTGATTTAACTGTAAACCCTTACACTCAAAATAATTAATTGGTTTGAGTAGAGCCAACTCAAATTAAACAAATTATTTAAATCAAATGAACTTTTATGAGCATTCAGAATTAATTTTTTCACAAAACTGACACATTTAAGTCAGTTTTAATTGCTTCATTGTTTTGCGTTTTATGAACTTGTTTCTTTTAATTTAGACAAACTTAAATTTAACTGGGATTTCTATTTCCCAGCATGCTTTGCCATGACACTCAAAAGGGAGAGCAAATGCAAAAATGAAGTGTTATATAATGTTTTTTTGTGCAAGATTAATGTGAAGGTGGAGATTTAGTGATGTTTAAAGGAGCACTCCACTTTTTTGAAAAATAGGCTCATTTTCCAACTCCCCTAGAGTTGAACAGTTGAGTTTTACCGTTTTTGAATCCATTCAGCCGATCTCCGGGTCTGGCGGTTGCACTTTTAGCATAGCTTAGCATAGATCATTGAATCTGATTAGACCGTTAGCATCTTGCTCAAAAAATAACGAAGAGCTTAGTTATTTTTCCTATTTAAAACTTGACTTGAATGCTAACGGTCTAATCAGATTCAATGATCTATGCTAAGCTATGCTTAAAGTGCTACCGCCAGACCCGGAGATCGGCTGAATGGATTCAAAAAATGTAAAACTGTTGGAAAATGAGCCTTTTTTTAAAAATAGTGGTGTGTTCCTTGCTATGTTAGTTTAGAAGATTTGCCATCATGGTGACGAGTGGAGCATGAACTTAGTTTGAGAACAGATATACAGTGTGTAATTCTATCAAATCATTGTGTTACCAATTAGATTACTCAAATATTTGAAGTTAAGAGCAATTAAAATGTATGAGTACAAAATAAAAAAATCTGCTTACTTAAACTTTACATTTCTTAACTTAAAAAATGTGATGTGACCGATTGCCTCCTTTTTTTTTTGCCAACTTATTTGGGTTTACAGTGCAGTCTTGTGTAGTGAGCATAAGAGACTTAATTAATGTAAATTATGTAAAAATCACCAAAAAATCGTTTTGGCTGTGTGACTTTTTTTCCCCCTCAAAACAATATGTTTCTGAACAATTAGTTTCTTGTGCATTAGAATTTCTCATTGATTTAAGCAAATTGCATTTGTTTTGGCACGTGTGCAAAAGAGTTGCTTGTTGATCAAAACTGATGAGTTGATTCTCAGTGAAACTGTCAAACTCTTCACAACTTATAAACATATTCTTTCATCGTGTGAGCCATCACGTGCTAAATGATTTGTACATATTTGCACAACTCATTTGTATTTATACGGTACATTTATTTTTGTTTATTTGCATGTAAACCGAATTTTTTTTGTCATGGAAGAGCAATAGGAAGATATGTAAGAAGATGTATGTGTTAGAGAAAGACAATAAATGTGTGTAAAAAAACAAAAACAAAAAAATGAACAAGCAGTGAATTTTAAGCTTGCATATCTTCAAAAAATAAATGTACTGTATAAATACAAATGTTCATTTTCTTTTCGTGTAGTGCACTGCAGTCATCAGTGTGATACACAAGAGCATTTAGATAAAAACTGACATTATTGTATAGAATAGAAAGCAGTTAATGTCAACAAAAAAGTAAAATTCAGAAAAAAATAAATAAACACACATGACATTTGTATATAGCAAATAACATCTAAACATTTTGACCAGTGTGGCTCACACGATGACAAACACTTTTTATTTTGGTGACATTTAGTGACACAATAACTATGTTTTGAAGCATGAATGAAATGTTTTGGGTGAGTAACTACATTTTGCAGACATGCGATAGAGTTCTGATGTTACAGCAAACAGTTGTGACAATTGCACTTACAGTTTAGAGAATGTTAAAGGGATAGTTCACCCAAAAATGAAAATTAGCCCATGATTTACTCACCCTCAAGCCATCCTAGGTGTATATGACATTCTTCTTTCAGACGAATACAATCGGAGAAAGACGACGAAAGTGTAACTCCCTGTCGCAGTTCAAAATGCTTATGTTACGTCCTACGTCGTTTTTCATAAGTTTAATACAGAAGGAAGTCTGGCGGAAGCTAGATATTTTACTTTACAAAGTTTTAAATTCAATATTTTTCTGCTGTACACAAATGCATTAGTTCGCTTCAGAAGGCCTTTATTAACCCCCTCGGAACCGTGTGGAGTATGTTTATAATGGATGGATACACTTTTGGGGCTTAACCCTTTAGGCGCCAGAGGTTTTTTCCTAAAACGTTCGATTTTGACATCTTAATTTGAAAAGGCTATATCTTAAAAGTGATAAAAGATAGAGACTTTCTGTAAATTAGAGAAATATTAAGGATGATCCAAAGTTTATGTAGGGATTACATTTTCTCACCTAATTTGCATATTATGACGTCATATGGTGGTGGTCACCTTGGATTATAGAATTTTCATGAAAAGTCACATGTTTAAATGATAAATGCAGCACTTCTTCCCCCCAAAATGTCTCTCACTCTCTGTATGCTATATTGCACAATACTGAATGCTCAGGTGAATAGTAAATAGTAAACAAACTGTGTAAATCGTTACTAATAAATGGTAGAAACAAACCGAATGCATGTAGTGGTTGGCCTTTTGCTGTAGAGATTTTCCATTTACTACATACAGTAGGCACTCTGATTCCATGTATGGGGCACATATATATTATTTATATGACACACAAACACAAGTAGACAAGACCTGTTTAGTTCAAAAGATCACTCGCCACGGTAAGGCAAAGATCATGAGTGAGATGACGAGACAAGACGAGAGACAGACGCACGCGCGCGCCCGCCGAGTATGCACAGTTCGGACTACTGTTTTTGTCATTGTGACTCCACACCCTGCCTCCACGTTGCCCACTAACTGTATTTGCAATACACGAGCCGTGGAGTGTGCGTGAGACAACCGCAGCCAGTGTGAATGGCACGCAAACGGCCGCGCGCGGCTCGCGCTCTCCATCCGCACCACTGCCCTGCCAATGCACTGCTCGCGCGTGCGGTGTGAAGCCGTGTAACACACCTGCTAACTTCACAATGAACACTCCAACCCCGCGAAACACCACTGTGTTCCCACCACTGACATTGGGCAAAGAACCATCTACATTGGGCAAAGCATTCACCGTTTGTGCTTGGTGTAGGGCTATACTTTCATTTTCAGAATCACCGTCATCAGATATTCCCCTTCAGAATCAGGGTCCGCGAATATAAGACCCAACACTTCATTGCGGGTAAGCTTTATTGATGCCATTAGAAAATAATAATAATCTAATGCAAATACTCGCTGACATTGACAATATTGCTCTGATAAAGTGGCTCACGCACACACCAGCTTCGCGTTTGTTCGCACTGATTCAATGCGCTCTTGCTCGAAGATTTTGTATAGAAGCATGATGTTTTTTTGAGTCTGGGATGAAGTATGACATGTCTGACATCTAGTGGAGGGGAGGTCAAACGAAATTTGACACCCTATTTGACAAAATCGGCCGTTTTATTCAGTGCCGCATCTTGTCGAGTAAACTCGACCGTGGCGCCTAGAGGGTTAAAGCTTTGGGCTGCCATTCACTCCCATTATAACGCTTGGAAGAGCTTGGAAATGTTTTTAATATAACTCCGATTGTATTTGTCTGAAAGAAGAATGTCATTTACACCTATGATGACTGAGGGTGAGTAAATCATGGGCCAATTTTCATTTTTGGGTGAACTATCCCTTTAAGACTGTTTTGAAAAATGTGCCAAAGCGATTAATAAAAACTGTAACTATATAAATTTCACTTATTTTAAAAACATAAAACAAAAATCTTAATTATTCCAAACTTTTGATCGGTAGTGTAAACGTCTCAGACTTAGTAAGTCTTTGTTTTGTCTTTTTCTTGTGTGGTTTCAGTTTGCATGAAATTCAACATCTAAATAACCAATGAAGAGCTACTGTAACTGTACACCAGTCATCATGTGTAGTTATAGCTGTGATATGTTCAACATTTAGTTCTCTAAACGTGATTGCCAGTCAAATATAACAAGCCAAACACATACTGTAATATAATGATGGCACATTTTACTGTGAGATAAAGCACACGCAGACTTTAAGTCCAGCGCATTGCTGAATATCAA
Organism: Romanogobio albipinnatus; assembly: GCA_023566225.1. Lineage (NCBI taxonomy): Eukaryota > Metazoa > Chordata > Actinopteri > Cypriniformes > Gobionidae > Romanogobio > Romanogobio albipinnatus. The sequence goes on from CM042248.1 coordinate 42,176,389, forward strand.
TGAGTGAGGGGGGGAAACAGGCGTTAATAATAGGATGATTGTTGCTGCTGACTCGAGTAGGCAGAGGCATGGATGGAATTGTGCCCCTATTTCAATGCATCTATTACACGTCAGCTGTAAGGGTTGTAACACATTTCCAAGGGCTAATTCTCTGGATTTGCCTATAGGGTCCAGCGAACATAAAGATCAGCACAGAGCCTGAGCCAGAGCCGGAGCCGGAGGGTGAAGCTCTCGAACCCAGTCCTGTGGAAGTCACAGAAGAAAACAATCCGCCAGAGGATATTAAAGCAGCAGAAAAATCAGTTATGAACTTTTTCAAAACATTTGTAAGTACAAATTTAATTATTTAGCTTATGCTTTAATGATTTAAAGTTTCTTTCAACCAACATTTGACAGATTCGACAGATGCTTTTATAAAGGTGCATTCAAGAGATTTTTTTTTTAGGGAATTGCACTCATGACCTCAGTGGTTCAAGTGCATTTAAAAAAAAAAAAAAAGTACGAAATATTACTGAGAAATATGTGTGTGCAGTGTTTATATAATATATAACTTAAAGAGAATAGCAGGAAGGCGTGCATTTCTGTGCAACATTCTAGACTTGCTGTATACCAGACGACAATGATGCATTTTTACTCCATCATTGTGGTATTTGTTACACTGCGTCTGTAATCTGTTAAACTATCCTTGGCACTCTTCTAAATCAAGCCTTTGGACATGTCAGACTGTGGCAGCCTTTTGTTTGCTGCATAATGTGAGCTCACAAGGGAGGCCTGTGCGTTTGGAGTTGTGATAAAGCACGGGTAGGCCTACGCCATCTCCAGAGGACAAAGGCTGACTCAATATATGAGAAACATGTTCAGAACGGTGCCTGCCAGGGAGCTCTTTGTGTGCCCGTGGCAAAGCGAGCCCGTCTAAACTGCATCTGAGTTTGACAGACAGGCATTATCCTCGCCAAAGATACATTTTTGATATCTCAATCTTCATCGCCATGCAGACGTGTAGGCCCGGCTTTCAGACATGGAGTACCTGAAGGAGCAGTATATGCTTAAACATGCCACTCTGACGCTTTTTCACAGTCACTCTAATGTTATCCTGTCTCCATTCTCTTTTCTGCATGCAAAGACCTCTCCGACCAAAACAAGCAAAGAAGCCAAAGCCACTCCTGATGCTTCAAAGGAACAGGTAATAAAACCTGACGGTCACAACACTACTCATTCAACACTGCTGTCAAATCAATTAATCACATCTAACACAAAAGTTTGTTTATTTGATATGTGTACACACTCACAAATGTATGCAGACACACACACACACACAAATATATTATATGAACACAAACTTTTATGTTAGATGTTATATTATATTATATTGATTATATTATTAATTATATTTTTCTCTTTTTTATGTATATACATTTTATTCACTTATGTAGTTAGGGTTCCAATCTGGCAATCAACAGTATACTTTCTGTTTAAAGTGTTTTATTTATGCATAGGATTGTTTTCAGCTATTACTAAAGAGTTCAGAAGTTTTAAAGGGACAGCCCAAATTCTGTTTATCAGACCTTTTTTCATTGTTTTTCAGCTCTGCAGCAAGCTTTGCTTGCTTTCTTGCTTTATTTATTTAATAAATAAATAATATTTATACATAAATTAATTCTTTATTTTTAATTATATATATATGTATATAAGCAAGCTTAGGTTACTTTGCAAAACAATTATGATTATTGTCCTAAATGCAGATGATTGATATTTTTTGTCCAAATGTTCCTCAGTCACAGAAGGACACCCCACCAGCACCGTCAACAAATGTGAGTCATATAATATTATGAACATTATCAAATTATGAATGTAAATGTGAGAATTATCATATTTCACAGATTTATGTTATTATTATTATTATTATTATTATTATTGTTATTATTATTATTATTATATTTTAATGAGCACCATAAGCTATACAATAACGAGACAAGAAACCTGCTTTTAAAAAAGATGTGTTGTGATGTGGATGGATGGATGGATGGAAATAAAATATTCAATTAATTAAAAATTAAAAATAGGTGATAGATAGATAGATAGATAGATAGATAGATAGATAGATAGATAGATAGATAGATAGATAGATAGATAGATAGATAGATAGATAGATAGATAGATAGATAGATAGATAGATAGATAGATAGATAGATAGATAGATAGATAGATAGATAGATAGATAGATAGATAGATAGATAGATAGATAGATAGATAGATAGATAGATAGATCATCTGCTGTTTTGTGCTTGAAATAAAACCAATTGCACTCTTTTATAAGGTACAGGAAACACCAAAGGCGCCTCCTCCACCTCCCCCAGTGCCTGCTAAGATGGAAGGTAAAGCAGAGCTAGTGGTAAAGAAAGAGGAAATGTCTGCAACAAAAGGAGCGGCGGCAGCTGAAACAAAGGCAGAGGACTCTCCCAAGACCAAACCTAGAGATAGTTCTTTCAGAAAACTCTTCCGTCCAAAGGTAAGCTCAAACCTGGCAGGAGTACATGATGTAGTAGGTGACAATAAACCAAAGCACATAAATAAATCTTTTCTCTTTTTGGTTCTGGGGTGAGACTTAGACCTATATAGGGTGAATTCAGGGCGATTGGGACACTTTTTGTCATTGAAATGACTTGGAAAAATTGTCCCAATCAACCTGAACTCACCCCTATACAGTATATATATATATATATATATATATATATATATATATATATATATATATATATATATATATATATATATATATATATACACACATTGCATATGTGGCACACCTTAACAGAGTAATGTGAATTTGAGGTGTTGCTAGGCAAGGTGGTGTCAAAAGTTCAGGCGGCGACCACCAGTGGAGCCAGTGCTAAGACGACATCAAGAGTGGTAATTGATAACAAGCATAGGCTATTCGGATATTAACAGAACTGACCCCATTTGTTTATCATAACTCAAGACATGCAAATTAATACAAGAGGCTACTATTACTTTGCCCTGTGTGTTAGAGAGCTATAATAGGTATAAAATGTGTTTGCAATATTTTCCCACATAGGCATAATACATTATGCCATTCAATTAGCGGAAAACTCATTGGAAATAATGTTGAATGAGTCACTGAGCGTCCATTATGGTGACATCATGTTGACAGCAGCCATTACCTCATGTCACAACAGTCGGCCAACTAAACCATGTGCTTTGGGTTCCACTTCATGCTTACATCAGATTTATTCAGCGACTTGAGACTCATGTAAGGGCTTTGTAAAACCAGTGACTCAGTATTTATCCTTGCTAGAATAAACGGGCAGTGTAAATGCCATGGGATTTGTAGATTACTGTAATATTAACGCCAATATTTGCTTGCCCGCAGTCTGTTGTGGTTGAAGAGAAAAAACCGGTTGAGGTACAGGTAAATACATTTAGCTGATCGATTGTCTCTTGGTGGTGGGACTGTCTTCCTAAATCAAATCACTCATCTACTATTTACGTACTTACATTTACATACTTGGCACTTTCTATACACAGGGTATAAAATGGTGTCGCATTACTACCATTTTCATCTGAGAGAGAAGGCATTTTTACACAAATTAATTTTCAATACAATTTTGATTCAACTTGTATTCATCAAGATGATAAAATTGATCAATTATAAATAATTGTAAGAAAAATTATATTTGCCTCTCCAGGAACCATCACCTTATCAGGGTAGAGAGATTTGTGTGTCCCTATGAACCTGAGGGCTGTGTTGTCCGGAGCCTGGTGCTCCTGGTAGGGCCTCCCAAGGCAAAGTGGTCTCAAGTGATGGGCCAGACCAAGTATGGTTCAAATAACCCATGGACCAACAAAGAAGAGGAGGAGTTACCCTGCCCGGAGGAAGCCCGGGGCCCCCAGCCGGGCACAGCCCAAAGAAGCGACGTGGCACCCCCCTCGTCATCCTATGGGCCCATCACCCGTGGGAGAAACTGTAGGGGTTGGGTGCCCTGTCACACCTCGACGGACCAGACCCAGGCAGCAGAGGCTGGCTCTGGGGACGCGGAACGTCAACTCTCTGTGGGGAAAGGACCGGAACTTGTGCGGGAGGTGGAGCACTGCCAGTTAGATCAGGGGCTGGTTGCATAAACCGTTAAGACTAGTCTTAGAAGTTAGACATCAATTTTTTTCTTTAAGACTGTTCATAACTTTTTAAAATCAGTTACATAAAAACATAGACTGGCCTAATTTGATACGAAAAGTTAAACTGAATGCCCCTTGACTAACTGCTAGTGGGTCATACTAGACCTTAAGACACTGTCTTAACATAATGGCTTAGTTTATGCAACTGGCCCCTGGTGGGGCTTACCTCAACACACAGTCTCAGTTCTGGAACTGTACTCCTGGATACGGGATGGACTCTATTCTTCTCTGGAGTTACCCAAGGTGTTAGCCGCTGGGCGGGTGTGGGGATACTCACAAACCCCCAGCTGAGCGCCACTATGGTGGAGTTTACCCCGGTGGACGAGAGGGTCGCCTCCCTACGCCTACGGGTCGAAGGGGGGAAAACTCTGACTGTTGTCTGTGCATATGCACCGAACAGCAGTTCGGAGAATTTGGCCTTCTCGGAGAGCCTGAATGAAGTCCTGCATGGGGCTCAAGTAGGAGACTCCATAGTTCTTCTGGGAGACTTCAACGCACACGTAGGCAATGATGGAGACACCTGGAGAGGCGTGATTGGGAGGAACGGCCTCCCTGATCTAAACCCAAGCGGGTGTTTGTTGTTAGACTTCTGTCCTAGTCATGGATTATCTATAGCGAACACCATTTTCGAACATAAGGATGCTCATAAGTGTACGTGGTACCAGAGCACCCTAGGCCGAAGGTCGATGATCGATTTTGTGATCGTATCGTTTGATCTGAGACTGCATGTTTTGGACACTCGGGTGAAGAGAGGGTGTAAGCCGTTAACCGATCACCATCTGGTGGTGAGTTGAGTAAGGGGGTAGGGGAAGACTCTGGACAGACCTGGTTAGCCCAAACGGGTAGTGCAGGTTAACTGGGAACGTCTGGAGGAGGCCCCTGTCCATGAGATCTTCAACTCCCACCCCCGACAGAGCTTTTCTGACATCGCTGTGAAGGTTGGGGGCATTGAACCAGAGTGGGCAATGTTCAAAGCTTCCATTGCTGAAGCTGCGGTGGGGAGCTGTGGTCTCAAGGTCTTAGGTGCCTTAGGTATATAAATTCCCAAATATTTTAATTGAAGTCTGCAACCATGTTAAGAAAACTGCATGAATTTACATATATGTAGAGTTACATTTTTTATTACTATTTTGTACCCTCATTTTGGAAAGTGCCACAAGAAAAAGAGGCTCAGACATATGCAGCAGTCAGTAATTATGTCAGATGTTCTCTGTTTTAACCTCTTCACTGATGATTCACAAAATCATTTGACGGCCTTCTTGAACCCTCACACTGTTCTTTCATTTGCTCTTATAGAAATAATCTTTTTCTGCTCTTTCTCTGAAACACCAGGTAGACGCATCTAAGAGCAGCACCCTTGAGGCTGCTGCCAAACCTGAAGAACCTCCAGCGCCAAAACCAGAAGAAAAGAAACCAGAGAAAAAATCGACTTTTGGAAAATTGTTCAAACCCAAGGTAAACTCCAAATTAATTCAAGTCCAGGTGCATGTGTGAGTGTATCCGATTGTGTTTCTGCATTGGAGCACTGCATGCAATAACAGGTTTGTGTGAATTTGAGGTACTGCTAGGCCAAGTGAGCACTAGGATCCAGGCAGCCGCGTCCAGCGCTGCCGCCAGCATCTCCCTCATGTCTTCTAGAGCGGTAAATGGCTCTATACGGTGGCCATTCTTGCATTAACCAAACTGATTGATTTTGTTGCACTGCTCAACCTTACATCTGACACGTGTGTTTGTGTTGCCTGTAATTGTTCCCCAGCACTACAAGTTTAATAGATTTTTACAGACTGAAAAACACACATATAAAGGCCGTTCACACTAAGAGCGATAACTATAATGATAACTGTATTAGCATCCACACCAGCGGACAATATCGTTCTATTTATTCTAAGCGTGCACTGCAGTTTATCTCGTCTGACGCTTTAAATTTTTGTGCTCTGAAAGCAGGATGGATTCTGATTGGCTGGCAATGTTTTTATCGTTCATCAGCTGAAAGTGATTCCAGCAATATAATCGTTATACTCTGCTATTCTTTTATATTTAGAACGATTTTTAGAGCTGTATCTTTATTGTTATCGTTTAATTATAGTCCATGGTGTGAATAGGCCTTTAGTGGCACAGTTATTAATCAAGATAATATTTCAGCAATGTAATATAGCCTGTATAGACTGTTTATTGAGTAATTACTTTCTACTAAAACTCCATTACTCTCAAATGATCTATCTATCTTTCTTTCTTTCTTTCTTTCTTTTTAGTGACTGTATTTTAGGTTTAGATTTGTATTGTATTGGTTGATTTATGTGATGATTTTTGAATGAATTTTTTTTGTAGCTTTTTCTGACTTCCTTAATATATTAATAATTATTTATTTTTAAATATGATTAATATTATATATGTATATTACGTATATTTAAGTATTAATAGTATGTATAAATAATTACATTATTAAACAAATTGTTTTTATAATATTATTATTATATAATGTATTATAATATATATTATCTATAATTATATTATTATATATTTTAAATGTTTATCATATATATATATATATAATACATTTTTATTTTTTATAATATAAGTTTATTAATAAATGTTTGGGGTAGTAAACTTTTTTTAATGTTTTTGAAAGCCTCTTTTCTCGTCAGAACTGCATTTATTTGTTCAGAAATACAGCAAAAACTGTAATATTGTGAAATATATTTACAATTTAAAAATAACATCATTCTAATATGTGTTCAAGAAACATTTTTGGCAACACTTTACAATAAGGTTTCATTAGTTGTCATTAATTAGCGTGAACTAACACTGGTAAATACTTAAAAAGGTGTATTTATCTTAGTTAATGGTAATATCTATATTTACTAATACATTGTTAAAATCAAAAGTTGTACCTGTTAATATTATTTAATGGATATTATTTAACTTTTCATAAACTAACAATGAAAAGTTGCATTAACTGTATTAACTAACATTTAATAAAGATTAATAAATATTATAACAAATGTATTGTTAGTTCATATTATTTAATGCACAAACTAACATTAAAGGTGCACTATGTAAAAAAAAAAAATCTGTAAAATATCCAAAAACCACTAGGCCAGTGTTATATATTATGTTAAGTTGAGTACTTACAATATCCCAAATGTTTCCAACTATTTGTAAATCGTGAAAAATTGCTATTTTAACCAAGGAACCGGGAAGTGTGAGAGAGTCCCCTGTCGATTGCGTCATATCTGTGTTACCCTCGGTTTTATTTTGCAGAAACGCTTTACTCTCACTGCAGTGTGAACAAGTGTCAAAGTAGCCGCCGAGGGAAAACTTCATTTTCAACACACTCAGATGTATCTAATATGATAAACAGAGCTGCGTTACCTCATACTCATGACCGGAAAAGCGGAAGTGGCACCGGCGACTGTGTCATAATAAAAGTCCCGCTGCTCGCGAGGCGTGTGTTGCGTTCATCTTATTAACAATCGCTCCAGTGGTCTTGCTCAGACCGCATCCATGAACATGATTTCTGCCCGAGTCCTATGCCGATTCTTTTCCACCGGCTGTGAGGTGGAGACCACATGGCCCAAGAGTCCGCGCTCAAACTTGGCGTCGTCAAACGATGCTTTTGTTTTGAATAGGCGACCTCTAGTGGACGTAAAAGTTACATAGTGCACCTTTAACTAATGGGACCTTATTGTAAAGTGTTATCCGTTTCTTATTATCATTAATGTTGAAACCGTCATATGCATTTTTTTCTGATTCTTTGATTAATTTAAAGTTCAAAACAACAGCGTTTGCTTGAGATAGAAATCATTTGTAACATAAATGTCTTTTCACTTTTGATGAATTTCATGCAACCTTGCTGAATCAAAAATACTGACCCCAGACTTTTGAACGGGAGTGTAAAAAATATGAATGATAATGTCATAAATCTCATTAACCACCGTTCATTTGTATCAACACAAGGCACCGGAGCCCAAGAAGGATACGCCAGCTCCCCCTCCTGTGGCAGAAGCCGCTCCAGCCATGAAGGCCAAAGAGGAGCCAAAACCTGCTGCCCCGGCACCACAAACGGCCCCGGACAACAAATCAGTGGGAAGCACAGAAGCCTCGCCCAACATGCCCCGAAAGCTGGAGAAGAGGAATTCCATCCAGCTGTTCTTCAAAACCCTGGTTAGAAAAAACCCAGAGATTATTGAGGGCTAGGGAGTTGACCGAGGACAAATGTGTCCATGTAGTTTAACTGTTCAGTTGCATGTAGTCTGCCAGTTAAATGCTGATGTTGAGAAGCGCTTTGTAGTTCTGTCCGACGTTTAACCATCCGGATTATCTTGGTATTGTTTGCTAGCTGTTAATCTTAAAGTGATGAACATAATACAATAATCGACATTTGCAGTGTATGACCACAAGATGGCCTCAATTACCAACATCTAGATTAATCAATTCCACATGAATATGAACTTTTATTTGTATTGTTCTTTAATAAATGCTGATTAAAATGTACTAATTACTTATTTTTAAATATCATTAGATTAAATTGGGAACAAAACATATGCATATGATATTTTATTATTGCATGAAATCTAATAATATTGCATGAAATCTCATAATCTAAAGGATATTCTAATATTTTTTTAGCTTCTTCATTAATTAAAATTAATTTGTGTTCATTGTAAATGTCCACAGTTATAGGCAGTTTCAATTGGGATGAAACCTGCTTGTCAAAAGTATGACGACAACTTTATCGCAGCTTACACCGATAATAAAGCATATCATTTCACCATTGATTGACTGTAACTAAAAGGGACGTGTTGGAGCAAGATCCGGAAAAAAAAACAGCAGTTGTCAAACAGGTTGTGAGGGGTTTTGCTTCAGGCGCCATTACAAGAATTCCTTGCTAAGTTAGGATCACTAATGATGCATTATGCATTGGTGTGTCTCACAGGGACAAAAACGCCATTCTGACGCCGAAGTGCAAACGGAACCTGCGGCTCCAGAGAAGTCCAAATAAAGCCTCGCCTCTGTTTTGATCACTCATCTTTGTCAAAACGATTGGCTACCATGTGCATAGGAATGCATATTTAATAGTCCTATATGTTTAAACCACCCCCAGTTTTGTTTATTTGTTTATGAGGTTGACTCTAAATCTGAAATTGTGCCATGAAGCATGGCTGAACCCTGTGCATTTAGAGAGAGCGGAAGTAAGTGTAACGATATTCACTGTTAAGCAGGTGTTTAAACATGTGTTTTTGAGGGGCGGGAGGAACTTCTGTTGTTTTCCACAGAGAAACGTGTCAGTGAGTTGCGTGATGTGGCATAAGATGGAAAAGTGAAAGTGAAAATGTAACCTATATTTAATATAAACCCTGTTTTCTTTATTTTCTCTGCATGTTTAAAATGTAACGGTATGTAAAAAAAATGTTAACTAACTAACACTACTCATCTTATGTTGCGTTGCACGTTAAGATGCCTTTTCACCGGGATAGAGCAAACGTCATGGAGGTCTGCACATGAAAAGTATTTATTTATGTAATCATACACTATCTGATTGTAAAATCAATGACCCATTGTCTGCTTAATTCAATCAGCGTTCTCATTGAAAAATTCTGAATCGCTTTAGGCCCTGTCCCAAATGGCACACTTCAAAGAAACAAACATGAAGGTCTTTGACTGAAACAATCTTTTAAAGTACATTAATTTTATGCTCATGTATGAAATGTTTGTAGGGCAAACATTGCTTTTGAATATTATTTAAAGGGATAGTTCACCCAAAAATTCTGTCATCATCATTTACTCATCCAAACGTGTTTCCTGGTTCTGCTGAACACAAAAGAAGATATTTTAAAGAATACCGGTAACCAAACAGTGATGGACCCTATTGACTTCCATAGTTAAAATATCTTCAGTTGTGTTCAGCAAGAGTAATAAATTCATACAGGTTTGGAACAACTTGAGGGTGAGAAAATGATGACAGAATTTTCACTTTTGGGTGAACTATCCCTTTAAGTAGGAAATAACAGCTATTAGTAAAACATTAATAAAATACAGACATATGGTAATTATAGCTAAACCCTCAATCTACCCTCAACCCTAACCTTACGCTAGCAATACACCTTCAATCAAATAAACATTTTCTGTAGAGTTTCATAATTAAGATACTTTCTGCCGATCAATGTAATACGATATGCTTATCACTAGGATGCGATAGTGAAGCTTAAAACGAAAGAAAAGTGAAGTAGAAGAAAAGCGATACTAGTGACAACAGATGAATCCGAAATCGCCCACTAAACCCTCATTCACTATTCCCTACTTTACTCCACTAATACAGTTCACTTGAAGGAGTGAATGAAAACAAGTGAGCGAATTCGGACAGCTGCTGTGTGTACATCGGCTGTTATTTGCGGTGCATTGTGGGATGGAATGAGTGCACTCAATAACGTCCACTATGATTTCGGACACCACTACAAATGGCTGTCCCTTCAAATAGGGCCCTATTTAAGGTTATAGGGGGCGATTTTGGATTCAGCCAACATTAGTGATTCTGGAGGGAGGTTCTAATTGGCTGTTTCAGCGTAGGGGGCGTGGTTTGTAGGACTGCGGGATGCAGTCGGACACGGATATTGACCCTTTGCGTTTTTTCCGAACCCGCATTGAGCTCCACAGCAGACTTTTACCCAACAGTCACAAAAACATCAATCTCAACATTTGAACACTATATATTACATATTGGTTATTTTTGTTCAACCCACCTTTTAATTTTTCATTTCCACTTTAAATACAATAATAAAAAAACTGATTGTTTATTAATTATAACGTGCTAAACCACATTTCATTTTTATTTTATTTTTATTTATTTATTTTGTTTTGCTTGTCCGTCCAGTTCTGACCAGGGGAGACTAAAAGAAAATTAATCTATTTACATGTTCTTTCATGGTTTTGTTTTCTTCTTACTTTCTGAACACATCACTTGCTATCGGAACATTTATATAATTATGTTATACAATTATGCAATATACAACAATGTACATCCAACTCTCTACTGCAGTCACATGTGTTGATTTTCTTCCTAATTTTCTCTATTTGTAAAGAGTAGATGGGCCTAATTCAGACTATTTCTATGAATCCTAGACATTCTGTATCTCATTTGTTGCATTTATGTCTATTTAACCGATTTATAAAAATAAAAGAATCATTTCTCTCCTCTGTAAAATGACTCATTCTGTATGCTCTAAACAAAGAAGGAATATATATATATATATATATATATATATTATAAAAAATTATACATTGTTACATTTTCTTTTGTGCACTGTAGCAAAAAATATTTTTTTGTTTTTCAGTAAATTAAATGACTTTGTGCTTAAAACAAGAAAAAATATCTACCATTAGAGTAAGAAAAATAAACTTAATTTAAAGGGAAACATTTTTTCAAGCCAGTTGCGCTTCGCACCATGACGGATTCACTATTTACATGGCAGAATTTGCGAACGGAAAGACTGAACGCTTCTCCAGAGAGGAATCCTTTCATTTTTAATATTTAAAAATGTTTGTGTGCTGCTGCTCGTCCCTGTGTGTGTAATAAAGAGAGTGTATGCACGTTGTGTACCCATCTATAGACACATATCTAGACGCTCGGCACAATGTTCACATATTAACGTTGAAAATTAAAAGAATATTAACAAATATTAGTTGCCAAAAGGATGATTAACAATAGGGGCGCGCATAAGCGCAGAGTTGTTCAAAATCCTGCCGCGCCATTCACATTGTTTTCCATTAAACGACACAATTTGTCTCAAAACGTTGTTAATGTATAATGACGTGAAATAATTGTGAAATTTCACTGGTATCTACAATTTTGGTTAGCCTGGCTCCGCCCTCCTACGTACTTCCACTCAATCTTCATTTTCCTTCAGTACTCCGTCTGGGATTGCGGTATATTCTCTGGTTTTCTCCGGTCAAATTTTAACCGGTCCAATCAGTGAACAGAGGGAGTGGCTGAGAACGATGACGTTGATGTCGTGCGCTAGTTTGAGATGACATATGTCACGACCGAACGTTAGTGATTGGTTATAGCAGATCCAATAGTTTTAAACTTCAACAGAGTACCTGCCTTCAAGGAAGTTAACGCTTGTCAATGGAGAGTGGCCAGACTCTCTGTACAAATGAAATGTACGAGAGTCTGGTAGGACCAGGCAAAATTTTGGTAGCTATTAGAATACAATGTTACATCGGCCAAACAATGAAAAGAAATAAGTATTACTCATAATATTCTTTCATGGCCTATGGACCCCCTAAAGTAGCCTTGGCCACCCCCTGGCCACCCCATGTATAGAAGTCTAGTTCCGCCACTGGCCTGAACACACCTTGTTTTCAGACCAGCACGCCCATGGGTGAACAGATGGGTGTGAGTGGATTTGTGAACGTGTAAATGATAACTGTGTCAGGCTGAAACTAGCAAAAAACACTTGCCTGGTGTCGCATTGCGCCGGGTGTATGATAAGGCCCTTTGTATCTTAAGTCATTTTGCTTCTCCAGTAAATGCATCTTGATTTAAGATTGTTTATATATTTGCACTGAAATACACGACAAAAAATACAGAGTAAGAAACTCAATTTCTTTGCAGGTGTAAAACTTGCCGCCACTTGTTGTGGGTGGTTGCCAGGGTGTTGCTATGCAAATTATATGTGGTTTCTATGGTGGTTGTTTACTGGCCCAAGTCACCCCCCACTCATCATAAATTATGATTTAGGTTACAGCTAATTTCTTAATAGTGTACATTATGAAGTCTGATATTTCCCTTGAGAGCGTCTGTATCAGTACCGCCTACAGGGCAACAAAAATTTGGAAAACAATTAACATGTGACAAAAAGACGCATGGCATTCTCAGCACTTGCTGTGAGTTCAGTGTTCTGCTGCATGCTTCTGTTTTCCCACGCAGGCGCACTGTCCCAGCTGCGTGTGGGATCATGGCCCGGGGGAGGGGGTTTGCTGGGAGGACCCCTGTCAGCACTGATGTGTGTCACAGCCGATAGAGAGAGAGATTAGAGTATGGATCAGGTTCCTAGACCCTCAGGGGGCCAAGACGTTCCCAGACCATGTTATTAGAGAAAGATATTCTTCCAATATAATTATTCTTTCAAAATTCTCCGTTGTATCAAAGTATCTGTAAATGTATATACATTTATACACTTTACAAATGTTTTTGAAAGAAGTCTCTTCTGCTCAGCTACATTTATTTGATTTAGTAAAAACTGTAATATTGTGAAATATTATTAGAATTTGAAAATAAGTGATCAAATCACATCATTACTGTCTTAAGTGTCACATGATCCTTCAGAAATCATTCTAATATGATGATTTGCTGCTCAAGAAACATTTATTATTATTATTATTAATGTTGAAAACAGTTGTGCTGCTTCATATTTGTGTGAAAACCTTGGTACCATCATATTTTTTTCAGGATTTTTTGGTGTAGAAAGTTCGAAAGAACAGCATTTATTGGAAATACAAATCTTTTGTAAGATTATAAATGTATTTTCTGTCACCTTTTTGAACTTTTGATTTTAAAATTGTATTAGTAAATGTTGAAATTAACATTAAATAAGATTAATAATGCTGTAGAAGTACATTAGTTCATGTTAGCTAGTAGTTAAGTAGTAGTAGTAGTAACAAATGAAAAAGTGTTTACAACACACACACACACACACATTTTCATGTTTTATGAGGACTTTCCATAGACATGATGATGTTTATACTGTACAAACTGTATTCTATCACCTAACCTTAACCCTAAATACAGGAAACTTTCTGCATTTTTACATTTTCCAAAAAACTTAATTTAGCATGGTTTGTAAGCGGTTTTCCTCGTGGGGACCAAAAATGTCTCTACAAAGTCAAAAATGACTTGTTTTACTTTCTTTGTGCCCCCACAAAGTAGGATTTATCAGGACCACAAACACACATGGATAACACTCAGCCATGTTAGCTCTAGAGTTACAACAATGTCGATGTAGCAGTGCTTGAGGAGGATTTATTAGGTGTGGTACCTTCAAGTATTTGTACATTAAAGAGAGCTGGTGTGGTGTGCTGACAGAGGGTTTTCTCTGGGAGACTGAACAGTGCTGGCATTGTGCTGCAGACTCATGACCGCTCTCATAACTGTCATGAACGCTTCTCTTAGAGGGATGTGATATCTCTGAGACGCTCACGCATACCTGAAACAAACGAGGCTGAGACATGGTGACGCTGAAAGAAATGGCTCACTCAAAAATATCTTTTGAAACTTGTTTGCATTTGGAGGAACATGGAGAGGGCGATACATATACAAATAATGTTCCTCTTCATCAAAACAGTCTTTGGTACAGTTCCTTGCTCTACCACAAGGTGTCTCTACACTAGACCTTCTGATTTCACCAAGTGCAACATGATCCTGGATCAACATCTTTGTTGATCCTGGAACAACATTTCAATCAACCAATCAGATCTGAGAGAGAGGTTTACCGTTTATGTCAAGGTTAGGCTTACAACAAGGGTTAGGTGCTTCTATATCAGTGTTATTCACCTATAGTAGGGGTGGTGAACGTCAGTCCTGGGAGTCCTGCAGAGTTTTGCTTCTAATCAAACACACATGAACAAGCTAAACAGCCAAGGGTTACTAGGAAGCTACAGGCAGGTGAGCTTTATAAGGGTTGGAGCTGAACTCTGCAGGACTGAGGCTCTCCAGGGCCGCAATTCGCCACCCCCGACCTATCATTGTCCTATGCAATGTTGGGTGTAACTAGTTACTAAGTAATTAGTTGCTGTAATTTAATTACTTTATTTAAGTAAGGGATTACTCTTATTTTTTTCTGTAATTCAATTACAGTTACTTCTGATGGAATCGAACTAAATACTGTGTATAGACTGTAGAACAATTATATATAATACAATAGTGGAATTAACATCAAACTTTAAAAAACATGTTTTTATGTATCCTTCTCACATTTCTAATACTTTGGTCAGTGAATAAATACAAAACTACATAATTTATTCTTATTTGAATGAATTAAGAGCCGTTTCATGTCGAGGTTGATATAGGATTTAGAAAGTAATTAATAATAAGTATTTAAATACTTTTTGGAGAGAGTAATTTGTAGAGTAATCTAATTACACTATTGAAGATGTAATTAGGAACTAGTAATGAATTACTTTTTTAGAGTAACTTACCTATCACTGGTCCTATGTATTAATAAGTCTCTTAAAAATTGTAACGTGGCTGAAAAACTCATCAAACAGCTGCTACAAGGGTCATCAAAGATTAAAAGACGGTTCACTACTCTGGGACCCAGAAAAAAAAAGTTTTTTGAATTTAGTATTTTTTTATGTCATTACATTGTTTAGAGCATAAGAAACAAATGGGGAAAAAAAAAACATTTTTGAAAAATGATATTTTATTCATATGTTATGATATGTCCTCTGTAGTTGACAGCAGGACTCAGTTGTTAAAAAAATTAAATGGCATGAAATTGCATGTATAGGCAAAAACAATGGGATTTATTTTCAATTCACCAATCAATTTTTAGGTTTCAGGTTTTTTTTTAAACAAACTTTATTTAAAGATGATTCTGAGCTATGTTATGAAAGATCATTTTACTTTATTAAATATGTGGGTAAAATGACAATACTTGGATTTTCCCATTCAATACAATGTATCTATTCACTGCATCTAATTTGCATATTAATGTGTTCTTGGTGCAACATGTAATGAAAAAAGAAGTGTAATAATGGGAGGAAAAATTGGCAACATTTTCATAATAATATCTAATATTTCATAGGAATATTGATATGTAATTTATTTCCCTGTTCACTTATGTCTCCAAAATGCCTGATAAACATGATTTAAATCCTGGTGTCCTCTACAGTGGTCATTTATGAAATCAATGCCCTGTTTTGTAACAGAAAGTCATATTTTGATTAGAAACCCCATAACATTTTCCTGAGATGTTGATTTATAACAAACAATTTGAAAATTAATCAGATTTAAATTATAATTAAAAAATATGATCATATTTCCATAAGAGTGCTAAAAATGAATGTCAGCCGTTTTTAAAGACCAAGAAGAAGTTGTTGTCCTGGTGAAACCTCCAAACATTTGGTATCCCTGCAAAGCCCCGGATGTGCTCTTTACAGGACATCCAGACTGTGACATGTGACGTGTATGATATCAGAGAAATTCACTAAAATATAATGTCCACTACAGTGGACAAAAGTCTATTCTTGGGACCCAGGAGGTTACTCATGGGAGAAACTGCAATGCCCAATATACCGGAATAGTCCCGCCTTCTAAAGTAAAAGAGCCAATCACTGATTGATAAAGTCATTGCGTCACTGCAGCTGCCATTAGAAGCTCCGGTTCCCATAGAAACCTGAGATTCGCACTTAGGACTGCACATGTGCATTGGCTCGTCTAGCCTGAAAATAAGCTTTTTTTAACGCTATCTGAGGATAAGAAACACACATTTATGGGACCGTTCATGTTAGATTTTGTTTGAAATATGTTATTTAATTGTGAGTTCGGCAATCCCAGTTTTTTCTAGGATTCCCCCATTCAAATAGATAGGACTTTGTCTTGTATGCCCGAAATAGCCCGGAGGCGTTGCAAATGTGGTCGTCAAGTGAACAGATTTTCCTTGGTAGGGTCATTCACATCATACATTACACACACCTTGTAAAGCTTTGTATTACGTCATTAAAAAAGGAAATGAAAGCAAAATAAAACTTTCCGATTACTCTTTGCAACATGCTCATGTTCAAGCTATTATTTGTTTTTTTGTTATATTGAATTTATATTATGCTGTTTATTTCATTTTTATTAGTGTATTTTCCTCCTGCCCGAGACTAAGCAGCACATCCTTGTTTAATTGCTTCCTTGTACAGGCAGATCACTTCTATTTGTTCACATAGTTTTCATTTCTCAAGGTACATCAGTTGGGAAATTGTAATTCTCCCTGTCAAGAGACAGGAAGTTAATTTCAAAGGTGTTTTCCCAGCATCTGCCATCTCACATACTGTATGCAGGGGAGTTGATTTCGACAGAATCCTCCCTCGTTAAAAACTTCTTAAAAATTCAACATAGTCAGCGAGACGAGGTGTTAACCTTTAGTGAGCATGTACACAGTCAGGGTGAAAGCTTAACATTCTGGATCAGAGCGTTTCCCCCCACTGTCTGTGTCACATCACGTCAAGCCGCGTGTTTCCATTTCAAAAGCTCCAAGACTTTCACCCTCAATGGTGGATTTGCAGGACAAAAGACCCCTAACCTGCCTCTAACACAGCCTGAAGTTTGGAACACTCTGCCCATTCTGTATTGTTTATTGGTAAACCCCACCTCCTTCAAAATCATTTTTGCAGAAGACAAATTAAACTTGGCGTAGTAAAAAACAAAAGTTGGAATGCTTGTTTTATAAGCTGATTTGTGAAGAGATTAGACTTGATGGTAAATGTGACCTGACATTCAGTATTATAACCAAGTTAAAAGAATCCACTTTATGATATTCTCGTCCCTCCTTCAGTGTAAGTCTTTGTCCGTTTAATGGGTGAAAAGTCACTTTGTCACATCATTAATATGTGCTAAAGTGTTCAAATAAAAGATTTCCTGTATCCTAAATCAACAAAGTTTAAAAAACGTCTCCCAAGAAAAAAAAAAAAAAATTGGAACAACCGTATAGCAAACGTTACTGCTTATAAGTATCAGTTGACCATGAGGTCTCGGCTAGAGCAAGTTGTAATCAGAGGAACTGCACTAAGTTGGTTTCAGTCATACCTTAAAAATAGCAGCGTCTCGATCAATATAGGAGGCCTGTGAAGTTCCCCAAGGCTCTATTTTGGTCCCTTTATTGTTTTCTCTATATGCTTCCTTTAGGCTCTTTTGTTTTTAAAAGCATGGCTTAAACTATCATTGCTATGCAGACGATACACAACTTTATTTGCCCCTGAATCACAAAAACAGCTCCCTCTATGCCTGTCTTTCCGATGTCAAAGCCTGGATGTCGTTACATTTTTTAAATCTAAATGAGAGTAAAACAGAGATCATCGTGTTTGGCTCTTCTGAAGTCCCAATAACTTCTCATTTCAATTCTGGTGTTTTATCTTCTTCAGCTAAATCATGTGTAAAAAAAAAACAAAAAAAACATGGCCGTCTTATTTGATAGGGCACTTATATTTGATAGGCAATTCAATTTACACTCTAAAAAATGCTGGGTTAAAAATAACCCAAGTTGGGTTGAAAATGGACTAACCCAGCAATTGGGTTGTTTTAACCCTGCGGTTGGGTTAAATGTTTGCTTAAAACAACCCAATCGCTGGGTTAAAACAACCCAATTGCTGGGTTAGTCCATTTTTCAACCCAATTTGGGTTATTTTTAACCCAGCATTTTTTAGAGTGTAGTTGTCAAATTAAGTTTTTAGAGCCCTGGCTAAAGTGAAGACTTTCCTTTCTTTTAAGCACTTTGAAACTGCGATTCATTTTTATTTCTTAAACAATTGTTCATTATCTAAATTACAAATGGTCCAAAACGCGGCTGCAAGAATCTTAACCGGTGTTTGCAAATGCAAACATATTTAATGTTTTGATTGGCTCCTAGTCCACTTTAAAATAGATTTTAAAGTGCTTCTGCTTGTTTTTAAATGTTTAAATGGCCTGGCACCCTCTTACCTTTCTGTGTGAACACCATCCAGTGAGAACTCTTAGGTCTGCCAACCAGAGTTTGTTAACTGTTCCAACGTCAAAGTTAAATATTTAGGGGTGATCAAGCTTTTGCCATTGCCGCACCTAAACTTTATGTAAACTTTACGCACCAACATTACATATTTTTTAATCAAAGTGAATTGATTGGTTTTGGTGTATTTATAATTCCTTGCAGAACGTTGTACAGCACATTGGTTGTTTTTAATTGTGCTTTCTAAATTGAGATGAGAAGAGGGTAGCACTTCCTAAAACTTTTGTAACTGTTTATAACTTTCTGGCACTTTCTAGAACAATCCAAATCTAGGTATACATATAAAAAAGGTATATATAGAATTTTCCAGGTCAATTCATTCTTCCATAATTTTGTGACTTCTATGGAAAAGTCCACTATTCGCTTCCTCCTTCATTTGATTTCTGCTCCAAGAAACTGGAACCGTCCAATAATTCGCATTTGGAGTGTCATTCTATACTTTGCTTCTGAAGATTCTACTAAAGGGACACTTCCTCTTCTTCTAGAAGAAGTGGTTGCTGAAATCTCACTAGATTATTGGTCCAGATAGCCTTGTTCTTCTGTAAGGTAGTACCATTTATTTTGTGCAACATTTATATATTGTTTCTGAAACAAGTATCAAGTTGTTTGCTAATAAAACTCTCTCTCTCTCTCTCTCTCTCTCTCTCTCTCTCTCTCTATCTATCTCTCTCTATCTATCTCTCTCTCTCTCTCTCTATCTATCTCTCTCTCTCTCTCTATCTCTCTCTCTCTCTCTCTCTCTCTCTCTCTATCTCGGTATATATAAGAGAGAGAGAGAATTGTTCTACAAATACAGTTCTAGAAAGTTTTAGGAAGTGCTATTTATAAGCAGTAACGTTTGTTATATGGTTGTTCAAAAATGTATTTTCTGGGGTGACCTTTTTTAAAACTTGGAGGAATTAGGGCCTTCTTCATTGTTTTTAAAGGGGTCATGAACTGAGAACTCAAATTTTCCTTGAGCTTTTGACATATAAGAGGTCATCACACTATCCTGTAAGTTATAGAACTGAAAACTTCCTTATTAGTCAGCTTTTATTGTAACCAAGCCCAGATAACGACTTGTTTTGTAATGTGCCTATAGATAGGTGAAAGACCACCTCTGCAGAAGAAAAAACACTGAAGTCTCACAGCAGACACGCCCCTTAAAACAGAGCATTCGTAGCCTAGAAATCTAGACGCACACCAGCGGCAGAAAATGTATTTTGCCGCGAGTGTAGTCTAGCAACTCTCGGTAGACCTGGGAGCTGGAAAAACCGAACTCTGGTCAGGCCAATCACAGCGTGTGTAGAGTCGGTGGGCGGGCTTAACATAATGACGGCACGTCATAGAGTTGCGGAGGTTCTGCGTGCTACTCGTAAACAAAGAAGCTGGCGAACAGCGGTCTTTTGAATCGGCTTTGGCCGTGACTCTGGAAGACTTGGAGTTAAGCTGTTCTTTGAGAAAAGAACAAAGAACGGCACTGAAGTCATTCTTAAGGAAAGATGTTCGAAGTTTTGCCGAACGGATACGGCGAAAGTTTATCAACTAACGTTAGCTCGGCTTCACCTTCTTCTTTGGTTGGTTGTGGCGCTCATTGCTATCCAATTGCGTGCAGAGGGAATTTTAAAGACAACCGTTTATCCCACCCCTCGGATTGAGCTCTGTCAATGGTGAGTTTCCAGACCCAACATCTTGATGTGCATAGCATTCGGGCAGTGGCCTAAAATTAGGCTAGGAAAAATGTATTTTATTTCTAAAATTATGACAATTTTTGATGTAAAAATCATACTAACATTATAAGTGCACCACAGGAAACTTTATAAAACAATGCAGTTCATGACCCTTTTAATCAAAAGTTCATCGATTTATGATACAGGGAATCTTTTATTTGAAAAATAGTCAAAAACGTACAACTTGGTGTATACTTGGGGTTTGTTCGCAAACCTCATTTGAGCCGTAGCAAACATGAGTGCCAATAATAATCTCACATATGTATCACAATCTTTGCATTAATGAGAAAAAACACATTTGTATTCTCGACAGCGAGCAGTCGAAGCAGAACAATGAAGTCAGCTGCTCCTGACACACCAAGACAAAAAACAGTCTTCAGCAAACTTCACAAGCCACTCAGAGCGCAGCCATCACACATGTGTGCCGTCTGCTCAATACACACTCGCGCAGACACATCATACCACCATTTGATTAACTCTGTTTTCATCAATGTAGTCCGTTTGCTTAGCTGCGCTGTTATTTTAGCAACCATAATGCAGAACTTGCAAAACCTGCTTCATGAAAACTCAAAATATACATCATTTGTACACTCTTAAAAATAAAGGTTCCAAAAGGGTTTTTTCACACAGAGGAACCAAAGAAACTTTTAGGGAACACTTATGTTTTGCAAACGTTCCCATTAAGTTATGAAAACGTTCTGAATGTTCTCTTAACGTTTTGACTTGGTGAACGTTAGAACATTAAGGAAATGTTTTATTATTTTGATCAAATATTGTGGGAACTTTACTTTTGAATGTTCTCTGAACGTTGTTTAAAGCAAACATTTAACCCAATCGCTGGGTTAGTCCATTTTCAACTCAACTTGGGTTATTTTAAACCCAGCATTTTTTAGAGTGTAACATTTAAAAAAGGTCCAACCAAAGCATTTCAGAAAATCATTTCATGAACGATGTATAAATAGTTTCTGTAATGTTTTGTGAACATTATTAAAGACAAGGTAACTTTGAACGAACGTTCTATTAACGTTACTGGAAGAACGGTTGTTCATAACTTTGAGAGAACTTTTCTGAAAATTACGTTGTACTTACTCAAATAAGTACTGAGTAATATTGATGTATAGGGTCAGGGTTTGGTGTAGTTATACTATACTATAGTAAGTACATGTAGAGATGTAGACCTACATCACCTTAAAATAGTGTTACCGAATCTTTTTCCACTATAAAGAACCTTTTGTGCCCTGGAACCATCAATGCCAATAAAGAACCTTTATTTTTAAGAGTGTAAGAGGGCATAATTCTGGTGCATTTTTAAAGATTGTGTGTGTGTGTGTGTGTGTGTGTGTGTGTGTGTGTGTGTGTGTGTGTGTGTGTGTGTGTGTGTGTGTGTGTGTGTGTGTGTGTGTGTGTGTGTGTGTGTCATTAAATAAAAGTTGTTCATGTGTCACCTAATCAGTGACTATAGCTTTTCTTTCTCCAAACGTTGTGATGATGCCTTCTGCCCTACTTTTCTCCGTCATTATTGGCTGACTGGCCATTTGGCTTGATATTATCCCCAGGGGAATACAACCCCCTTTCAGCAAACGTTGAGGACGCGGCACAGTGCCGGGCATTTATTGAGACTGCAAAACAAGCTTATTAGGAAGTGTAACTATCAGAGAAACATGACAAACTATCTAGTTGGACTGGATGGGCAGGATTATATTGTTTAAAAATCAGTGTGATACTGAGGTGAAGTGTATTTTAATGAACTTCATAATTTCCTTCTTGGAGCAGTATGAACAAAGATGCCTCACTACTGATGAGCGTTTAATTGTTTCAAGACTACCACAAAACCAAGATCCAAGCTATAAGCTGCAACATAATGTTGTGGGTAAAACACTGAACTAAAAACTTCCTTCAC
The DNA here is from genome assembly GCA_023566225.1 of Romanogobio albipinnatus. Taxonomy (NCBI): domain Eukaryota; kingdom Metazoa; phylum Chordata; class Actinopteri; order Cypriniformes; family Gobionidae; genus Romanogobio; species Romanogobio albipinnatus. Next base: position 42,198,939 of record CM042248.1, read on the forward strand.
CTTCAGTCTGGATCTACGAAGTCTTTTACAGGGTTTTATCATCCCAGACATAATAATGCCATTCCCGATTCCTGGCTGCCCCCAAAGCCTTTGTGATGTCAGAACAATGGGAAATGAGCGGGAGGCCTCTGTGTCACATGTGGTGCCTTTGATTAACATTCTAGACTGGTTTGTGTGACAGAGACTCAGGATGGAGCAAGAATAATCCAGGTGAAATGCAATTCATTACAGCTTTATAAATGTAAATAAACAGATAGGCCTTTAGTGGACAAATCAATGCAGTTCATATGCTCTCATTTTAAATAAGGGTAGCAGCACTGACTCATTTCTCTTTTTAAATGTTATCTAGTTTTCTTGTTGATATATTACACATGACAAACACATTTTTTTACACTTATTTGAGTGTGTTTGCTTTTACAGAACAACAATAATAAAATAAAATAACATATAACAAAACATTTGAGGGACAAATGCATACAGAAACAAGTTATCCTTTGACTGGTCAGGTAATGCTTAAACAGGATACAGATTTGTTAATGTTGTAGAGCCACTTAATCATATATATATATATATATTTTTTTTTTTTTTTTTTTTTTTTACTGTGAATTTTGAGATGATGCTAAAACCCTGTTAATATCTCAAGTTAACGCTGTGTAAAGGATCACATGACACTGTGATAATGTGAGTCATCATATGTAAATGATAATGTCAGTACAGTCAGCCGGTCATTATCATGTAAATAAACCCTGACAAGGATGATTAGGTCTTCCTAAGAGTTTATTTTCTGATAATGGCCACCTGAGTGAACAGTATCCCACTTATTAAATGGAAAAAAAAACATAAATGAAAATTAAACATGGATTTTTCATTTTCAATTATTTTCTATATATATATATATATATATATATATATATAGATACATACATACATACATACATACACACACACACACATACAAACACACAGATATACAGTGCTTGGTAGTAACTGATTACATTTCATCTAAATTACGTAATCAGATTTCAAAAATGTAATTATATTACATTTTGAAATAGTCATAATCAAACAACAGTTACTTTTTACTGATTACATGTATACATATTATTCACACAATGGCCCTAAATCATTCATATTTTAGTGATTCTCCCTATTATTCTTTTTCATGTTTTAAACATTAATTATTATTTGATTTATCACTCAGTAAGTCATTTAACCATGTATTGTTTGTGTTTGGAAGGTGTTTGTCTTTCAAACTCATTTTATTATAATTTTTATTATTTGTTTAATAATTAACTTTGGAAAATTAAATTAAACTCATAAACCCCTTACATTTCCTTCACGAGCTCCAGTTTGGGAAACCCTGACCTGACTACATTAAACATTACATGTTGTTGATAAAAAAGATAAAATGATACAAAATATAATTCTTTCTTTCTCTTTGTATTTTTATATCAATATGGTACAATATTATCCTATTCAGTTCAATGTAATAAGTTGTAGAGAATCGTGATTGGTCACTCCAATCCGAACACGTCTCCACTGCTCTAGAGTCCAGTGGCGGCGTGCTTTACCCCATTGCATCCCACGCTTTGCATTGCACTTGGTGATGTAAGGCTTGGATGAGCTGCTCGGCCATGGAAACCCACTCCATGAAGCTCTACACACTGTTCTTGAGCTAATCTGAAGGCCACACGAAGTTTGGAGGTCTATTGACTGCAGAAAGTTGGAGACTTCTGTGCACTGTGTGCCTCAGCATGCGCTGACCCCACTCTGTGATTTTACGTGGCCTACCACTTCATGGCTGAGTTGCTGTTGTTCCCAATTGCTTCCACTTTGTTATAATACCACTAACAGTTGACCGTTGAATATTTAGTAGTGAGGAGATTTCACGAATGGACTTATTGCACAGGTGGCAACCAATCACGGCACCACGCTTGAGTTCACTGAGCTCCTGAGAGCGACCCGTTCTTTCACAGATGTTTGTAGAAGCGTCTGCATGCCTAGTGCTTGATTGTATACACCTGTGACCATGGAAGTGACTGGAACACCTGAATTCAATACTTTGGGTAATAGAGAATATGAAAAAACATAGGCCTATATATAAAACAAGAGAGCAAGTATGTAGTAAGTATGTGCAACTGACTTGGCCGATTATTGTCAGGATTATCATTATCTCTAGATCAGACATTAACAGAGACCTACTGAACAATTTTTCTTAAAAGGTCTATTTTGTCAACTTTTCCCCTTCATCCTGCGCAATACTTTCCATTGATGGAAACCAGCAACTGAAGACTTAACGACTGGGTTCGAGACTTGGAGTGACATCATTTAGTGTGTACTAAACATTTAATCAAAAAGAGCTTCTCGAGATATTTGGACAATTATCAGTCCCGAACAGAGACTGATGTGGATTTGTTGACTGTGTCGCCCTGCTGACAGCTGTGGGCTGCAACTGAGAGCCCCTCTCTCTGAGAAATGATTGCAATAGAGCATTCGTCTGTATCCAGCATTCAGAGCAGAGATGAATGGGAACCATACAACATCACACTGCCTGGACGGACACTCTTCAATGGAATTACTGTAGCTACAAAAGAATGGGAGGTTTGACTTTGGAAACAGAAATTAATAGTTCCAGCCAAAAGAAATCCTTTATGAGACTACAAAGATTTAAGGAGCTTTATAAGGAGCCAAATTGGATGTGTGTGTGTGTGTGTGTGTATACTGTATATCATATGTATAAGTCAAATTTAAGACTTTTTGAGACCTTTTTAAGACCTAAATTTAAGACCTATAAAAGGAAATGCAGTTCAAGTTGAACAAGTCGATAAACTTGTATGGATAAACATTAACATAATGCACTTCCTCATAGCGCAATCCCACCAGAATTTTGTGACATTTTGTTGGTGATTTTTGAGATCAAAATGACTGAATTTGTGGTGGTAATTTCCAGAAAGTAGCATTTGAATTTTTTTTTTCATAATTAGGATACCACATTTACCATATGATGTATTATGTTAGAAGCACAATAGTCACACATGACAATAGAACAAACAAAATACATAAATCTTGTTTATTTTGGTTTAGGAATAATGCAGGATCTCAAAAAATGCAAGTTGATTTTTTGTTGTATTTAGTAATCGCAGAAACATGAAAAACTGGAGGACTATCAGCTGAAGAATAAAATCTGTTTTATGTGTCTGTGGTACAATCTGAGAGAGACTCCAATAACACGAAAGCTGAAGCACGATTGGCTGCAATATAAGCTGCATGTTGGTCTCATTTGTAGTCGTAATACAGCAAATTATATTTGTACTAGCGAAAGAAAGAACTACCAATAAAATAAAACATTCAAAAGTGCTGCAGGATTTCAATGAGCATTAGAAGGAATTTACATGGACGTAGGAAAATTAAGACCGGTTTAAAATGATTTAAGACCTAAAACAGAACACTTTAGTGAATTTAAGACTTTTTTAGGCCTAAAATTTTTATTTTTAAATTTTTTAAGACCCCCATGGTATATATACACAAACCGTATATTCTTTGTGCAAATATATATATGAATAATGTTGAAAGCAGTTGTGCTGCTTATATATATATATATACACACACATATATATACACACATATATATACACACACATATACACTCACCTAAAGGATTATTAGGAACACCTGTTCAATTTCTCATTAATGCAATTATCTAATCAACCAATCACATGGCAGTTGCTTCAATGCATTTAAGGGTGTGGTCCTGGTCAAGACAATCTCCTGAACTCCAAACTGAATGTCAGAATGGGAAAGAAAGGTGATTTAAGCAATTTTGAGCGTGGCATGGTTGTTGGTGCCAGACGGGCCGGTCTGAGTATTTCACAATCTGCTCAGTTACTGGGATTTTCACGCACAGCCATTTCTAGGGTTTACAAAGAATGGTGTGAAAAGGGAAAAACATCCAGTATGCGGCAGTCCTGTGGGTGAAAATGCCTTGTTGATGCTAGAGGTCAGAGGAGAATGGGCCGACTGATTCAAGCTGATAGAAGAGCAACTTTGGCTTAAATAACCACTCATTACAACCGAGGTATGCAGCAAAGCATTTGTGAAGCCACAACACGCACAACCTTGAGGCGGATGGGCTACAACAGCAGAAGACCCCACCGGGTACCACTCATCTGCACTACAAATTGGAAAAAGAGGCTACAATTTGCACAAGCTCACCAAAATTGGACAGTTGAAGACTGGAAAAATGTTGCCTGGTCTGATGAGTCTGGATTTCTGTTGAGACATTCAGATGGTAGAGTCAGAATTTGGCGTAAACAGAATGAGAACATGGATCCATCATGCCTTGTTACCACTGTGCAGGCTGATGGTGGTGGTGTAATGGTGTGGGGGATGTTTTCTTGGCACACTTTAGGCCCCTTAGTGCCAATTGGGCATCATTTAAATGCCATGGCCTACCTGAGCATTGTTTTGACCATGTCCATCCCTTTATGACCACCATGTACCCATCCTCTGATGGCTACTTCCAGCAGGATAATGCACCATGTCACAAAGCTCGAATCATTTCAAATTGGTTTCTTGAACATGACAATGAGTTCACTGTACTAAAATGGCCCCCACAGTCACCAGATCTTAACCCAATAGAGCATCTTTGGGATGTGGTGGAACGGGAGCTTCATGCCCTGGATGTGCATCCTACAAATCTCCATCAACTGCAAGATGCTGTCCTATCAATATGGGCCAACATTTCTAAAGAATGCTTTCAGCACCTTGTTGAATCAATGCCACGTAGAATTAAGGCAGTTCTGAAGGCGAAAGGGAGTCAAACACAGTATTAGTATGGTGTTCCTAATAATCCTTTAGGTGAGTGTATTTACACACACACACATATATATATAGCCTATTTTTTTTTTTTTGCAAAATAATAATTTTCTTAAAATTATATTCTGCTCTGCTCAAAAAGCATTTATTATTATTATCAATGTTGTGCTGCTTTATATTGTATCTATATTTTTTTATAGATAGATAGATGGATAGAATGTATATACATTAACATACACTTTGCAGATGTTTATATATTCTTCGTGCAAAAAAATATACTTTATATACAGTAGCCTATATATAGCCATAATTAAATATATATACATTTTTTCTTCATGCAAAAAAGATTCATTCTTTATTTCCATGATAAGTCTATATACCTGCTATTACACCACTTCTTACTGTATCAAATAATGTGAGACAATGTTTCCATAGATGACATTAATGAGGCTCTGGGCAAAAAGAATAATAATAAAAAATGTAATATAAAGCATTTATGTACTCACTCTGAAACAATGCAAAAGTAAAGGGCCTTAGGGAGATTCCCAAGAGCTGCATCTTCCTTTCCATGAGGGCTGGGTGTGGAAATGTGGGGGATGGGGGAGTTTCATTCACATGCATAATATCAAACTTAGAGAAAAGAAGAGTTTGACTGGTGCAGGACAAGCAGCCTTCCATATTAAATGTACAGAATATAAATAGAAGTTGTTGTATTGAAATAAGTTGAAAGCACTTTTCATGTTTTGAAGGTCACAAGGATGGAAACAGAAGAAAAACACAAAGGCTACAACAAATGCATTAAACTGGTCTTTGTATTTGAGCAATTTCGATAACAACGTTTTCTCAACGGAGTGATTGCACAACAGCTCTGTGTCCTTCGCCTGAGGGTGTTTAAAGTACTTCTCACTTCTGATGAAGTATTACATCCCGAATAGTTACGCTCCTATTCCAGTTACAATCAACACAGTTTCTGTGTCACAACAAATGCATGTTGTGTAAGCATTAGGAGTGTCATAATGACTAGTATTCTGTATACAATAGAACAAATATTAAATCAATAAAATAAATATAATTTCCTTGAATGAAAAAAACCTTTATATGTCAAAGTTCATGCAATGCACAAGTTATACTCGCTTATTTGTATAACGATTATGCAGAATGGTGCTTTTCTTCTGTGTACGCTTGACTAAAGCCATCTAAATATGCTATACAATTCTGACTTTTAACCAAGAGTAACAGTAAACAAACCCTAATGCCTTTACATTTGGGTGTTTTCTTGTGTGAGTCCTCTACCCCTCCCCCACCATAGATGGTGTGTGTGTGTGTGTGTGTGTGTGTGTGTGTGTGTGTGTGTGTGTGTGTGTTTGTGTGAGTTGAGGAAAGCAGTGTAGGGGACGTGATGGCTATCTACTCTCTCAAATAACAGCCACATTTCAGCTTCATGCAGTTGCATAATAGTCACGATTCAGTGCTTATCTGTAATTGCGAAAGAAATAATGTATGGAAACCTTGAAGAGGAGAGAAAATAACTTTATCCACATCTATTATGGAGAGTAATAGTCAAATGCAGGGGGAAAAGGACTTTAAACGCATGTTTTTAGGATGATGCCACCATGAGGTGTGGCTACATACGGGGAATAAAGCCCTTGTTTAGGTATATTTTTTACTGTGAATAATTTCCAGTCATGCTCCAACTAAGCATTTTAAGCATATTTATTAATAGGCTAGTGAGTTTTAGGATAAATACAATGTTAGCTGTGAAATTCACCTTAGCAAGACAAAGGAGTTGTCTATTTTAATTCCTAGAATATTTAACATGTCCACTACAGAATACTTTTAAAGATAATACATATTTTGAGATGTGGTGACAATGACTTTTTAGAACAAAAAAAGTGATTCCTGTGATGTATGTATGAACATTTAATAGGCCATTTAAACTAGCAGGAACAAAATCACCCACAGCTGAAGGTGAAAACACTAATTTACATAAAGCAGTTTTGTGGACAGGTTGGATTATTAGCATAATTATTGTGGTTCAGAGAATATAAACAGAGTGTAATCTTTTATAAAAGGTGTGTTTTGTTACTTTTCGTAAAGATATTTACGTTTTTGTTCTTCTTGTGGTCTAATTACATACGGGTACCGGCTGCACCTCGTGGTTTTTGAAAGGACATTTGTTTACAATGCTGGCTCAAATGAATAGCCTACTAAATACTTACTGTTGACATACTACTAACGGAAGCCATCCCCGCATATCAGAGGCTGTGCATAACTCTCATATCTCAGTTCATAATAATAATAATAATAATAATAAATAACCGCAGTCCCGCTGTAACAATCTAGATGAAGAATAGTTTAGAGGGTCATGTGATCAGAGGTGCGCGAGTCGCGACGTTCCACAGAAGAACTGTGGATTGCGTGAACGCGCCTCATCCGACTCGTTTTCGTGAACGGTTCCTTTGAATAGTTAATTGATTCTTTTACGTGGGTACGTAATGTCGTCACCACGTGGTCCATGATATCCCTACGTGACAAACTATGTGCTATTGAACGTTATTGTTAATAATTTTTCAGAACTGTTTGTTGCAGCCATGATTTAGATAGCTTAAATAAAATGTCCAATAATATTTAACAACTTTTGTATGTTTTAACAAAATCTACTCCGTTTCGTACATATGTGTTGATAAAATTGTAAACATATTTACAGGGAATGTTATTTTAAACACTTCTGATATGGCGTTTTTTTTACTTAAAGGGATAGTTCACCCCCCAAAAAATGTGAATTCTGTCATCATTGTCTCCCCCTCATGTGGTTTTAAACCTGTACTAATTTCTTTGTTCTGTTAAACACAAAATTAGATATTTTGAAGGTTTCTGATCCCCATTGACTTCCATAATACTTTTCAAAGAAACGCATACAGGTTTAAAACAACATAAGGGGGAGTACATGATGACAGAATTTGTATTTTGGGGTGAACTGTCCCTTTAACGAAAGTGATACTTTGCTGTTAAGTGAATCAGATGAATTCAGAAAACCGTTGAGATTCAAATAACAAAGAACAGGATAACACGACGCACTCGTTTATGGTAATCAAACTACCATGGCTGTGCTTTATGTATTTGATACACTTAAATGAACAGTTATTCTTTCGAGAATAGAATGACTGTAGGTTTTTGATTCACCGGTTTTGTGAACCATCCCAAGTGATTCGTTTAATACATTCGACTCAAAAGAACAGTGTGCTAACGATTCGGACATCCACAGCTACCCACGGGAGCGCGCCCTCTCTCTCTCTCTTTCTCTCTCTCTCTCTCTATCTCGCTCTCTCTCTCTCTCTCTCTCTCTCTCTCTGAACGCAACAGCTGCATAGTGAGTGATTTGCAAACATTGAAAGCAAGGCATTTCGTCCGGCTAACAATTGGCTAACTCAGCTAATCAGATTTCCAGAAAGAAAACCAGCTAGCAAAACTAACACTCCATAGAAATTATTAATTACTATAGCGATTGCTGGCACACAATAAGAATACCTGACGAAGTCTGAACATAATGGTAGGTATGGAGGGTGAGTTCCTTATTTTCTATATCACTCATCGCTAGCGTGTCGTTAGCCAACTTTCTATTATCAACACGAGCGCAGGTTGATCTAACTCACCAAAGTTAACAAACTGAGACTTTAGTTGGACAAAAACACTCTATTATGTGAAATGAAATAGAAGAGGATGATAAAGTTGGTGTCTCTTTTGTAATGCAGGAACTACATTAAGGTCTTTTGATGTTCTTCCTTAACTTGAAAGGGGGAAAGAATAGACAGCAACTTGACAAAAGTTTCACCCATCCCCAAAAACAACGTTATAAAGTTGTATTTTGCTATACGACCTGTTATGTTTATGCAAATAATAGCTTTTGGTGCAGCCATCGCACAACAATCTATTCTAATAGATACAAAGAAGAAGGAACTTTCTGTTTTTGTCAAGTGAGGTTTGTCATATTAATGACTTTACGTTTGACTATCTATTCTGTTTGGGTTTTGTTTCTTCCATCAAACTATTTTGATGGTTATAAGTTATGTATAGCTTATACTTGACCATTATAGTGAACTCATTGTTCTGTAGCAAAAAAACATCTTAACTGTAGTTAGGGAGGAGTGTTGTATCACATTCCAAAATGGAAACAAAAAGGAAAGACAAACAGGGCATGCAGGTATATTGGCGAGGTATGTAGTGAAATAACTACTAGCAGTCTCTCAGAGTTGCTGATCAAGTTTGAATGATCACGTGTCAGGAAATTACAGCCACATTAAAGACATGCTTCCACACACGAGGCATTATTATTTATATGAGCTATGGTCGTGTTTAAAACGCGCTTCTTATTATGTTTATGAAAAAAAACGATACTTTTAAACTTTGCATTATGACGTCAGTAATCGTTATTTTAATCCGCAGCCATCGGCACATCTCAGTCTCACACATTTGAGCTCGACGACAATTGGGCTCAGAAGTGCTGTGTTTGAATACCTCGTCTGTGTGTTTGTTTGTTTTTTGTTTTTTTATATACATTTAATATAGTGTATATGAATGTATTTACTTATAATGTATGTGTATATATAGATACATACACACCATACACACACTCTATATATATATATATATATATATATATATATATATATATATATATATATATATATATATATATATATATATATATATATATATATATATATATATAATATATATGTATGTTTGTTTGTTCATGTAAAAAAAAAAAAAAGTTCTATATGGCAGTAAAAATGTTTCTTCGCCGTAATCATAGAGGAACCACTTTTGGTGCTATATAGCACCATATCTTAACATGTTCTGTATATGGTAGCGGTGCTATATAGCACCATATCTTAACATGTTCTCTATATGGTAGCGGTGCTATATAGCACCATATTTTAACATGTTCTGGTAGCGGTGCTATATAGCACCATATCTTAACATGTTCTGTATATGGTAGCGGTGCTATATAGCAACCATATCTTAACATGTTCTGGTAGCGGAGCTATATAGCAACCATATCTTAACATGTTCTGGTAGCGGAGCTATATAGCACCATATCTTAACATGTTCTGGTAGCGGAGCTATATAGCACCATATCTTAACATGTTCTGGTAGCGGTGCTATATAGCACCATATTTTAACATGTTCTGGTAGTGGTGCTATATAGCACCATATCTTAACATGTTCTGTATATGGTAGTGGTGCTATATAGCACCATATCTTAACATGTTCTGTATATGGTAGCGGTGCTATATAGCAACCATATCTTAACATGTTCTGGTAGCGGAGCTATATAGCACCATATCTTAACATGTTCTGGTAGCGGAGCTATATAGCACCATATCTTAACATGTTCTGGTAGCGGTGCTATATAGCACCATATCTTAACATGTTCTGTATATGGTAGCGGTGCTATATAGCACCTTCGATTATGTTCCCCTATGATTACGAGCCAAGAACTAATTTTAGTGCCATATAGAACCTTTTTTTTATAGTGTATATAGTGTTATGTCTCATCTTCAAAGTGTATGTGTATTTATATACATGTTTCAAGTCAAGTCACCTTTATTTCTAAAGCGCTTTTCACAACACAGATTGCTTCAAAGCAGCCTTACAGTGATGATAGGAAGTGAATTTTGTTTTATAATGAAAAGCTGAAATAAGTTTTTGATTGATTAATTTCTGTTAAAACTGATTTCCAACGCATGTAAAAAAATATATTGCACAAAATGAAAACAATAATCTAAATATTATTATTATTATTATAAGTGTGAATCAAAAAATTTAAAGCGTATTTAAAAAAAAAAAACAAGCATGATTTCATCTCTTAAATGTCTTAGTGTGCGTTTTGATCATAATTTAGACATTTTAAAATCTAATTTCAGCTTTTTATCATAATTTTTTACTTTAAATCCATTTATCTTAGATTTTTTAAAGTCCCAATTTCAACTGTTCATCTCGCAATGACTTGGCATGTCGTATTTTCGACTTTTTATCTCACTATTATGACTTTTAAAATCATATTTGTTACTTTTTATCTAATAATGAGTACATTTAAAATCATATTTTCAACATTTTAAAATCATAGTTTCAACAGGGCTTCGCTGGTTAACATTAGTTAACTACATTAGTTAACATCAACTAATAATAAACAATACTTCTACAGCATTTATTAATCTTTAATGTTAATTTTAACATTTGCTAATACATTATTAAAATCAAAAGTTGTATTTATTAACATTAGTTATTGCACTGTGGACTAACAAACAAACAACGAACAGCTGGATTGTTATCAACTAACATTAACAAATACAAACAAAAACCGTAATAAATATATTGCTCATGGTTAGTTAGTACATTAACTAATGTTAACAAATGAAACCTTACTGTAAAGTGCTACCGTTTCACTTTATTCATAAATGTTTTTGGTTGACGACAGAATTACAGTTAGCTTTTTCTGAGATAATTACTGAGCCCCGGCTGTTTTTTTCACACATACTGTTTTTCTTGAGGTATAAAAACCTGTTTTTCACTTATTTGCATGAGCAAGCCACACCATTTATTGTTCTATAAGGCAATTACAATAAGTGTAACTGACACTGTGTCTTTTCAAGAACTCCTATTGATTAATTTGGATGGTTTTGGGGCCTACAAACATGCTATTCTTGTGAACAGGTTGCATGGCAAAGCCCAAACAAAAGAGTAAGACAAACACCAGCTGGTCCCTAGCTGTTTCTTCAGCATGTCAACTAACCGTGTTTTAGGCTATTATAATGACGCAAGTATAGGTGGAGCCACTAACATTTGTATTATTGTGTACTATTTTGATTATCTTAATCACTTTTGTGCATTTAGAAGTTAATAACTTTGCTCAGGATTACTTTGTGATTACTATCTGAAGGATTTTGAGAAGCAAACAGTGTGGTTTGTTGAAATCAGCATGGCAAGGCCTGTCATTAGAGCATGTCTGCACTCTGTAGAATCTAAAATAATTCACAGATTGTTTTTTTGTTTTTTCACTTGCTTTTTTTTTTTTTAAACAGTGGTTATTCAGTAGATAACTGAAGTGTTGAAGCTTCCTTTTCAGCCTTCTCTTTTTTTCATCTTCAGCCTCTGTTTCTCTTTTTCAGTGCCTAACATTAGCAAAGCCTATTTTTGTGTTGTGCATGGTTTCCCTAAAAGTGATTTGGACGGGATGTAGGGATGACTATTGACATTTGATGATTGATTTTTAAAAAAAAAAGTTTTGTATTTAAGCTATTGCTTTGTATTGTAAAGTAAGTATTTAGTGTGTGCAGTTTACAAATGATTGGCGAGTTGCCTGAAACGTTGTATTTAGGCGTGTTATAGGGTGTTATTTAATATCCTAAGAGAAGGATAAATGTGGTTGCCCATATTTTCCGGCTTGTTTCAGCATGGAAGGTAGGCTAAAAGGTTGCAGAACAATGCTGTGACTCCACCTAAGGCCTCATGAGTGAGCTTTCGCAGATATTGTGAAGGACACTGCTGTAGATAGGCATACGACTCTAGCTTCCTGTTGCCTCACAGTAATTCATCTAAAGAATTTTGTCAGTTTTGTCCCTGAAAATCTTTCTAAAGGTTTGAAATTGGGTTTTTCCTTCAAGTTGTGTAAAGGCACCAATACAGAACACTGCGTTTGCAATTTATTAGGTCTCGCACAATCTTTTTCTTCTACATATTTACTGAAATTATACTTTCAGTAGGCACGAGATGCAACATGTTTTCACTGTTCCTTTATGAACAACACTGACATAGAATTTCATATTCAATTTTGTAATCAGTTATTAACTTTATCAATATTAATCTAATCTTTTAAGTTTATTTAGTAGTATATTCTTTCCAAAAAAAAATAAAAAATCTTGCCTCAAACTTGCCTTGAACATTCGTGTACATACATATAGTGAGAGAAATGGTCACATAAAATCATTAAAATAATAATTATTTTTGTTAAAAACCAATTTTAAAAAGCATCTGAAGTTATATCATAGGGGTCTAGTGTCTTAAAAGTTTACACTTGTCTATGAGTCATAGAAAAAATCTAGTATTTTTTTCTGTGAGTCATAGAAAAATATGGTAGTTAATTTAAAGTTGTCCCCAAAGTTTCTTTGAATTAGTTTTCAATTCAAAGCCTGATTTATAGACTGGGAATTTTTACTGGCACACCTAAATTTGACAGTTCTGCATTATGATGTACTTATTTGGTTGATTCTCTAACAGTTGTTTCCATTTCATTTATGGAATATATTAAAAGACAAATTACATCAAAGGACTTGAAGGTCAAATGCTAGTTGTTGACATTTAAAGCTAGAAAATGGCTGCTGATTTTAAAGCTGTCCTGTGGTGTTGTGTGACATATTAAGCTTTTCAAATGATTTAAACAGCCTTTATAATATATATATATATTTTATAACGTATTATAATTGTGCATGACGTTTTTATGACTTCTTTAATTGATATTATTACATGGGATATTTGTACATTAAAAAATTGATTTGTCACACTGCTGGACCACTGAAGTTGATTTAAAAATGTTGAAAAACTAAAGAAATGGAGACCAGTTTTAGCATATAAAACAAGTTATACCATCCCTAATACGAACATGTATACCTAAAATCTTGATAAAACATTTTCATTTACATTGGGCATGGTGTAGTGACAGTTCCACTGGAGTAACTTAGCACTAAGGACTTCTCTCAAGGGCACAATTATTATAGACTAACACTGTACCCTTAACAACCCCCTAGCTGCTGGTTCATTCCCAATTCAGATACTTTGGGGTCAAAGGCACAACCTTTGGCTGTTTGCCCAGATCTTTATCCACTAGCTTACTATTGCATTTTGCTCCGTGAATGTTTCCTTAAATATTGAAACCATATTTAAATGAATTGTAAATGAAAATAATCCTCTTATTTGACTATAACAACATGTTAAATGTATGTTTCTGTTTTGAGCATTGAGTTTAGATTATTACTTTCTCTGTATTTGTTCTTTTGACAAATTGCAATGTGTTTAAATACATTTTTCTTGATCACTAGTTTACTTAAGAAACTTTAGCTAAACAACAATCCCAGGGCCCTATGTGATTGCTAATCTTTTTTTTTTTTTGGCCATCCATGTGACATGTTTCATCTTGAGTAACAGTACAAAAGAGATGAGCACCCCCCATTAATTTAATCATTTGTATGTGTAGTCCTGAGTTGATTGCATTCCACCAATGTGGCCACACCTGACTTTGTCCTTTTTCTTCCATTTCAGGTTTTGCCTGTCAGGACAATTCCTCTGTGTGAATCACAAGAAATCAACTGATTGAGTTCATGCCCCATTACCTGGAAGTGACTAGCAAACCCCTATTGGTTGTCTTGTTTGGGATGGATCATAGGGGTTTACAGAAACTTTTAGCATATGTGCTGTTCTGAAATTCAAATTCAAACATTTGAAAAGTACCATGGAAGTGTTAAGGGTACTTGATATTTTGTTATCTCCTGCATATCCTCCTTCATGAGTATTTCAATAGAATGACTCTACTTTCACATGTCTTGTAACATTCAACATATTGTTTCGTACAAGCTTTCAACTGAAACTAAATAAGAAAAAAAATACCCTAGTAAATTCCTGCTAACATGCCTACCCACCCATTGATCCCATACGTGGAAAGTCCTGATGGGCTAGGTCATGACATCCTCAGCCACAGCAGTGCAAGCATGCCTGGTACTGGGTCTAGCATGACGCCCCACACCAGCTTGGTGGAAAAATCTGACACGCTGGCAGAAAGTAGCCTACCTCTAGACTGCATGTTTTGCGAAGAGACTTTCCTGCATCAGGAAGACCTGGGACCACACCTTCTATCCCAGCATCCCACAACATTCCATGCTCCTGCAGTGTTGCGCGTGGAAGCGGAATTCTTGACTCCCAGCGACAGGGCCCGTTCTAAGACCTGCCCAGCTGTGGAGAAGAATGAGGAGCTGTGTTGCGTAGTGTGCGGCCAGGCTGTCGCAGATGGGACAGAGTTGGAAACGCACATGAGGAAACACAAGGACTCTTTCACGTACTGCTGCGGCCTCTGTGGACGTCGTTTCAAAGAGCCCTGGTTTTTAAAGAACCACATGAGAACCCATGGAAAGGCCGGGTCTAAAAACAAAAACCAGGACCTGGAGATCCCAACTACTGTTAACGACGTCATCCAAGACCAAACCCCATCACCTGTGGTCACATCGTACAAAATGTGCATGGTATGTGGCTTCTTTTTCCTCAACAAGGAAGTTCTGGCTGAGCACAGCAAAGTGCACAATCGGGAACCGGAAGTGGACGAGAATGTCTCCCCTGTCAGCCAGCCTGCTGAGGAGGTTCCTGTATCTCAGAAGTCATTTTTGCAGACCTTACAGTTGCATCCTTCTGGAGTGAGAGAAGCTGAAAATAATCACCGTTCTGGACGCTGGATATCACAACTTGATCCTTTCAACACCTACCAGGCCTGGCAGTTGGCAACCAGGGGCAAGATCGCGGCAGGTCCAAACTTGGCCAAGGAGCTCAATGCAGACTCCAACTCTGACAACGAGGACTCTGGTTCTGAAAAAGAGGAACTGGGGGCCATCTGGGCTTCTGGCGGTGGAGATAAACCCGCCAGGCGAGGCCTAAGAAGTGAACTCAAGCCTACTGAGACTCCTTCCCCATCGCCTGAGCAAAAAGGTCTGATTCGTAAAGACAAGCCAACAAACTGTGAAGAGTGTGGCAAGATCTTCAGGACGTACCATCAGTTGGTCCTTCATTCTAGAATCCACAAGAGCAGAGGGGGAGCAGAGAGCCCAACCACACCTGTAGATGGGAGGGCCCAAAGTGTAGGCTCGTGTAGCAGTTCATCTCTCGACCGAGCAGAGGAGTACTCCGAGGATGGCTCCGAAGAGGGAGTGCCAGTTGACGCCTTTAATCCAGGTATTATTACCAAAGTGTTTAGTATTGCATTCACATTTATATTACTTTTTAATTGCTTGGTAAAAAAACCCAAAAACAAACCGTCATCTGTCAGTAGTTGGTTCATAATTGGCATCATCTTGTTGAATTATGCACAACATAATTACAAAGGAAATGTGCACCCTTTACTACAGAAGAAGCTACTTATGTCTCATACATAGGTTCAACTGCATCTTCACACAGACCTATTTTTGTACTGGTAAAGAAGTGAAGAACTTTAAGCTCCCTCTGCTGGTCAAGAGAGAACTTGAATCTTGCATACTTTGATTGAGGGCATTCTGTAGTATGTCTCATGTGCAACTTGCAGTTTTTAATTTCTGTTATAGGAGACCATGTTGTACCTTTCAACCAATATATGTTTTGCCTATGTTAAACATGTCTCTCTTCATCCTACAGATAAAAGTGAGGATAGATCGGGTAAAATGAAGCTCAAAATTCTTGCTCCAAGAAAGTGCAGTTACTGTGGCAAGACTTTCCGCTCTAATTATTACCTCAATATTCATCTCCGGACACATACTGGTTAGTACTTGGTTGTATAGCTTTTTTTTTTACTTGTGTCTCATTAGGCTTCTGTTAAGTCTCATGTATTTTCATGATGAAAATTATTTTTTCTTTTAATACAGCTATGTATCTTTTTAATAGCAATGGTTTATTTAAATTTTGACGTCTCTTTTTATTTCACAGGTGAAAAACCTTATAAATGTGAATATTGTGACTATGCTGCAGCACAGAAAACATCTTTGAGGTACCATTTAGACAGACGTCACAAGGATAAACCTTTCACGGAAATTCCGAACATTCCTGCAACATCATCTGCTAGAAATATCATTAAGGCCATTGAACCTCCCAAGAATGAAGATGACAAACAAGCCTTAAAACCAGCCAAACAATGGCTTGCTCCTAAACCTCTCCCTGTTAGTGTTAAACATGAACCAAGCATGAGCCAGGCCGTTATTACCAGCACAAGTCCTTTCATTCAAGTAAAGCAAGAGTATGCAAGTTCTCCTGTCGCCGCCCCTTTTACCCCTGTGAGTGAGGTCAACCAAAAATACCCATTACCAGTTAACCTGAAAAAGGAGGATAAAGAGGCTTCTGAGGCACCATTGAATCTGTCGCTCAAAGTGTCTCTTTCTGTATCTGCTACCTCAGTACCCAGAAACCTGTTACTGACCAACACATGTACCTCTTGCTCATATGAAACCCTTTACCCCGAGGTTCTCTTGATGCATAAAAAGCTTATCCACAAGGAGAAGTTGGATGCCAAGAAGAATGGATACAGGGGACCGCAGAAACAGAAACGGTACACTGGTTGCCCCCCAGCTCTTCAGGGCAAAGACGTCACTCCTTTGCCTAACATCAACAGGAAGCATCCCCGTCGGACCAAATCCCCACTCCGGCAGCCGGAAAAACCTGGGGAGAGGGTTCCGAAACATCCACAGATGTCTAAGATTTCTCCTGTAAAAGAGCGCTGGAGAGAACAGCACCAGGGGGGTCAGCGGGGCAGGGAATCGGATGCAACCAGCTCGCTATCTAGAATCTCAGAGCATGACTCTAGCAGAAAATTAAATGTGCCAATTGTAAATGATCGAGAGTTGTCCAAGAAGAAGCCTGGCCTGGATCATGAGATGAGTCAGAGGGCAAGCATGGGCAAAAACGGAATGGTATGGCCCACAGATCCAGCTAGACTTTGCCTTTCAGACCGCTTCCGAAACTTGACGCAAATGGATGTCGGTGAACCCTCAAGCAAGAGACAGAAGTCCTTTGAGCCTCTGCATGCTGCATCTGGACGGCTTGGAGAGGATTTCAACAGGCTCGTGCCCTCCAGCAGAAATGCGAAAACCTCGTTGCAGGCGAACTCGCCCCTGTCTTCAGTTAAGGTGACTCCCACGCCGTCTCCCAACAGCATGCAGGCTGACTGGAATGTCATCAACCTGCTCCGCACCTACACACCCAACAACCTGGCCTCGCTCTATCACCCCTCCGCTGCAGCTTCCAGCCACGCTGTCATGGCCTCACCTGTCCCTGGTAAGTATTTACAACATGATTTTCAGGAAATGCTCATTAGGTAATACAATAGATCGGTTTATACTTAAAGGGTTAGTTCACCCAAAATTGAAAATAAAGTCAGTAATTACTCACCCTCATGTTGTTCCAACCATGTAAGACCTTCGTTCATCTTCGGAACATAATTTAGTATATTTTTGATGAAATCTGAGAGCTGTCTCACTCCTCCATAGGCTTTCAGAGGGAATGAAACTTGATGGCCCAGAATAGTAAGTAAAAACGTCATTTAAGGAGTCCAAATGACTACAGTGGCTCTGTATTAAGTCTATCATGCGACGAAAATACTTTTTGAGCGGAAAAACAACAAAAATAACGACTTTATCCCACTATTATTGTTGTTCAATTTGAGCCTCTGACGAGAGTTTGCGGGAGTGCCACGACGCATGCGCGAGAACTGAGATTAGTAGTAGTAGAAGAAGAACGCCGTAATCTCAGAAAATACTTTTGAGCGGAAAAACAACAAAAATAACGACTTTATCCCACTATTATTGTTGTTCAATTTGAGCCTGAGATTACGGCGTTCTTCTTCTACTACTAATCTCAGTTCTCGCGCATGCGTCGTGGCACTCCCGCGAACTCTCGTCAGAGGCTCAAATTGAACAACAATAATAGTGGGATAAAGTCGTTATTTTTGTTGTTTTTCCGCTCAAAAAGTATTTTCGTCGCATGATAGACTTAATACAGAGCCACTGTAGTCATTTGGACTCCTTAAATGACGTTTTTACTTACTATTCTGGGCCATCAAGTTTCATTCCCTCTGAAAGCCTATGGAGGAGTGAGACCGCTCTCAGATTTCATCAAAAATATACTAAATTATGTTCCGAAGATGAACGAAGGTCTTACATGGTTGGAACAACATGAGGGTGAGTAATTACTGACTTTATTTTCAATTTTGGGTGAACTAACCCTTTCAGAAGTGATAGCAAGTATCACATTAAACAAAAAATAATTTACCAACAGCTTTTTCAGACTTTAAGATTAGAATCAAGGTGGAGTATTGGCATAAATAGGCGAACACAACACCAAAATTATTAGTATATAAGTAAAAACGCTTAATAAAGTAAAGCATGTATGCGTGCATAAATATATGGGTAATTAACAAATTAAGCTTCAAAAAAGATGTTTTTTAAAAATCTTTTCAAAAATGATGTAATGCATATTTTTGAAAACAATGGGGCCTTGTTTTCATGAAACACAAGCAGAACGAATTTGTGTGTAAATCGTTCGTAAAGCCGCTCTGACGTAAATTTTTGGATTCACGAAAATGTTCGTATTTTCAAAATGTTAGTTGGTACGAAAGAAATGTGCACTTGCTCCTTACCACGAGTAGATGGTGCGTGAAACATTTGAACGTTCTGTGTTCTAATTTAGGCAAACTGACGACATTGCATTTTGATGCACTATGTACCATAATAATAGTTCAAGAGTTGATTTGCCCCGTTTTTTATTTAACTTTTTTTTTTTTTTTTTTTTTTTTTTTAAACTGTTCAACGGAAATGGGCAGTGCTCATCACTATCACTTTTTACCCGGCCGTCCAATCACAGTGGAGGAGAGGCGGGACAAAAACTACACAGACCAATTATCCCACTTGTACACCGACTGAACAACAATAATGGAGAAGTTAATACTGCTTTTTACTGCATTTTTTATATTCAGTAATATTCTTCAAAATGAGAAACTAGTAACACATTACTGCCATGGATATTCTGTATCATATTCATAGCAATCAAAGTATCTCCGATGGAAAAACGCTGCCCTTGCAAATCGCTTTCAAGCGCAACCAGCTGGCCATTTTCAGAAGAGCAGCAGGCATTTTTAGCTGACTAAAATGCTTTGATGGTCACATGATAATTTAATATTTATTGCTAGGCATATGGCCAATTAGTCTCTTTAGCATTTATGCAATATACTGGAGCCAAACCTGAGAAAGAAGTCCAGAAGATTCCACAGCGTTCCTGCACACGTCATTTGCAGTTGTAACTCATGGGCGGGGATTATGCTAATTATGAATGAGCGTGCACGCGCGTCCTATTTACGAATGTTTGGAATTCATGAATATATACGCGTTTAACTACCAAATCCGTGGTATACGAAGCATTTGTGAATCTGGAGGAGAGTTTTCGTAAATGTCCATTTTACGTGCAAATTACTCAGAATTTGCTCATATATTTACTAAAGTTTCATGAATGAGGCCCAATGTGTTTAAACAAGTTTCAGTTGTTAAATAACATTTCAAGAGTTTAAATATTTTTTTTCTACTTATGTCAGGTGGTACAACCAAATAGTTGTACGTGTGCATAATATACTGTAGTTGAACCACCTGACAATGTACCAACCTACCCATACTTGAAATGAGCAGTTTTTAGCAGTATTTGAGAGAGATCTACAAACCGTTTCACTCTGCACAAGGATCAGTTGAGCTCCTCTGAATGATGCATTATCATGTGTACTGTAAATTCATAAGAATAGAGCCATGTTTGCAGTTGTGCCACCCTGACATTTGAGAATATACAAATTGCCTGACAAAGAATTTTCAATTATCTCAACAGCTTTAAAACTACTGATATTTATCAAATTAGTTTAAATGAAAGGTTTCAAACCTAAAATGATGCCATAGTATTTAAGACATCGTACATTTTGGGGGTTTAAGATAAAACATAAAATATGTATTATTTAAATGTACTAAAAATGAATTCAAACTAAAGAGGTTTTATAGAATAAAGTGATATTATAAATTATTTTAAAAGGAAATGATGCACTTGGACACAAAATAGGCACATCATGTCATTGACCCATATATATATATATATATATAATGCATACATTCCACATCACGGTAATGCAAAGTTGCAGCTTAATTGTCGTAAATAATGTCACAATACAAAAGATCCTCATGTTTCACTGTTACAGTTATATTCCAAGCCTCTGAGAACGAACTGGCAGTACCTTTTCAAGAACTATTTACATTTTTAAGACTTCACCATGGCCTCTTAAATGGTCTTGGCAGTTGTTTAGTCAGGACGTGGTCTGGGATTATGACTGAACACTACCCCATATGCTCCTCTCTTTAGGGAGCAGGTCCTTGATCTTCCCTCATTACTCCACTAGTATGACTCAGAGGAGAATCCAAACCAGCCCTCTGAGTAATGAACGCTGTGGACCTTCAGATAAGAGCTCTTAGAACTGTCCAGGGTAAATGTCTTTGGCAGACCTTGCTCTCATTTCACAGGTATTGCGTCGTGGTCCATGTGGCTAATCGCATTGTCTCTCCTCACAGCTTTGAAATATGCAGAGAAAACGGTGATGTGGTCGCCAACGGTGGGGTCCACGGCTGGGAGGAAAGTTTAAATGATTTGATGTCGCTCAAAATGTTCTTCAGACACCACCGCTTGAAGGGTTTGACGTGCTGTAAGGATACGGGCCGCACGCTCTGCAATAGCCTTGGCCGGAAGGCAGAATGAACTTGGACTGCAGCCTTGAACAGTGTTGTTTTGATTCAATTTGCATTCCATTATGGCAATAGATTCATCTGCGGTGCACTTAACACAAAGCTGAACGTCAGACGCACAGACGTGCATGACAGTTGACTTGTGAATTTGTTGTGGGTCGGTGGATTACGATGGCCTAAATACTAATCAAACCGCAAACCCAGCAAGTGCCTCCATCACTTTTTATTAAAAGCCTAAATGCTTTATCTATGAGTGGAAGGCACTGACCAAATAAAGGAGGAGGGGCGTTTTTTTTTTTTCTTCTCGTTTTGTTGCTTTTCTCTAATCGTGTAAGATTGTCTATATTGTTAATGTTTAACATCTCTTTTACACTTTACAGGTCAACTTTATGCTATGCAGTGAACGGGAAATCTATCATTTCCAAAGTTAAAAACCTTTTTCATTTGTACAAATCGAGCTGCTGTGTTACCGTCTCGGATCTGAGACTCTTGAAGCAATGGTGACGTACTGTGTACTGTTGTGTAGGTACATTTAAAAAGAAAAAAAAGAAATGCAGGGACTGCATGGAACCTCTTTCACTGTGACAAAGACATTCAATGGGATCCTCAGGATTGATGAGAAACATAACTGTGATTTATTGTGCCGCCACTGCTGAGCAGTTCTGCCAAATGTGTGGTGAGCATTTTTTTGTTGTTTTGTTGTGATGTAACATTTTCATACACCAGGATATTTTTTTTTCTAACCTAATAATCAAGTGTATTTATTTTCAGGCAAGCGTGTTGGTTTATTAGGATGTCATTGCGTGTATGTGGAATGGTGGCTAAAGCACATCATGGTTTCTGTTACTGTCTGCGTTCAGTATACTAACTCTTTCTCCCTGAAGATGTTTGGCCACTGGAGAGTTAACTTATTTTGTAATGTTTTAGGGGCTTTCATGAGCTGAAGCAAATGCATTTGTATTTCCTTGATAATAAACTTGAAGCGTTTTCTTTTCTTTCTTTCTTTTTTTTTCTTTTGCTTCATTCAACAATGAGGAATTGCCCCTTATTTAGTTATTTTTGTGAGTTGTAGATCAGTTACGCTGAGTGATGGCTGTCACTGTGTTTTGATAATGGATTTCGATTTGACTCGAGTCAAAAACCAAACGCTGCCTATTATGCAGGTTCGATCGCTCTTTCTGGTTTTTGTCCTCGCTCCTGCCAGTATTTCGACTATTAAATTGGGTTTGTGTAGGTAGTTTGGTTTAGGATGTAGTGGCAGCCATGTGTAAATTTGTTTGTAGTTTGTAGTCATTTTCTTTCTTTTGCACTTTCAATAATTTTCTCTTTAGAGTTCCTTTCTTGTGGTAAGGTTGTGTCACAAGGCGTGCAAAAATAATGAAGCTGAGATGCTTTTTCTCCCTGTCTTGTCCATTGTTTCATGAATGATGCTGTTTTTTGGTCTCTAACAGAATGTGTAATTTGGATTTCCAATCTTGTAACCCACCTTGTTATTAAGCCAGGTGTATTCCAGGGCTGAGGCCCTTTCTAGAGGCAGAATAAAGCAGTTGTGTAAACTGTAAGAAATGTCAAATTGTCTGTTTCATTTTCATCTGAGGAATACTAAGGTGAGTGAGTTTTGATCTTGATTGTGGATGTTGTTTTATTATACATTTACACTTGTACTATATTATATCTCTGTTCTATCTGTTCTGTGCTTTTTTTGCAGGCCAAGTAGTCTAGACGAACTGCTAGTGAAGTTGTAGTTAGTCCTTTTATGAAGTTCGGAAGATAGTGAAGTGAGTCTTACAAAGAATTTATAAAACATTTTAGAAAATGTTTAGAAAATATTTGTCATATTTCATTAAAAGAAAGCGTCTGTTGTTCTCTCTGTCTGTCGTCTCTGTTGGTCTGTCTATCTGTCGGACGTTCTGTCTGCCATCTCGGTTCTCTCTGTCATTCTGTCTATCGTCTCTGTTCTCTCTGTCTATCGTCTCTGTTCTCTCTGTCGTTCTGTCTGTCTATCGTCTCTGTTCTCTCTGTCATTCTGTCTGTCTATCGTCTCTATTCTGTCTGCCATCTCTGTTCTCTCTGTCGTTCTGTCTGTCTATCGTCTCTGTTCTCTCTGTCTATCGTCTCTGTTCTCTCTGTCATTCTGTCTATCGTCTCTGTTCTCTCTGTCTATCGTCTCTGTTCTCTCTGTCATTCTGTCTGTCTATCGTCTCTATTCTGTCTGCCATCTCTGTTCTCTCTGTCGTTCTGTCTGTCTATCGTCTCTGTCATCTCTGTCGTTCTGTCTGTCTATCGTCTCTGTCATCTCTGTCGTTCTGTCTGTCTATCGTCTCTGTCATCTCTGTTCTCTCTGTCGTTCTGTCTGCCATCTCTGTTCTCTCTGTCGTTCTGTCTGTCTATCGTCTCTGTTCTCTCTGTCGTTCTGTCTGCCATCTCTGTTCTCTCTGTCATTCTGTCTGTCTTTCGTCTCTATTCTGTCTGCCATCTCTGTTCTCTCTGTCATTCTGTCTGTCTTTCGTCTCTATTCTGTCTGCCATCTCTGTTCTCTCTGTCGTTCTGTCTGTCTATCGTCTCTGTTCTCTCTGTCGTTCTGTCTGTCTATCGTCTCTGTTCTCTCTGTCGTTCTGTCTGTCTATCGTCTCTGTTCTCTCTGTCGTTCTGTCTGTCTATCGTCTCTGTTCTCTCTGTCGTTCTGTCTGTCTATCGTCTCTGTCATCTCTGTCATCTCTGTCGTTCTGTCTGTCTATCGTCTCTGTCATCTCTGTTCTCTCTGTCGTTCTGTCTGCCATCTCTGTTCTCTCTGTCATTCTGTCTGTCTTTCGTCTCTATTCTGTCTGCCATCTCTGTTCTCTCTGTCGTTCTGTCTGTCTTTCGTCTCTGTTCTCTCTGTCGTTCTGTCTGTCTATCGTCTCTGTCATCTCTGTTGGTCTGTCTGTCTATCGTCTCTATTCTGTCTGCCATCTCTGTTCTCTCTGTCATTCTGTCTGTCTATCGTCTCTATTCTGTCTGCCATCTGTTCTCTCTGTCTGTCTATCGTCTCTATTCTGTCTGCCATCTCTGTTCTCTCTGTCATTCTGTCTGTCTATCGTCTCTATTCTGTCTGCCATCTCTGTTCTCTCTGTCGTTCTGTCTGTCTATCGTCTCTGTTCTCTCTGTCGTTCTGTCTGTCTATCGTCTCTGTTCTCTCTGTCATTCTGTCTGTCTATCGTCTCTATTCTGTCTGCCATCTCTGTTCTCTCTGTCTGTCTATCGTCTCTATTCTGTCTGCCATCTCTGTTCTCTCTGTCATTCTGTCTGTCTATCGTCTCTATTCTGTCTGCCATCTCTGTTCTCTCTGTCTGTCTATCGTCTCTATTCTGTCTGCCATCTCTGTTCTCTCTGTCATTCTGTCTGTCTATCGTCTCTATTCTGTCTGCCATCTCTGTTCTCTCTGTCGTTCTGTCTGTCTATCGTCTCTGTTCTCTCTGTCGTTCTGTCTGTCTATCGTCTCTGTTCTCTCTGTCGTTCTGTCTGTCTATCGTCTCTGTTCTCTCTGTCGTTCTGTCTGTCTATCGTCTCTGTTCTCTCTGTCATTCTGTCTGTCTATCGTCTCTATTCTGTCTGCCATCTCTGTTCTCTCTGTCGTTCTGTCTGTCTATCGTCTCTGTTCTCTCTGTCGTTCTGTCTGTCTATCGTCTCTGTTCTCTCTGTCGTTCTGTCTGTCTATCGTCTCTGTTCTCTCTGTCGTTCTGTCTGTCTATCGTCTCTGTTCTCTCTGTCATTCTGTCTGTCTATCGTCTCTATTCTGTCTGCCATCTCTGTTCTCTCTGTCGTTCTGTCTGTCTATCGTCTCTGTTCTCTCTGTCGTTCTGTCTGTCTATCGTCTCTGTTCTCTCTGTCGTTCTGTCTGTCTATCGTCTCTGTTCTCTCTGTCATTCTGTCTGTCTATCGTCTCTATTCTGTCTGCCATCTCTGTTCTCTCTGTCGTTCTGTCTGTCTATCGTCTCTGTTCTCTCTGTCGTTCTGTCTGTCTATCGTCTCTGTCATCTCTGTTGGTCTGTCATTCTGTTGTTCGGTCTGTCTATCTGTCATTCTGCCTGTCTGTCGTGTTTGTCTGCCTGTCTGTCGGATATTCGGTCTGCCGTCTCTGTTGTTCTGCCTGTCTGTCGTGTTTGTCTGTCATTCTGTCTGCCTGTCTGTCTTCTCTGCCTGTCGGATATTCTGTCTGTTGTTCTGCCTGCCTGTTTGTCTGTCATTCTGTCTGTCCTGTCTGCCGTCTGTTATTCTGACTGTCTGTCTGTCGCGTTTGTCTGTCGTTCTTCCTGTCTGTCTGTCTTTGTTCCGTCTCTGTCGTTCTGTCTGTCGGTGTCGGTCTGCCTGTCGTTCTGTCTGACTGTCTGGTTGTCTGTCTGAATTTTACTTTATTACTGTTATGCAATAAAAGGGAACACACTTTTACATAAATAGCCTTTTCAGCAAAGGGTTTGCCATTTTTTTTTTTGTTTAATTTGAAATGTTTTGGCCTTTCATAACACAAAGTATTCTATTCAACTCATTTCCCCCCTGTTTCTAGTAACCAAATGGTATCTTGGATCATAATGATACTCAGCCTTATTTTACAAATGACAAATCAATACGTTTTCAACAAATCCCCAAAAACAATTTAACTACAAAAACCTTTGTTAGAAAGACGGAACAGGGACCCAGATTACATATTATATAAAAACTAATGGTATTCGCAGACTGGCTTGTAAAAACACTGCCACGTTAATGCTTTTACAATGTACATCAATCATTTGCAATGTGATAACAGAATCATATATTTGCACATTTTACTTAATACATTTTAATGTAGGAGAACCAATGATATTAAGTAGCTTTGAACAAATTCATCTTTTTTTTTTATAAGAATTTATTTGAAATCCTTCCCCCGAAGACCTACATCAGCCCTAAAAAATGTTTCACAGTACTGTAAATTTAGGAAGAAATATGGTTATTTCTCAAGGATATAAAGTCACATTGTGTCTTAATGTTGTGGTTCCTATTTATGCAAAATAATTTTTTCCATAAGATTTTCCCCCCTCTGATTTTTAGGTGAAATGTCCTGTTCTGTGTTTCCCAAAATCCTTGTGAGCCAAGTTGATCATAGAGACCATTAGTGGCAATAGTTTTACAATCTAACTTTTGGGAAACCCATCCCAGGACATGTTCTTTATACTTGTTGTATAGTAACTGACTAGTGTGTGAGGAACAAACAGAAAATGTGACTTCGCTGGCAGAACACTAGAGGGCAGTGTGTACAAACATGTGAACCGCTGCCAGTGAACCCGTGTGCTTCTTGCTTGATTTGATACCAAGACACAGTGAACTCTCCACACAAAGAGTTATTAGGTCTTGTGTAGATAAAATAACCATTCACTGTTTTTGATGTAAGATGACTACATTGCATTGATTAATTATCTCTTGAGGCCCAAACGCTTTTATTAAACAGCTGTGGACTAGTAATCATTAATTTGCTTTGTTCATCTTCATTCCTGGCCATGCATACTGGATCAGGGGTGACGGTGTGTTGAACCTGGCCGACTGCATCCCACTGTCTGGCAACAGCAAATTACAAAGGACAGTATCCAGCACATTAAACCCAGTCTTTCACCCCCCCTCCTTTTCTTTTTGACTATAGCACATCTGCTTGCTGTCTGCTCCCCAGGGTCAGTGCTGTGTAATCTATTGCATTAGCTCACATTAGTGCATATCGCCCATGGGTTTCGATAATCACAAATGCAAAATGAGCATTTCACTTAGTATCACCCTCATATATGCCCCTCAAACACAGGCCAACACGAGCATCTGGATGGCAGGGGGAAGGAAGCACAACCTCAGCTCATGACACGCTTCCTGTTTTGCCTAATCCCTCAAGTTCAATATGATGTGCAGTTTTCCGCCTCTCGAGTCCTGCTCAAGGGTTTAATGTCAGGACTGTACTGAATAGAGCTGCTCTGTTTTCTTTTCCTGTGTTTATTTGATTTTTTTTTTTTTTTTTTCTCTCGGTGTTGGTCTGCGGTGATCAGTAAACGTCTGGATCAAGCCTCATTACTGGTTGAAAGTTGGAAAGCGCACAAGCTTCTTGTAAATCAGTGACTGTGATGAGGGAGTTTAGTGTTGCCTTAGCAGTGCTTCTGGGGTTGAACTCCATGTTTTCAAGGCAAACACAGTCACAGCGTTGTGTTTTACCCCAAAATCGAAAGGAAAAAGTAGTTATATTTTGCATGAAGGAAAATGGACATGAAAAATTAAAACACATTAGGGCCGGGTTTCCAAGACAGGGCTTATTAAGCCAGGATTAGGCCTTAGGACAGCTTTTATAAACATGCCCAAAACAATATTGCTGGTGTGCATCTTGAGACCAGACAATGGCAGTGTCATATTTTAAAATATGTCAGTGCAAGTTGCTTTCAGTTAAAACTGCTCAATCATGCATTTTAGTCTGGGACTAGCTTAAGCCTTGTCTGTGAAACCAGGGCTATATAGTTTAAATTGTCACATTTCCCCCACAATTCATTTTAGAATGATCCTTCCTTTTTGGGGGAAAACACTCATTTTCATAACCATAATGAAAAGATGATAAAATATATGCTTTACATGCAAATTTTGGAGATGGACTAGATAGATAGATAGATAGATAGATAGATAGATAGATAGATAGATAGATAGATAGATAGATAGATAGATAGATAGATAGATAGATAGATAGATAGATAGATAGATAGATAGATAGATAGATAGAACAATAAACTGCATGACAGACAGATAGATAGATAGATAATTTGCATGATAGATAGATGGATAGAACGATAATTTGCATGATAGATAGATGGAACGATAAATTATATGATAGATAGAACCATAAGTTGCATGATAGATAGAACCATAAATTGCATGATATATAGAATGATAATTTTCATGATAGATAGAACGATCATTTGCATGATATGTAGAACGATAAATTGCATGATAGGTAGATAGAACGATAAACTGCATGACAGACAGATAGATAGATCATTTGCATGATAGATAGATGGATAGAACGATAATTTGCATGATAGATAGATAGAACAATAAATTATATCATAGATAGAACGATAAATTGCATGGTAGATAGAACGATAATTTGCATGACAGATAGAACGATAATTTGCATGATATGTAGAATGATAAATTGTATGATAGAACGATGGAACGATAAATTGCTTGATAGATAGAACAATAGAATGATAAATTGCATGATAGATGGAACAATAGAATGATAAATTGCATGATAGATGGAACCATAAATTGCATGGAACGATAAATTGCATGATAGAACGATGGAATGATAAATTGCATGATAGATAGAACGATAGAACAATAAATTGCATGATATATACAACGATAAATTGTATGATAGATAGAACGATAAATTGCATTGAACGAACAATACATTGCATGATAGACAGAACGATAAATTGCATGATAGATAGATCAAATATATCTAATTTATTTTAAATATTTTTTTTACCAGATGAATGATATGCAATTGAAGCTCCTTTAATATAATGAAACACTTTCCCTCCTTCTGACTTGGAAGTTTTGCAGGCTGAGTTTAGTTAAGTTTTCAGTTGCAGTGCTAGTCTGTTCACTGTATTCGTCACCCATGATGAATTAATTTCACACCCAAAAGTGTCCAATAATACTGAAGTAAAGCGAGTTCATCTAGTCACATGGCAGTGTCCAACATTATAGTCACATTCGTTACTACAATAACAACTGTAGTGTAAAACTTTAGTGAAGAACTCTGTGCCTTTAAATGTTCTCTTAACTAGCTTTTTATAATGCACACATGCAATGCAGAGCAACTATTACAGCTAGCGCTGTCATCCCCTGCTGTTACAGCACAATAGTTAATTCCTGTTTTCGTCCTGCCTTGTTTTCTGTGAAGGTGTGGGCCCCTTTGTGCCTGGGGTCACACCCTGCAGAAGAGACGTTTATTTCCACTGGGTTCTGCTTTATTCACCACAGGAGGTGTTGCTTTTGCTGACATAGGGATCTGGCACGCAGCGCGCCGGGCCCCACACAATGCTGCGTGCAGCAGGTAATGTGCAGAAGAACAATACTAAGATGTTAATTAGAGTTATGTGCAACATGGGGCCGCGTGCAGTTACCCTATTGCTTGTCATGGTATTTGTGAGACCATTTGTGGCAAAAGCAACGCTAGCGATATTCCCTGTAGACGAATACTAAGGCGACTGTATACATATTTTATTAGCGCCGTTTCCCCACTGTCAGACAAATTATTTGTTCACCATAAAAATGTTTGACCGTCTGCTTCAGTATGATAATTTAAGATCAATATTTTGACTAGCAACTTTAGTAGTATGCGTTTTAATCAGCATTTTCGATGTTTGTGAGGCCATCTTGATGAATTGCAAAGCTGTGTCATGCGAGCACAGTATACACACCCTGTCACTTTTGTCTTGGCTGATGTTTTTGTGTTTTCATAGCTGTGTGCAGTGATGCTTATTTTCATGTTGCATGGCTTAGTGCACAATTCGGATCCAAAATGTTCTCTCGTGCAAATGTTGCATTCACGTGTGTTTGTGTGTGTGTGTGTGTGTGTGTGTGTGTGTTTGTTTGTTTAAAAGATTATCTACATCGATCAGGCATAACATTATGACCACTGACAGGTGAAGTGAAGTGAATAACACTGATTATCTCTTCATCGCGGCACCTGTTACTGGGTGGGATATATTAGGCAGCAAGTGAACATTTTGTCCTCAAAAGTTGATGTTCGAAGCAGGAAAAATGGGCAAGCGTAAGGATTTGAGCGAGTTTGACAAGGGCCAAATTGTGATGGCTAGATGACTGGGTCAGAGCATCTCCAAAACTGCAGCTCTTGTGGGGTGTTCCCGGTCTGCATTGGTCAGTATCTATCAAAAGTGCTCCAAAGAAGGAACAGTGGTGAACTGGCGACAGGGTCATGGGCGACCAAGGCTCATTGAGTGGTCTGATCAAACAGACGTAGCTCAAGTTGCTCAAGAAGTTAATGCTGGTTCTGATAGAAAGGTGTCAGAATACACAGTGCATCGCAGTTTGTTGCGTATGGGGCTGCATAGCCATAGACCAGTCAGGGTGCCCATGCTGACCCCTGTCCACCACCAAAAGTGCCAACAGTGGCACATGAGCATCAGAACTGGACCACAGAGCAATGGAAGAAGGTGGCCTGATCTGATGAATCACGTTTTCTTTTACATCACATGGATGGCCGGGTGCGGGTGCGTCGCTTACCTGGGGAACACATGGCCCCAGGATGCACTATGGAAAGAAGGCAAGCCGGCGGAGGCAGTGTGATGCTTTGGGCAATGTTCTGCTGGGAAACCTTGGGTCCTGCCATCCATGTGGATGTTACTTTGACACGTACCACCTACCTAAGCATTGTTGCAGACCATGTACACCCTTTCACGGAAACGGTATTCCCTGGTGGCTGTGGCTCTTTCAGCAGGATAATGCGCACAGCTGTTTTGAACATTGATAATAATCATAAAGGTTTCTTGAGCAGCAAATCAGCATATTAGAATGATTTCTGAAGGATCATGTGACACTACACTCAAAAAAACATTTAAGCCTTTTTTAAAGATTTACACATTTCAATTAATCGTAAAATTGCATTCAATTGAATAATCCTTACACATTTTAATTGAATGATTGAATTGATTAAGGATTATTCAATTCAATTTGATGGAATTTTACTAGTAATTGAAAAGTGTAAATCTTAAAAGGTTTTAAAAAATGAGTGCAAAAACTGGAGTGATGCTGAAAATTCAGCTTTGATCATAGGAATAAATTACATTTCAAGGTACATTCAAATAGAAAACATTTATTTTTAAATTGTAGTAATATTTCATGATATTACTTAAATTAAATGCTGTATTCTAAATAAATAAATGCAGCTTTGGTAAGCATAAATGTCTACTTTTTTTAAATCATTAAAACTTTTTAACAGTAATATATTTAAAAGTTACATATGCGATATAACTTTTCCGTGGCATTTGAGATCTTCGAATTTACAGCCATAAAAACTTTATTTGAATTTCCAGTAGTGAAGTGACGCAAAATGTTGTGTAGGATGCACTTAACTCTTTCCCTGCCATTGACGGAATTTTCAGGGTTTCCATGTTTTCACTGTTATGCTGTAGGGGGCGCTATTACACATCTTCTGAAAGATTACAGAATATCCGGATCAAAACACAGGCTAAGAAGATGCAGAACTAAGCGATAGCATATGTAAGAAACAGTATTTACAATTAAAACTGCCTAATATTACAGAATGAAATGTCAACTTTTTTTCAAAAATGCTGGCGGTGAAAAGAGCAATATATATATATATATATATATATATATATATATATATATATATATATATATATATATATAATTGATTAAATTTAACGGTTCTGCTGAATATATTTCCTTGGATCTCATGTTTTTTTCTTCTTCTTCAGGCATCTGCCTCTCCTCAATGCAGACAAAAGGAAAGGCATGGAAACTTCATATCAGTCATGTGGCCTCTTCATGGGTGATGTTGTCGTCTTTTCAACTTGCATGAATTAGCAACTGGGCCAGCAACGGTGAGACTGAAGGAATCCGATTTGTGCTTTTTGTCTGAGAAATGTAAAGTCGGCATTCACTGTGATTGCTCATCATCGTCGGAGGATCCCTCTGAGAAAGAAGGGAGATATAATGGCTCTTGCGGAAAAAACAGCCGCTGGCCTCGGGAAAGGGATTTGGGTGTCTGGAGACAAGCAGGACCATATGGAGCAGGCTAAGATAGCAAGGCACACGTTCAGAATAATGGATGATGTGTCATGTTTCATGTTGCTAAGAAGCCATCAAGAGACCTGGTTGGGGGAAATCAAAAGACGTACGTACAGTAAAAGCGACTGTTGCGGCGTTTAAAGATTTTGCTGGTTCCATCAACCCACGTTGCTCTCTCTTGGCTGAAGCCATTAATGGGATGAGGATTTTAAGAAATGACATTGTTGTCATTGTTTCATGAAAATGGGGTAAAAAATCTATTTGACACTTTTTTTTGACAAAAAGGCAGGCCCAGCTGTTGAATAATGTATTTCCTAAAGTCTTAAAGGGGTAGTTCACCCCTAAAATGAAAATTCTTTCATCATTTACTCACCCTCATGTTGTTCCAGACATCTATGAGTTTCTTTCTTCTTATGAACAGAAAAGGAGACATTTAAAAGAATGTCGGTAATCAAACAGTTGATGGACCCCATTGGTTTCCATGGTATGAAGAAAAAAAATACAAAAAAAAATAGTCAATGGGGCCCATCAACTGTTTGGTTACCGACATTCTTCAAAATGTCTTCTTTCCTGTTCATAAGAAGAAAGAAACTCATACAACTTGAGTAAATGATGACCTCATTTTCATTTTGTGTGAACTATCCTTTTAAATGCCTTTGAATTTATTTACTCATACAACAAGGTTTCGTAGTTACTACAGTTGTAAAACTCCAAAAAGCAAAAAATAAACATAAAAGTAGTCCATAAGAAAATATTCTTAAGTCTTTGGAAGTCATACGATAGCTCTGTGTGAAAAACAGACTGAAATTTAAGTTGTTATTTACAGGAAATCTTCCACCTGCTATTTTGGTGTCAGTTAAAATCTTGTTTTAATGCAATTCCTCCTTTGCATTCCACAGAAAGTCAGCCAAACGCAACAAAGCGACCGTTGCAAATCCTTTTGTTCATTT
Source organism: Romanogobio albipinnatus (assembly GCA_023566225.1). Classification (NCBI taxonomy): domain Eukaryota; kingdom Metazoa; phylum Chordata; class Actinopteri; order Cypriniformes; family Gobionidae; genus Romanogobio; species Romanogobio albipinnatus. The sequence goes on from CM042248.1 coordinate 42,232,066, forward strand.
CAGAAGTAGCGCAAGCGCTTGATGTACATCGTTTTCTGTCAGGAATTTGTCACATTGCACCATGCCGTATTCAGTGTAGACAGCATCACTGATTGTAATGGATTTCATCATATCACGCCACGCCACTTGCATCTGGTGTAGTCAGGTTAGACACCATATTGAATTTAATGCAAAAAACGAGGTTGTGAGGGATAGACGTACAGTCGTTACAATGGCACACGCTGTATAAAGGACCTAGACCACGTCATTTTCACAGCTCACAGCTTTTGATGATTCAGCTGTTTTATTGAGTATTTGTTTTGAGTATTTGTCTACTGAAAGTTTTTTGGAGTGTCTATTTACACTAAATGCAAATAGCCTGTATTGTTGGCAGAGGCTGTTTACACCAACTCCGCCCACTGACGTCTGTTTGGGCTTGACAAAATGATTGAAGTGTATGTAATAGTTTAGGGTTAAGGCGTGTGGCAGGAATTTTGAAGCAAATTGACCCCAGTTTGAATCCACCTTTTGCCGAACCCGCTCTACTCCCTATTCCCAGCACATATCAGATCAGAAAGGCATTTATTTTCAATAAAAATTAAGAACATTTTCAAAAAGTTGAAATAAAGTGTCTTTAATAATACAGTGTTTATCGGTTAGGGGTAGGGGTGGTTGTAGAGAGGGCTTTATTGTCCCAATAATGGTGCGTTCACATCGGACGCGAATGACGCGATTCGCGCAAGTGATTTACATGTTAAGTCAATGCAAAGACGCAAAAAGACATTCTGCGGTGCGATTCGCGCGAATGAGGCGTTAACCAATCAGGAGCTTGCTCTAGTAGTGACAACAATGAGGATAAAATCTGTATATTAATATCTGGTTCAGACAATATGATTATCACTGTGATAACATCAAATGACATGAAACACAACCCAGTCTCTTTTTGTTAAATGCAAGTTTATGTATGATCAATAATACAAAAGTATAAGTTCAAGGTATAAGAAGCTATACATGAAATAAAGCAAACGATTCAGTCAAACATTCAAAGTCAGCGCTAGTCGGCTACAACTGTAACGTAAAGTTATAGCCTAAAAATAAAAAAGTAATGAAACTTAATTTTGCCCTCAGCCTAAACGATTTGCCAGGGAACAAATTATAGATCCATGAGACCAAAGATCTGCCGTTACATATACACAAGACGAAGTATAGCTCGAGACACCACAGAGACACCAGAGCCAGCGGCAAATGTCTGAAGGACTAGCCGATGAAAGGCTACTCTCGCCGGGGTTAACGAGCATGGAGCGCCGCTGATCCACTGGAGCTCACAACTCCGAAAACGGCAGATAAAATGTTCAAATAGGCACTATTTTTATAAATAAACCACAGATTTGAGCTTTAAACAACTATATTATCGCCTGAAAAAGTCTTAAAACTACGTTTTGTCACACATTAACAGTAGTATTTTTACAAAAAAGACGTGTGAACACAGCCCATGTCAGCCATTTCTCAACGAGACGAGCCGGATGGCAGAAGCCCCTCCCATGACGCAAATTTGCGTCTTGTGTGAACGCTACATAAGGTGGCATCCATTTAAAGGTACAGTGTGTAATATTTATGAGGATCTATTGACAGAAATGCAATATAATAACTGTTTTCAGTGGTGTATAAAGACCTAACATAATGAACCATTAATGTTTTATTACCTTAGAATGAGCCATTTCTATCTACATACACTGCGTGTTCCCTTAAAGTCCCTTAAGTCGCCATTTTGCACTGCCATGTTTCTACAGTAGCCCTAAACGGACAAACTGCTCTACAGAGCACTAGCTATTCTCTGCTGTCTCAGACGATGGCACTTTTGTCCTGTGTCGGCCACCGTAGCTTCTCTATGTGCTTCGAAAGGGAGGGGTGAGCGGTGGAAGGTTGCAATTCGCGACCTCACCGCTAGATGCCGCTAAAATTTACACTCTGAACCTTTAATAATTTTAATAAATATAATCCTTTACACTCTGTTATTATTGCATACCGTTTAATGTACAACAACACCGAGGTGCACAGAATCTGCCTATTTATAGCCATTAAATAGCATCTAACCACTATTTACACTTATTGCAAAGAAAATACTGCTATTTTTACATATATATCTATTGCTACTTATACATATAAATCTATTGCTAAGAAAATTTGCTATTTTATGCTATCAGTTTAAGCATAAATTGAATCTAGTTGCTATATACACTGCTATTACAGTGTAAATAGCCACTGCCAAGGTTTTTTTAGTTTTTTGGAATGACATTTCGTCAGCTGAACAAACATATTTTTGTTGAACAACAGTACAATCCATTATAAATGCACTGCATTCTATCCCTCACAGTCTTGTTTTCATTCCTGTCAAAAATTAAATATGGCGCTACCCTGACTAAGGTCTACACGGGTTTGAAAAAACACAAGGGTGATTAAATGATTACAATTTTTTGTTTTCAAACTCTTTCTTTAAATAACATCTTTAAATAGTCTCCGCCGCCTAACACACGTTCTGATTGTCCGATAAAACGACCACTTCTCGGGAAACGTTAATTTCATCACGTAAACATAAAGTGCAATGGCTCTACCCCAGATGTTGCGTTGGCGTATTCGAAAGCACCGAGGGAGATACGGGACCGAGGTCACGACCCCGTGAAAATATACATCTAACGTCCGCCTGTCTGAGCCCGTCTTCCCTTCTATCATCGAGCCATAAATATTACAATGGTCTAAACATCACAATCTCACACGCTCTCAAAACACAGCGCAGAAGTGATAGATGGAGGGTGAATGATAGATGGAAGACAGCTTTGTTTTCCACCTTTCTACACTCTGGATCAGGAGCATGGGGCGGTGGGCTATTTTTCTTTTTGCCAGGGGAGTTTTTCGCTTTTTCTTTCTATTTCTTTTTGCAAAAGCACGTCCACTAAGTGTGATCCCCCCCGCCCCACTCGTTCTCTTTTTCTGCCTCCTGCGCTCTACCTGCATGTGAAATGCGTCTGCATACCCCTAACCTCGCTTTTTCCTCCTGTGTCAGAGCCACCCTTAAGTGCTGTTGCCGATACCCATGAGTAAGCCCCATAAAAGCCGCACCATCACCGCGGCCGTTATTGTTTCTTGCGGATGATTGATTGATGGATGAGGGCTGACACTTCAATGAAGCCATTTCCACTGGCATCTCTATCCGATGATGTGCAGCGTATATTTTCTATCCACGCCTCATTGCTCGCCTGTGTCATTCCTGGAAGTTCATTTACACCATGTTCCCTGAAGGACCTTTTTTGCCCATCTCCCTTTTTCTCTCTCCTTTTTTTTGTACTGTTTTTCTTCTCTTTCTCCTCTTAGTGTCATAAAATAATGCTATTTCTTGCAGGCTCTGTGGGGGCCGGGGATAATTTGTGCAGAGTGACAAAACAAAAGGCATGAAGAGGTTACTTACAGGAGGAGCATGTATCAAACCGTATGTTTGCTTACATTTAAATCTGCTTAAATACAGTATAATACATTTTTATTCCTGCTGTGTAGGGCCTTTTTGTTTTCATTTATGAAATAATAACACCATTTTTAAAGATAAATGTTTTTGTTCTCACAATATCACAAGTAAACATGAGGGTTCATTTTAAATCGCCATTTTTGCCGTGTTCATTTTAATGTTAATTAATTAAGAAATATTACAAAATACCACTTTGCTTTCTTTAGTGAAAATATTTCAAATACTGTTGTAATTAGTAATCAAATTGTTTTTCATGTGTTCACAGTATCACTTTTTATCCCATTTTGTTTTGTGCAATATCCCTTTAAATAACAAAAGCCAGTTCATTAATGACATCATCCTCCAGGAAGTGACATCATTTTGGAACAACGGCACAAACATCAGTAAAGAAGTCAGTAAAGAAATCGTATACTTCACTACTATATAGGTGTAAGAATACTATACTAAACAGTATGTGACACAATACGTTTCTGAATTCACAGTACTCATAAAAGAGTCTGCAAAAAGTACCCGGATGACCTACTTCTTCTGGCAAGATTTTGAAGTTTGCATACAATGGACATTTTACTATCCCATGAGGCCACGGGAGAGGATTTGTGAATGGTAGTGAAGCGACACAACTGACTCTGGTAGGTCACATGATAATGACAACATGGCGAATGTGCTGTTGTACTTCCAGATTATAGTCATAATACACATATTCATACTCATACTATATAGAACATACTTTTTCTAGTACTCATTCAAAATAAGTACCTACTCAAAAGAGTAGGCTATGCAATTTTGGATGCAGCCTAAGTATAACACTCATAACACATAACAAAAAATGCTGGGTTAAAAATAACCCAAGTTGGGTTGAAAATGGACTAAACCAGCAATTGGGTTGTTTTAACCCAGCGGTTGGGTTAAAGTTTGCTTAAAACAACCCATTTGCTGGGTTAGTCCATTTTCAACCCAACTTGGGTTATTTTTAACCCAGCATTTTTTTTAGTGAAGCAATGGATTTGATTAATTCTACGATGAATTGTTGTATTAGTTGGTTTGTGTCATTTTAAAATATCCCATCCTGTTTGAGAAAATTACAGAAATTGCCATGATAATATCAACATTTTAAAAGATTATTAAAAACGTAAAGTTGACATGTCCATATAAGCTAACTCTCATTCTGTCAATGAGAAAAAGTTAACTTTAGCAGTTAATTTCTATCCTGTTAGGTTCCATCCTTATTATTTTCTTACAAATGTGTAAATTAACTTTGATCAGAGCATACAGTCTCATATACAGTATTATAGAAATACTTACACAAGTTGCAGAGATCAAAAGGTATTGCACAACAGGAATGTCCCAGCAACTCATTTAAGCGTTAGCATTTAAGGTAATTACCCACTACGTTAGGCAACTGACTACTAACGGTGTGGCTTCCTGTTTTTACTTCCACAATATTGTAGCAATAACAACGATTTTTCAGTTGGTGAGTTGAAGTAGAGAGAAAGATGGCTTTTCAAAGACAATTCCTCATTTTTATCTCATATGGAGAGCAGATGGCAGGCCTGCATCAGTGCAGGAGGCTTTCTGGGATGACAGCCATGAGATTCCCCCTCAGGTGCCATTGGAGCCCTCATGTGCCGGGAGTGTGATGGTTGGGACATGGCACCTCCTCGTGAAAGAATGGCTCTCTGTTCGCCTCCCTTTCTCACTTCGTAATGGTGCTTGCTAACAACCTAATATTTCAAGTGTATGTGTGCACACATAGAGGCTCAAACAGTATGGACTCTCTTCTCTCCTACTCTGACAGTCTATTTATTTGTCTGTGGGTATGAAAACACTTAAAATCCTTTGTTATGAGGGGTTCAGTTCAAGATATAAGAACAGAATTATCTTCTGTAATGAACATTTCACTGATTGTCTATGGATAGTATTTGTGACAGAAATTGTGGAGAAACTCGCCCTTCACTGTGTATAAATGAGAGAGAAACACATTTACGCTAATACACTTAGTCTTAGTGGAGGTTTTAAAAGCAGAAATGCAAAGCATATGTGTTTAATCAAACTTTAGGTTTACTATTCTAGCTAGCCATGCCACATGTCAAAAGATTGGACAATTGTGTGATTCTATTGCACTAGTGCTAACATGTTTACATCTTACAATATGCCAGTACCTTTGTTTTGTCTCAAGATGCACACCAGTCATTTTTTCTACGTTCTAGGCATGTTTATAAAAGCTACTTAAATGTCCTAATTTAACTATGGCCTGCTCCTGGCTTAAATCTGATCCTTGTCTGTGAAACCGGGCCTGCGTCATTGTGCATCATTTTCTCACCCTCGTGTTCTTCCAAACCCGTAAGACTTTTGTTCTCCTTTAGAACACAAATTAAGATATTTTTAATCAAATCTGAGGGATCATGCTGCGTAACACGAGAATGAACCTCATTGGTTCTTGAGGAACTTAAACGTGATGCGTAACTCGAGAATGAACCCCATTGGTTCTTGCAGAAGCTCAAACGTGATGCGTAACACGAAAATGAACCTCATTGGTTCTTGTGGAAGCTCAAACATGATGTGTAACACGAAAATGAACCTCATTGGCTCTTGCAGAAGCTCAAACGTGATGCGTAACACGAAAATGAACCTCATTGGCTCTTGCAGAAGCTCAAACGTGATGCGTAACACGAAAATTAACCTCATTGGCTCTTGCAGAAGCTCAAATTTGATGTGTAACATGAGAATGAACCTCATTGCAGAAGCTCAAACATGATGCGTAGCACAACAATTAACCTAATTGGTTCTTGTGGAAGCTCAAACGTGATGTGTAACACGAAAATGAACCTCATTGGCTCTTGCAGAAGCTCAAACGTGATGCGTAACACGAGAATGAACCTCATTGGTTCTTGAGGAACTTAAACGTAATGCGTAACTCGAGTATGAACCCCATTGGTTCTTGAGGAAGCTGAAACATGATGTGTAACATGAGAATGAACCCCATTGGCTCTTGCAGAAGCTCAAACGTGATGCGTAACACGAAAATGAACCTCATTGGTTCTTGTGGAAGCTCAAACGTGATGTGTAACACGAAAATGAACCTCATTGGCTCTTGCAGAAGCTCAAATTTGATGTGTAACATGAGAATGAACCTCATTGGTTCTTGTGGAAGCTAAAACGTGATGTGTAACACGAAAATAAACCTCATTGGCTCTTGCGGAAGCTCAAACGTGATGCGTAGCACGAAAATGAACCTCATTGGTTCTTGTGGAAGCTCAAACGTGATGTGTAACACGAAAATGAACCTCATTGGCTCTTGCAGAAGCTCAAATTTGATGTGTAACACGAGAATGAACCTCATTGGTTTTCGCACGTCAAGTGAACATGCTTGAGCTTCCGTTTACCACAACTGATGTGTGCATTGATGAATGTTTATATGTGAATAAAAGCCTAAATTCAATCTGTTGATCACATAAAGCGATCGAGCCTCTTCAGAAAATTTGGACTAAACCGTTCAATTCATATGGATTAGTTTTACGATCTCTTTATGAACTGTTTGAATGTCAAAGTGGTAGCTGCGTCAATTGAGGGACAGAAAGCTCTCAAATTTTATCAAAAATATCTTCATTTGTGTTCAGAAGATGAACGAAAGTCTTACGGGTTTGGAACGTCATGAGGGTGAGTAATTAATGACAGAACTTTCATTTTTTGGGTGAACTATTCCTTTAAGATAACTTCAACACCCCTAAACAACTTTGCAAAAAATTTACCCTTCGATCTACAACAGCTTATCAATGGGGCAGTACCCTCAAAGGGACATCTTTATACTTTAAGGGTACATACTGTATACTACTCTAATGTACTAATATGCACCTTTTAGGGGTGGATAAGATAAAATGCCCCAGTTACCCAGTGACATTAAATCTGTTGTTTCTTGCATGTTGGTCGTGTGATAGCCACCCTTCACCAAATATGTTCCTACATGAACCATTTCCTCTCTGTCTTTTACAGTTTTCGTGTCACAGGGCCTTTTCACTGTGACAGGGAGTGTCTTACAGAGAAAATGCAGTATGTACGGAAATATTCAAGACCTCATCACAATATCAGAGAGAACATGTTGATACTCTACCAACAACCCTCCTGCATTTTTGATGACTCGACCTTCTGTCCTCTTTCGGAGATGAAGTGCCTCATAAGGAGCGGTGAGTTTTCGTTCCCCCTGTATTTATACATTACGCACAGCCCTTCCCGATGAAAGAAAAGTATCGAGGCAGGAGACTGGCGTATATTTCCCCTGCGTCTCCCTTCAGCATGTCATTCTTTATCAGTAATCACCTCAGAGGGCAGTGTGGCACTCGTTTGCGAGATGCTGACCTCCCTTGCACAGAGAGGCGGTGGACAGTAGGGCCATCCATAACGCTGCGATGCATTACCGGTGGTAATATGTAGTGTAGTCGCCCCTTTCAGGCACTAGCGTTCAAGTGCAAGGCCTGGGGAAAAACACCTCTTGGGACCCATCAAAACTCAGTCTAGTTCTTTGTGTCACTGGTATTCATTAACCCGTGGAAACTGTGAAAAATGGAAGACACTAAGCTATGTAGATATGAACTGTGTATGCCTACCCTGAGAAGACCAGGGCCATTGCACTCCAGTTCTCAAGGGCCAGTGTCTTTCGGAATTTAGCTAACCAAAATTCCTGTCTTTTTTCAAATAACCCTTGATTAGCATTTTCAAATCTGTGGCGAGTGTTTACTTCTTTAAATGGGACATATCATGAAAATCTGATTTTTTTTGTGTTTAAATGCTATAATCGGGTCCCCGGTTCATCTACCAACCCAGAAAACGTGAAAAAGGACAACCCAGTATCTTTGTTTTGGTAAGCCTTTCTCTGCAAGCATGTGAAAAAACGCTCAGATTTCGCTCCCCGAGTTATGTAGGAAGGGGATCTTATTATAATATTACCGCCCCTTAATCTGCACGTTTCCACCCACTGCGCCGCCATTTTGTTTTCGCAAGTGACAATGGTGTACCAGTTCTAACGCCATGGCAAAATTAGACTAGAGCAGCTAATTTCTCATCTATTTAAACATTATAACTCTTCTGTTATTAGCTGTAATAATACACTCCCAGCATCTGAGCCACTGAGGATGCAGTAGATTCATTTCATTTGTGAAGGGAATGTGCCCAATAGATGAGCTAAATTTGTATGTTTGTGTGAATTTTTGTACTCTGGACTGCTTTGCAAAGGTCAATAAATGCAGGATTTGCACAAAAGTTGCTTCTCAAAGATGGATCAAATCCAACTCTTCATGATCCAACTTCATATCCAGATCACGTAAGTCGACTTTCTGAATGTGCTAATGTGGCTAAAGCTACCATTTTGTCTCACTGTATTCACAGAGACCAGAGCTTGTTATTTTTAACCTGAAAATGCTCACTGCCTGTACAATTCAGAAGCGCACTTTTATTACTTCTTAAAAATAAAACTAATGACGGCTCTGATCTCTGTGAATACAGAGATAACGGTAATTTTAGCCAACGGATGGCATCCTAACCAGCACATTCACAAAGGCGATTTGCATACATTCACAAAATATAACGTGTGGTTGTATACAAAATAAGTGACATATTCTGAAAAATGAAGTTGATCAAAGATTTGGTATTTATCCATCTTTGCGAATTCTACTCGCTGTGTGAGGTACTCCACACTCCAGTTGTTGTCATTTATCCAAACGGATTAATTATTTTAATTAAAAATAAGTATAATATAATAAATATTAGTAGCCTGTCATAAATAAAATATAAGCAAAAAAAGAATTATAAGAAATATAATTATAATAAATAAAAAATATAGGTATTCTTTAAGTAAAATAAGTAAAATAAGTTGAAATAATGTAATTACTTGTTTTGTATCAAATACAATGTGATTTTCATTGATCGAGATCTGGTAGCAACAGCACATTTTTCCTCTTGGGCGAGCGATTCGTGGACAGCTTTCCCTGCGCTGAAATCCTCCATATGCCAGCAAACCAATGAGAACGTGCGACATTGATGACTATATAACAAGAGTTATGCTGCGTTCACACCAAACGCGAATAGAGCGTCAAAATCGCGTCTAACACGTCTAGTTGGACGCTTAAACATTTTGAATCCATTGTATAAATCGAGCGTTTGAAGCTAAATAGACGCACGTTCAAGATGCTCCAGGAGAAATATGTCATAAAACACCACTCTTTTCATTAAAAATATATATTAAACATTAATAGCCACATACATGTGGTCCAGGCAACGCACTACATTATCTTCACTGCATGTATATTTAAATATCCTTAAAAAATTAAGTTACAGTGAGGAAAATAAGTATTTGAACACCCTGCTATTTTGCAAGTTCTCCCACTTGGAAATCATGGAGGGGTCTGAATTTGTCATCGTAGGTGCATGTCCACTGTGAGACATAATCTAAAAAAAAAATCCAGAAATCACAATATATGATTTTTTAACTATTTATTTGTATGATACAGCTACAAATAAGTATTTGAACACCTGTCTATCAGCTAGAATTCTGACCCTCAAAGACCTGTTAGTCTGCCTTTAAAATGTCCACCTCCACTCCGTTTATTATCCTAAATTAGATGCACCTGTTTGAGGTCATTAGCTGCATAAAGACACCTGTCCACCCCATACAATCAGTAAGAATCCAACTACTAACATGGCCAAGACCAAAGAGCTGCCCAAAGACACTAGAGACAAATTTGTACACCTCCACAAGGCTGGAAAGGGCTACAGGGAAATTGCCAAGCAGCTTGGTGAAAAAAGGTCCACTGTTGGAGCAATCATTAGAAAATGGAAGAAGCTAAACATGACTGTCAATCTCCCTCGGACTGGGGCGCCATGCAAGATCTCACCTCGTGGGGTCTCAATGATCCTAAGAAAGGTGGGAAATCAGCCCAGAACTACACGGGAGGAGCTGGTCAATGACCTGAAAAGAGCTGGGACCACCGTTTCCAAGGTTACTGTTGGTAATACACTAAGACGTCATGGTGTGAAATCATGTGCTTAAACCAGCACATGTCAAGGCCCGTCTTAAGTTTGCCAATGACCATTTGGATGATCCAGAGGAGTCATGGGAGAAAGTCATGTGGTCAGATGAGACCAAAATAGAACTTTTTGGTCATAATTCCACTAAATGTTTTTGGAGGAAGAAGAATGATGACCTAAACCCAATAGAGAATCTTTGGAGGGAGCTCAAACTCCGTGTTTCTCAGCGACAGGCCAGAAACCTGACTGATCTAGAGAAGAACTGTGTGGAGGATTGGGCCAAAATCCCTCCTGCAGTGTGTGCAAACCTGCTGAAAAACTACAGGAAACGTTTGACCTCTGTAATTGCAAACAAAGGCTACTGTACCAAATATTAACATTGATTTTCTCAGGTGTTCAAATACTTATTTGCAGCTGTATCATACAAATAAATAGTTAAAAAATCATACATTGGGATTTCTGGATTTTTTTTTTTTTTTGATGATGTCTCTCACAGTGGACATGCATCTACGATGACAATTTCAGACCCCTCTATGATTTCTAAGAGGGAGAACTTGCAAAATAGCAGGGTGTTCAAATACTTATTTTCCTCACTGTATGAAACTTCTCTTTGCCCTCAGTCAAAACGATTTGGCAGACAACAAATGATAGATTCATGACACCAAAGATCGCCCGTTAGATCCACAGAAGACAAACCACTACAGGACATCAGAGCCAGTGGCAGATGTCAGAAGGACTGGCCAAGGAAAGGCTGCTCTCACCGGGGGGTTAATGAGTGCTGAGTGCCCGGTGATCGCCTGGATGTCACAACTCCAAAAACGCAAGATTTTATTTTTTTAAAATAGGTGCTCTCTTTATAAATTAACCACATATTTGAGCTTTAAACAACTACATTCTCACCTGAAAAAGTCTTAAAACTACCTTTTGTGACACAATAGGTATTTTTAAATTACGCAGGGTTTCTCATCACGTCACTTTACCACGTGACAGCAGCAAACAGGCTCCTGATTAGTTAACGCGGTGAGAATTGACGGCAATTACCATAGCTTGGCAAATAAATAAATGACGGACAGCTACATACTTATTACCACCATGTTGCTTTATGGTACACCTCAGTCAAGTGAATTTCTAGTAATTAGTGTTGCTTTTGTCAATGAAAATTATGACTAAATATCTTCATCAACGAACCTTTATCGCGTGACGAAAACGAGACAAGACGCAACGTAAATGCTGGTCATGTGACGATGACTATAATTAAATTTATATGGTTGACGAATAAAAACGAGACTAAATGTGGTTTACAAAATAAAACCGATGCTAAAATGTCTCTTCATTTTCGTTGACCAAAACGAGATGAGACAAGACGAAATGTTATAACATTATTTTGTCTCGTATAGTCGCGCAATGTGTTAATATTAATTAGTGAGTCTACGAATGGCTTGGGAATGTAGAGCATTCACAGCTTATATGGACATCTGGTTCAAATGCACTGGATTAGTTGGAGCTAAACTTTCCAGGACAGTGGCCATCCAGGAACAGAGTGGAATAGTCCTGGCTTAAACCAACATGAATTTCCATGCATGTCTGATCTAGTTTGTGCATGTCTTGTACGGGTCCAGCTGGTGGACCAGTATAGCCATGTTGTTCACCAGCGAAACTTGTTGGCTAGTATGGACTTTCTGGCGATGCCAACTGACCAAGGAAGTTATGCTGGTTAAGCTAGTTAAGAAGCCTTTTGAGGACACCAGAATCCAAACTTAGAATAGATGGCAAATTCATTTTGATACAAATGAAAACTAGGCGGTGAAGTACAGACGTATAGTTTGCTCAATAGGTTGTTCTGTCCAATATCACATCTAATCTTCAAATTATTGATTGGATTGTGCATATTTCCCTGAGTGGCATTAAATGTGGCGTTTACCCCTACTCATGATAGTATGTTCAGCAAGGTTTCATTCTTTGCAAACGTTTTGTAGTCAGCTGTAAGATAAATGTGAAGTTTACTCAAACTCAAGATCCAAGCTTTGCTTCTGGACACATCTCATCGGCCCAAGTGCACGTATGTCTCAATCTTAAAGGTGATTCAGCCACACCCATCCAGCAAAGCAATACACTTTATCTGCTAATGCGTGCTGACACTGAATACTACACCCACCGAAATGAGGAGGCGCAAATTGGGTTATTCATCTTCACCTGGCGGTAATCTAGTTGATAAGCACTATGCACGTAGATCTCGCGGGGGAGAGGCAATGTGATTACTGAGAGCAGAGCCCATGATGCCTGAGTTGCTGTAAAAGGGCCTCTGGTGCTCCGAGGGATGGACCTCTAACAAACACATTTGCAGGAGACAAAGAAAACACTCATTCTCACTTCTCAGCCATGTAATGCCTTGTAGTGCTGGTAACAGTTTGCATGAGACGATGGAAAAGGAGAATAAATGAGCTTGTTTTACTGACTTACGGGAGAAAGGAGATTTGAGAGGATTGGTTGAGAAAGATATCTATTTCCGCCTCAGAGAGACTTGGTCTTTTTCTTCGTTTATATCCTCTTTCCGTACCTCAATTGTTTTTCCCAGAGAATAGCGTGCATTCACCTGTGAAATCGGGCCAGTGGGCAGAGCAGTCTGACTGTTGTAAATAAAGAACAAAGGCTAAAGAGATTCAGCTGTCCATCAGCCGGGGCAGGATACAAAATTATCTCACGGCAGACTGGCTGGAAGTTAGGCCCTGTCCACACGAACACGGGTATTTTCTAAACCGCATATTTTTCTATGCGGTTTGGCCGTTCATCCACACACAAACGCAGTATCCGGACACTGAAGCCGAACTGCCAGGGTGAACATTTTTAGAAACTCCGGTTGCAGTGTTGTCGTGTGGACAGAGAAACCGGAGATTTTGGCTTGTTGCCTCATAGCCGAAACCAGCAATACAATTTTTTCCAGGCTTCTGATTGGCCAACATGGCTTTACGGTAAGGTTATATTGCCACCTGTTGGTTTGGCATGCTCTTGACAGTGCTTCATAGCGTGTTTTGAGTTTTCGTATGGATGCAAATTTTTTTAACGGAGGAGGGAAACACTATGAATATACCTGTGTACGTGTGGACTAGGCCTTAGAGCTGATGTCTGAGAAACTGGTGCATTTTCTTCTGAATCTTTACTAAGACCTTGCTTACACCTGGTATTAAGATGCATTTCGGTTGATTGGATCAAAAGTGGATGACGCTAAACGGGTAAACGGGGTCTAAAATGTTTTGAGCTTGTCCACTTTCGACCACTTCCAGAGGTAGTCGAAAACACATTTGCCCGAATTGCTTCCTCAAAAAAACGCCTACTCTCCGCTATACTGACCTAATGCGGAAACATTGCGGAAGTGCACTAGCCAAGCGGGAATTCAAATTTGTTGGCTGGAGACCCAAGTTTGATTTGAAGACGAAAAACGTACCTAGCACAATGTTCTCTCAACGTTTCGAACACACACTCACAGCGTTTGGCTGGCCTTGCGGCTGTCAGAGCAAAAACGAAAGCTGATGCGCCCTGTAGGTTTTTCCATCATCTCCGGATGTGTTTATATGTAGGGTTGGGAATCGTAAGAAATTTTCCGGCTACGATTCCGATTTTGCCTTGTAAAAAGTAAAAATAAGGAAATATAATGCACAATACTCAAACAATCCTTTTTTCTTACTGTGAAAGGATTTTAACAGAACCATAAAATCGTCCAATTCAACACATTTAAAAAACTTTAATGACGGGGACGTACAAGGTGCAGTTGTTTGTTTGAATGGTAATGGATTCTGTTATGGATTTAGGATTTAATAAAAATGTAGTAAAAATAGCGATTAGCCTCTTTAATACATAAACCTTTAACAATATAAATCAGTCTTTTCAAATGTATTCACATAAAAAAATTACAACAAAACATAGCAACATTTATTTACTGTATACATTGGGTTACAGAGAGTAATAGCAACCGAGGTTTACTGTTTTAATATATTTTTTTATTATTATTATTATTATTATTACTATTATTATTTTTACTACTACTACTCTAAGTAGCCTACAATTTATTATACAATGGTAATATATTTCTGTCATCATTTCGAGTTAAACTGGACTTTTATTTTGGCGGGTTGTTGTTTCGGTTTGTATCTGATGATAATTTTATCAAATTAAACTTTGAAATGCTAGTGAAGTGACTCTACAAAACTACATTGCTCATTCAAAGGCACCGAAACATGCAGACTTCATATTTAAATGGAAGGTTTTTTTGCCGTTTGGATCCCGTGATTCTATCCGTTTTTTCTGTATCAAGGAAATAACACGGCTCTTAGTATACGCTCTTAGCGCGAAGCGCCCATGTGGTGCAAAGGAACCGTTTTCAGAACCGAAAGTTATGAATTTCACAACTCTCCAGTATTTTTCAAAAAACAGATTGAACAGTTATTGATTCCCAACCCTATTCATATGTAAATTGTGCAATCATGTTTCGTCCATTAGATCCAACAAGACACGCAGGATTCGTATTTAAAAAGTCTTTTTATGGTTTAATATTCACAGACACTAGTCTATATCACCAGATGCATTCTCAGGTACCGAAATTTGGTACAGATTGATTTAAAGGTCCCGTTCTTCGTGTGTTTTTGAAGCTTTGATTGTGTTAACAGTGTGCAATATAACATGTGTTCATGTTTTGCGTGTAAAAAAACACAGTATTTTTCACACAATTTACTTATCTGTACACCGCTGTTTTCACTGTCCTAAAAACGGGCTGACGAGTTCCTTGTTCTATGAAGTCCCTCCTTCAGAAATACGTAACGAGTTCTGATTGTGCCAGCGGTTCCTGTGTTGTGATTCGACAGCAGCTTAGCGCACGTTGTACGGAAAGGTCACGCCTCTTAACGGGAGATGTATGCGGCTATGCGCTCAATGATCTCTTTTTTCCCTGGGAAAGCCAAACAAAGGTGATTTGACTCCGGGATGAAAATAACAGCGTCTCGACGACATGGCGACAAACACACTGAAACGCAGCACTTCCTTTTCTCCACGCGACCATCCTCTTCTCCACGTGGGACAGCAACAAGACCACGCCCCCTTTTTTCGCGTATTCTTGTGGGCGGAGGTTAGTCTGTTCTACTGTTCTACTGACGTCATTTATGAAGGAAGTACCAGGATGTAGTCCAAGCCAGCCGTTCGCTGTAGGCTTTGAAAGGGAACTTCTGTTAAATAAAATATCTCGCTTGGCATTGAACTTTGAGCTTTATAATTTTACAGGTATTATTTATGCTCTAACAGCAACATTACACACTAACTAAAGTTTGAACAATGGGATCACGAAGAACGGGACCTTTAATGTGGATCTCCCTCGTTTTGATCTGATTGACCAAAACATATCTTAATACCAGGTGTAAACAGGGCCTCAGTCGTAGAAAAAGTGTAGATGCATGTGTCCAAGTCATTTGTAGAGATCCAACTTTGCAATGTTAAAATGTAAAAAGGCTCACATTATATTACAAAGCAAAAAAGATTTATCAAAATGCAATCAGAGGCCTCGATGGGACCACTGAGCCTTAGACTGCATTAACTCATTTGAGACGGCAGTACCTTGAATTATACTACCAATGTAAACACAGGACTCTTTAGTTGAGTCCACATTTTGCAGGTTGTGAAAAGAGCTAGGGCCTTTGTTGCCCGCTCTAGTTGGTGAATTATTTTCATCCCTTCAGGAGTCCGTCTGACCAAGATGTAGCATCATCTCATAACTTATGCATGTCATAGACCTCCATACTTTCCCCGTT
Organism: Romanogobio albipinnatus; assembly: GCA_023566225.1. NCBI lineage: Eukaryota > Metazoa > Chordata > Actinopteri > Cypriniformes > Gobionidae > Romanogobio > Romanogobio albipinnatus. The sequence continues at coordinate 42,248,371 of CM042248.1, forward strand.
CTAATGGCCAGATAGCTTGGGCGGCTGCAAGTTGTTGTTGTATTTGCTGACGTGATGCATAGATCCCCGGTGGCCGTGTAAAAACCAGCCAGACCAGGTGCAACACTAATATCCCAGCCGTATCCAAACATTTCCTTTCAAAGTAACCAGCACACAGGGGCCCATAAATTAGAGCCAAGATGTCAGGCTTCCAATAAGACCCTACCCTGAGCAATAAACTTTGACATTGGTGTGTGAAAAACGGTGGCCTTTTTTCATTGTCAAGTGTTACAAATTGATGAAATGAGTTCATCGATGTTCCCTGGTCATTATCCCTCTAGTGGCACTTTGTTTTACAGACAGCGGGGAAAGGGACGGAGCAGATTAGGGGCCCCCGACACAGTTTATCAAACCAAATCTAATATCATCCATAAGAAGGGAATCTGGAAATCAATACTTCATTACTAAATTGTTACTGGGGATGAAGAGTGATTGTGAGGGTTCAGAGATGTGTCTCGGCGGCCGGGGCACGGGAAGTTCAATGTCACCGGTGAAGTGATAAGTAAAGGCTTTGATGGGAAGAAACATTTCTGTAATGGGGGCACTGGTGAAGGAGGGCTGGGGGGGGAGTGTTGGTGAGAACAGATAATAGAAACGGAGTCTGCCTTTGATTGGGCCTATATCTGGAAAGGGAGAGTGAGGCAGGGGAAAGGAAAGGGAATCTTTCTTTCTTGACTTCACCAATACCTCCGAGTATGTGGGATATTACGGTGGACTTATTGGGTCGTCGGCAAGCAAACTTTCATTATGAAGGCATTGATTTACACAATAATAAACTCTTTACTTAATATAGATCATTGTTTATTTGGTCTGTTTGCAGAATGTGTGTATTGAATGTGGGCGAGTGTGAGCTGTTTTGTTGCTGCACTGTTGGTGATGAAGTCTTGTCCACATCAAGCACTGCCTTTATGCAATGTTTAAGGGAGGTAAATCTAAAATTGTCCAGAGACATTCAGTATGCCGGCTGTCTGGCTTTCAATCTAATGAGCTAGCTTGTTTACTCCAGATTATGTGCATTAACTTGGCATACAGTAATTTATCATTTGAGCTAAGAAATGAATTATACTTTTGTTGTTAGATTGTATTAATGTAAAAAATACAGTATTTTAGCATGATATGAGCTAAGAAGCTAAATAAATGTTACTGTTGTTACCTGGTTTTATATTGCTGGTTTGAAATGTTAACTGTATTTTAGCTTGATTCGAGGTAAAAAGCTAAATGAATGCTACTTTTGTTGTCCGATTTTTTTGTGTGTGTGCTGATTTTGAAATAATACAAATAGTATTTTAACTTTATTTGAGAGAAGAATGTTAAAAAATACAGTGTACAGTTGATGTTAAAAATACAGTATTTTAGCCTGATTTGAGCTAAGAAGCTAAATAAATGTTACTGTTGATATCAGATTTAATTGCTGATTTGAAATATGGTACAAAATACAGTATTTTAGCATGATTTGAGCTAAGAAACTAAATAAATGCTACTATTGTTACCTGATTTTATTGTTTGAAATGTTAAAACTGTATTTTAGCTTGATTCGAGCTAAAAAGCTATATGATTGCTACTTTTGTTGTCAGATTTTTTTTTGCTGATTTGAACTAATACAAATAGTATTTAAACTTTATTTGAGAGAAGAATGTTAAAAATACAACATTTTAGTCTAATTTGAGCTAAGAAACTAAATGAATGCTACTGTTATCAGATTATTTGCTGATTTTAAATATTACAAATATTAAATAGTATTTTAACATTATTTGAGATATGCTACATGTATGAATTCTACTATTGTTGTCAGATTTTATTGCTGATTTGATGTTAAAAATAGAGTATTTTAGCATGATTTCAGCTAGAGGTCGACCGATTCATCGGTTTTGCCGATTAACCGGCACCGATAGCAGCTGATTGGTGGAACAATCGGTTATCGGCAAAAATCCACACCGATAGTTTTTCCGAGTTGCGTCCGTTGCTGGAGCGGCTGAGACGGATGCGCTGTTTTTACAACGTGTTTACATTCACACGTGAGGCTGCACGCGGCGCTGCACGGAGAGCACTCACACGTCAGATGCGTGTTTAAAACACGACAGCGAAACGGTATGAATACAGAGCACTACAGTACTTGTTGCCAAATAATTATAAAGTAATTAATTTCTTGACTAGATGCTGCATTAACAGGTAAAGAACAGCAGTGTGTATGTTTGTCATCAAGGCTGAGAGGACGCTAACATTAGCAGTACCTCAAGCAGTTAAATCAATGTGATAACACTCAAGTCCGACCCAAATGTTGCATATATAAAATTAGTGATGTGAGAAAGAAAACTGTATCGTCATGCTGCCGACAGAAACATAAACAAAGCAGAAGCGCATTCGTTGTTTTATTAGATAATCTCTTTCTAAAAAAAGCAGACTGTTTGGATTTGTATGAAATGGTAACACTACAATAAGATTCCATTTATAACATTAACTACGGTTAATAAATGCTGTGGAAGTATTGATTATTGTTAGTATGTTCATTTAAACTTTACATTGAGTTTGAATTTGTATCTGTTAAGCTCGGTTAATGCACTATGAACTAACATGAATGATCAAGGTACAATTGTATTGCTCATATTAATACATGCTGTAAAAATGTATGCATAATGCATATAGTTCATGTAAGCTAATACATCCTTGTTGCATAGGGACTTGCATTGTGTTACCTATGAAATGTCCATGCATGTTTCTAGGTTATAGGTAAAGAAATAAATTTGACCTGTAATATTTTAATGTTACATTTTTTTTTTTCTGAAGAATTTGTTCTGTTAGAACTTCTTATTTTAATATTCATATTCATATACGTTTTTAATTTAGCACATTTTCATGGATCAGTACTGTTTTTTTTATTTTTTGTTAAGTTCAGCACCGGTTTACTTATGTTTTTTTAATCCAGTATCCATTTTAAAAACTTTATCGGCAAGTGCGGTCCAACCTAGTTATCGGTATCGGTAAAATTATGGGCGTCGGAAGCAAAAAAAATGTGGGTGGGTCCTCAGAAATGTTTTAATGGAGTAGATGCCAATTACGCTTGCTAAACGTATCACCGAAAAATCGCCATATTATTGAGGTCGTCAGTAGTGTAGGGGTAGGACACACAGCATATAGTTATGACTCAAATCGACCCGTGGTTCGCCGAACTCAATCTTCTCCCTTTTCCCATCACATATCAGATCGGAAAGGCATTTATTTTCAATAAAAATGAAGAAAATATTAGAAAAGTGAAAAATAAAGCATCTAACATGTGTTTAATAATACGTGTTTATCGATTAGGGGTAGGGAAACAGACATGTGCTGAATGTTAGAGACGATAAAAGTGAGTGGGTCCAATATCATTGATCGTAAAAAGTGGGTGGGTCTTGTCCCGCCCATGGGTAAAATCCACTATCGGTCAACCTCTAATTTGAGCTAAGGTGCTAAATGAATGCTACCTTTAGCCCCGTTTCCACTGAAATTGCCCGGAACAATTTGTCCCAGGAACTTAGTTCCCGCTGAATTTCGTCCTCCACAGATCAGCTTAATAAAGCCTGAACTTTGTTGTCGGTCCATCGGTCGTATCTTTTAAACTTGATACGAATAGCAAACAACTCTTAGTGCACGGACCACAACAGACTTAAAAATGGTGGTTGAAATAAATTGCTGCGTGTAGTCTCCCAATCAAAATGCTGCGTGAACTTAACCAATCAACATGATCAGTGCCCAAGTCCCACCCTCGAAAGTTCCTGAACTTTGAAAAAGTACCACTTCGCGACCAGGGACTTTTTGAGGGGGACATTTTTACCTGAAACTTCATTTAGACCCCAGTTCCTGCGGTCGAAACACATCGAGTACCACCCCAAAGGCACTAGTTCCTGGAGAAAGTCCCTGTGGTGGAAACGCGGTGTTGTCAGATTTTTTGCTGATTTGAAAAAATACAGTATTTTAACATGATTTGAGCTTAAAAGCTAAATGAATGCTACTTTTTTTTTTTTAGCTGATTTGTATTTTAACTTTGAGATAAGAATGTTAAAAATACAGTATTTTAGCCTGATTTGAGCGAAGAAACTACACTCTAAAAAAGCAATTGGGGGCTTTTAACCCAGTGAATGGGTTGTTTTAACCCAGCGGTTGGGTTAAATGTTTGCTTAAAATAACCCAAACGCTGGGTTTGTCCATTTTCAACCCAGCATTTTTTTTGCGTAAATAAACGCTACTATTGTTACCTGATTTTATTGCTGCTTTGAAATAATACAAATAGTATTTTCACTTTATTTGAGATAAGAATGTAAAAAATACAGTATTTTAGCAGGATTTGAGCTTAAAAGCTAAATGAATGCTACTTTTTTTTTTTTAGCTGATTTGTATTTTAACTTTGAGATAAGAATGTTAAAAATACAGTATTTTAGCCTGATTTGAGCGAAGAAACTACACTCTAAAAAAGCAATTGGGGGCTTTTAACCCAGTGAATGGGTTGTTTTAACCCAGCGGTTGGGTTAAATGTTTGCTTAAAATAACCCAAACGCTGGGTTTGTCCATTTTCAACCCAGCATTTTTTTTGCGTAAATAAACGCTACTATTGTTACCTGATTTTATTGCTGCTTTGAAATAATACAAATAGTATTTTCACTTTATTTGAGATAAGAATGTAAAAAATACAGTATTTTAGCAGGATTTGAGTTAAGCTAAATGAATGCTAATTTTGTTGTATATTTTAAAAAACTAGTTCTTGCTCTATAGTGCTTATTGTAACAGCCTAAATTTGTCGAAAATGTGCACCGTGACTCCCATAACTAAAAAGTAACTGATCAGACCGGCCGGAACTGGTGATTTCAGCCAGCCTTTGTCTTTTTTGTGTGTTTAAATGGTGGACAACCAGATGCTCTCCACACAGTAATATGACTGTATCTTGTGATACGATCTCTAACTGTTCTCTAGTACTTTAAATCTTTTACTCCTTCTCTTTAATTTATTTATTCAGAGCAAATTATTTTGATGAGTCGCGTTACGCTGCATCGCTAACTCCACAGTACGTCTCTAATTGGAAGACCATTGTCTGAGCTGTCACGACTGAAGCCTCGCACGTTCACTCACGTTAAGATGTTCCTCGCGTACATTGCAAGGTTTTCCAGAGCCCCTTTCCGCGCAGGTGACAAAGATAAACACTTTTTACGGCTGAGTTTGACATCGGCGGAGAGAGAAGACTTAGTCCAGTATCAGAGGCCCACGGCTAATGATTTTTGAGCAGCCCCCGACTGAGCCTTAAATGTCTTCAATATCCATAAACAACTCTATACTGTCCAATTAGGCAGACAGAGATGTACTGAGCTGTCAGACAGATTTGCATGGCTAAGCACCTGAGATCCCGCAGATGATGGGGGGGAGGGTTCGTCAGGCCGGGAGAGAAAGACGAGCACAACGGATGACTTTCATTACTGCATTTTGCCTTTTTCCCAACACCCAATTACTGCCAGGATTAATTGATTACGTTACCTTTCCTTTCAAAGCCCAATGCAGAGGTTGCTGCCTCTTTCTTCCCCCGCTCTACACACATTTATTTCCTGTGTCCTTTTTTTTGAGTGTTTTGTTCATGTATAAAGCCTATTGCCCTGTTTCTCCTGTGGGGATTTAATACATTTCGCAATTTACAGGTAAGAAAAATCCCCCCTCCAAATCTGTTGCCTTGAAAAAGACAGCCATTTGTGACGGGCGATACCGGGTGTAATTAGGATTTATACTCTTCCGTGCCATCTCCATTGCCCCTGCTCTCCCCTCTCTCTCCGCAACAGGCCTGTCAGCGGTCAGGGAGCTTGGGAGAACGTGACACTTCCCTGAGTACGTCTGATGGGAGTGAATCATGCTTTTTAGATTCATTATGGCACTTTATTTTTCCACTGGGCCTTTTCTCTCCTGTCCATCCAGTCTTGGGAGTGAGACGTGTGAGGGTGTATTAAAGGACAGACAGTGTACATATTTCACGATATGTACGCGGTTCTGCACCGTGGACCAGCTGAGATGCTCTGCTCTCTGTCGGTGTCTGTTTTGTTGTACATGCTGGCCAGACAAAGAACTCAAAATGGCAAGTGTGTCTCGGTGCCGAGGAACATCGTCAAAGTCACATCAGGCTGTCCGTAATTTCTGGGTTAAAGCTGGTTATAGAGGGAGCGAGCAAGAAAGCGAATTATAGAAGCAGGGCTAGTTTTTCAAAGCTGCTGTAGCAGTGGATATCAACCTTTTTGACTTCAAGCTAAGCTGTTTTCCTCATGTGGACCAATAATGTCCCCACAAGGATTTCAGACATTTATCTGGACGTGCATAAACAAAAGCACACACACACGCACACCTAAACTAACCGTAACCGTAAACTACTTCTGAAATTACTTTATTTTTATACCAGATTTACAACTGAGGATATCCCCAAAAGCAGGTTTTTGGAGATTTTGTCAGGTTTTGCTCACTTCTGGGTCCACATTTATTTTCCCAGGAATTCCTACCCAGTATTTTAGAGCTTGAGACAAAATTCTCTATAAACCCAAATAATAATAAATATCTAGATTTTTAATTGTTTTAGCTTATTTTAATGCTTGTTTTGTCAAATCATTTAAAATCCCCCCTCGGAAGTTTAAGACCTAACTGAGTTTTCAGATAATGATAATTAAAATGGAAAAAGAGCCGATTTCGGATAAGTTATTAAAATCGATTGTATTGAATGAAAACATTGTGTAAACTATTTAAATGATTTAGAAAAAATTAAATAGCATTATGTCTTTTTATGTCTTTTTTTATTAAATACACATGGTATGGTATTTAAATGTTTAAAATCATTTAAATATATACATTTAATGTATTCATTCAGTATTTCGATTTTAATAACAAATCTGCCAGCATCTATTTTTCATCATTATGTTCATCTTTATCTAAAAAATGTATTATATATATATATATATATATATGTACATATATTTATAAATATAATACATTTTTTAGATAAAGATAAACAAAAGGATATATATTGTATGTATATGTGTGTATATAATATTTTAAATTATATTAGTATTATGTTATTTATGTTATATATTAAATAAAACGCTATATATAAAATAAAATAAAAACATTAAATAAATAATTAAAAAAATATTTTATATATATTTTTTATTTATTTAAATGTTTTTATGTAATATATAATATAAACAACAGAATAATAATATAATTAAAAATATTATATACATATATTAATAGATATTTTATTTACAAAAAACTTTTCACTGCACTGTAAAAAAATTCAGGTCTCCAATTGAAAAATTTTCTATTGACTGATCACATCTACATTTTTCAGTTGGCCAAATTGAATTTCTGTGAATTGATGCAATTTAATTCACAGAAATGAAATTTGGCCAACTAAAAAAATTAGATGTGATCAGTCACTAGAAAATTTTAAATCGGAGACCTGTTTTTTGTTTACAGTGTGTGTAACTTCAACAAGGCCCACAATTAATCTTTATTTATATTTCTTTGCAGTCATACTCAAGAACCCTCCAGAGAGTTAGCAACGTATGTAATGTGAAAATATATGCTTTTAATTATAAAATATATAAAATGAGATGTATAAATATGTTATTTTAGTACTTTTCTCACTAAATATTGTGTTTTCTGGCACTTCTGTGTTCTTTCAAAGCTTGAGACGGCGCTCCATTTGAAGCATGTTATTTTGATCCCAGACATTGGCACTGTTGACACCTCAGTACTTGACTGTCCCTCAAGCCTTTCCATCTCCCCGGCATCGCACTTCCATTGGAACTAATTAATAAAAGTGTTTAAATCGCATTTCCCCCCTCCTGTAGTAATTAACAGCAACATCTGTTAAGTTTCACTCAGCCTAGAAATAGCAGCCCCTATGCAAGCTCACAGAGAGAAATACAAAATGTGCAGAGGATCCGTTTAAACGTTTAAACCAGAACACGTGACCACAGCGGACAGGCTTGTTAGAATATGAGGTTTCTATCGATACGAAACCGATTGATTCGATCTCGTTTTAGTTTCTTGTCCTTATGCTCATTGCCAAGTGATCTTTGGTGCATTACAACATCTGATGCAAAGAAATCGATTTTGAAAGCTTTTGATTATGTCTGTTTTCTGAATCAGACAGATGGAAGGATCAATGAAGAGGTTAAGTAAGGTCGGAGCAAAGAGCCCCTAAGTACCGGCAAAACTGGCAGGACGTATGCTGATTTACTGGAGGTACTTTATATATTTTTCATGTGTGGACTCAACCTAGATGTGGTGGTGAACACTGCTGCCCATGCTTCAAAATGTCACTGTTCATTATTTTGTCAAGGCGATCTCAAATGGTAAACTGGTTGATAATTGGCTGAGATGCTTGTTGGGTTATTGACAACATAAAGTCTACATGCTGCATCTGTGGCATGCGCCAATTACAATACACATAAATGCACAACTTAAGTCTTTTTAAGTCTATCTCTACCTTGGAGGTAAAAAAAAAGAAAGAAAGTTTATAGAAAAAAGTCACTGAAATTTGAAATTATACCAACGGTCAAGCATGTTGGTGGAGGCGGGGGTGATGATTTGGGCTTGTTTTGCAGCCACAGGACCTGGGCACCTTACTTGCAGTCATTGAGTTGGCCATGAACTCCTCTTTGTACCTAAGTATTCTAGAGTCAAATGTGAGGCCATCTGTCCAACAGCTCAAGCATGGCCAAAACTGGGTCATGCAACCGGACAATGATCCCAAGCACACCAGCAAATCTATAACAAAATGGCTGATAAAGAAAATAATCAAGGTGTTGCATTGGCACAGTCAAAGTCCAGACCTCAACCCCACTGAAATGTTGTGGCAGGACCTTAAGAGAGCTTTGCATAAACAAATGCCCCCAAACCTCAATGAATGGAAGCAACGTTGTAAAGAAATTCTTCCAGAACGATGTGAGAGACTGATAAAGTCAATTACTTCAACAGATAATTTTTTATTCAGATGATTTTTTTTTTTAATTATGTCCTGATATGTAAAATCATAGATTTCAAAAGTGTGCACTTTGTTTTTCACATGACTATATATACAGTCTTGCTCAAAAGTTTACACACCCCTTGCAGAAAATGTGAATATCTTTAACAAATAATAGGGATCATACAAAATTCTATGCAATGTTATTTTTTATTTAGTACTGTCCTGAATGAGATATTTTACATAAAAGATGTTTACATATAGTCCACAAGACAAAAAAAATAGCTGAATTTATTCAAATGACCCGTTCAAAAATGTATGAACCCTTGATTTTTATCTTTTCATGAGTCTCTTGTTTGTCCTGAGCAGTTAAACTGCCCAACGTTCTTCAGAAAAATCCTCCAGGTCCTGCACATTCTTCAGTTTTCCAGAATATTTTGCATAATTGAACCCTCTCCAGCAGCGACTGTATGATTTTGAGATCCATCTTTTAACACTGAGGACAATTGAAGGACTCAAACACAACTATTAAAAAAGGTTGAAACATTCACAGATTCTCCAGAAGGAAACACGACGCATTAAGAGCCGGGGGGGTGAAGGGATGACATCAAAACCCGGAAGACTAATTCACCACTGGTTCCCTCAAGATTTTCCTATGTTTTTTTAAAATAATAAGGTCTGTGCTAAACATAACTTGACGATACTTGAACATTTTCCTCTACAACATAAATTACACACACCCATATTGAAAACGGGAATTTTGAATCTTTTATTTTTTTTTTGAAGTAACTAGATAAGAACGTTTGTGTCAGAGTTTGTGTGGGGTAAGAGTTTACGTTGTAGGAAAGTTCAAGTATCGTCAAGTTATGTTTACCACAGACCTTATTTTACTCATAAATTGAAAAAAAAACATAAAACCCCATAGGAAAATCTCAAGGGAACCAGAGGCAAATTAGTCTTCCGGGTTTTGTCAACACCCCTGCACCACACTAGGGTATGCATTGATTTAACTTTCCCGCCGAAACACGTCCCCTCAGCCGGACTGAGTGGCAGAAAAGCTGCTGCATAATAGGGGGGGAAACTGCGAAAACGTGAGTAAAACAAACACTTTTAAAAATTAAAGATTGGACTCAATATAAATGTTGCTTAGAACTTACCAAAGATCTCATGGATACTGACATGCAGCCAGGAATCGTGTTTCCTGACATTTATATTAGTCTGATTTTGTATAAATATAATATAGGTAGGTCTAAATCCGGGTGATCACTTATATCAATGTGTATCGTCATATTGTCCGGCCCTAAAACTTGTATGGTTTTTGTCAGTTTATTTAAAATATCAAAATAGGCAGAATATATGGAAAAATATATTTAATTGATTACTTCAATACAATATATAACAATAAAATGTATAGGGTATGATTTTCCCCCAAAATTCAACATATTGCACAAAATGACAAATGTAAATCCAGGTTTCGCTGCCTGGAGTCCAGTAGTTTCTGTGAATTGCAGCGCTCCATTTGCTTCTTTTTTCTGTATCTTTCGGCAGTCTGTAAAAATACTCAAATTAATCAAATTTATTTGTATAGTCAATCTCAAGGCCCTTTCCTGTTTTAGATGTGTTTTGTGTGTTTTTCGAGGCATTCATGCTCAAAACCAATGCTGCCACTCAGTCTTTTTGCCACTCAGTGTGTGTAACCACTGTCACTCCAGCCGGCGGTGACGTCACATACATACCCTCTATAGCTGCGTTCCAATTCAGAGGCGGCATCTTTCGAAGGCCGATTGCGTCGCCGCCGCGAGACTGTCCCAGTTCGAAGGCTCCTTTCGTTTCCTGTGAAATGAAGGATACAACAGATGGATCAACGGCAGCTGTCAAAGTTGCTAAGCGACAAGAACAGTCCTCCATTGGCTAGACCGTCCCATTGAATAACGCTCGGTCTGACCTTCAAGGCCTTTGAAGGTTGCAGTCTCTGAATTGGGCGGAGTATTGCAACTTGTATAGACCTTATGTAGCCCCGCCCCATTTCAGTGCTGTGCTCATTGTGTTCTGTCTTCCGGCTTGTATTTTCACAGCATGAAGGTAAGATCTTACGGGTTTATGAATGAACCGCTCTTTTTAGTCTTCCTTAGTCTATCTACTGACATTTGTTAAGACATCCGCTTCAAACATTACAATGCTCATAATAAGTTTTGTTAAAGCCACAATGTCATTTTTCGCGACTAGAGGCCGCTTATTCAAAACAAAGGCGTAGCTTGATGACGGCTTGTTTTCGTGAAGCTTTTATTATGCCAACGCAGCGCTCATTTTTCATATTAGATACAATTGTGTGTGAAAGTTACGTTATAATGCTACTCTTTGCGTTCGCTCGGCGGATACTATGAGACATTTGTTGCACACTGGAGTAAGCCAGATCAATATTAGACATGGTACTCGTGGTAAATCAAGAAAATGAGATTTAAACAATAAGACTAACTGTGTTGAGCTATATAACAATGATTAGTTTTCTATCAATGAATGTATCCAAAAAGTTGCTCACCTGTCTAATAAAACCCATAAGATATTAAAGCGTCTTTTTAAATAAACCAGAAATCGAGAGTAACGCGAGGGTATGATGTCATTGATAGGTGACGTGCGGACACGGTGCGTGTCCTGATTAAAATTGCTTATTTCTATGGATTTAAACATTCTTGGTAACGGTTGGGATAATGTAAGTACTCAAGTCAACAAAATATATATATATATATATAACATTGTTCTAGTGGTTTTTGGATATTTTAATCCAAAAATCTTACATATTGTGCCTTTTACTCTACAATAAGTAAATCCACTTCACCAGCTCATTTTCTCATTGACAGCGATGCCATGGAAATATACCGAGCTACCTCAAAAACGGTGACTTAGTTATGTGACTTAATTTATTATATCTTATTAATCTCAGGTAAAAAAAAAACATTAAAAAAATATTTTGGGTGGAAGCTGAGACTTTTTGAAACGCCACTCCGCCAAAACATCACATGAAGCTTGCGTGCCTCAGGTTTAGTACCGGGGCTCTACACTAAATCAGTTGCTGAGATTAGACAGGAGGTATCCCATGAATCAGGTTGCACTGGCTGCTTATAATCACTTTTGTGTGACAAAAAACTAATTGAACTCAAGCTGTTTTGTGTACACGAGTATGACAAGAGCTAATGGGATAATTTGAAATACAAACGGGTCCTCACTTTTTCATCATTAATTACTACTAATTATATGAGCAAGCGCACACTCTCGTTGAGGCACCTATTACAGGATTTTGTTCTTGAATGGTGTATATCACAATCAGAATGTCAGCGCTGTGTCTTAATTGTCTTAGTGTCTTCGCTGTCATATCTAAATGTTCTCCCTGATTACACTATGACACCTGGAGGTATGAATGACAAACTGTGAAGTCATATTTGTATATCATGATGATAAACATAATCATAACTCAAATAGCCTTTTAAAAATCTTTTACATATTTTGTACACCTCATAATATGAGAGGTCTGATTCAGGCTAAATAGACAATTTCATGTTTGAAAAGGAGGAAAATATATCTGTTTTTCTTATTTTCATTGTTCGGTCTCGTACGCTTATGGTTGTGTTTGCGTTGTCTATCTTTATTGAGTACTACTTTGTGGAAGATTATAAAATTACATTGGAACCTTTCATCTTTGTCTTCGTGCCTTCATCTGCAGAGCAACCATTACAGAAGACCGGACCAAATATAGATTATACAGCGAAGTTTGCTGCGGTGACTTTTTTGTGTTCACCAATGAGTTCTTTCGTCTTGCCATCACCTGCCCCTATGACGACGAGACCCTGAAGTCTTTGTTCTGGATTTGGGCCAATTACCACCGCCCTATAGATCTCCCAGACACCGCTGGATTAAACTGGAGAGAAGCTATAATCTGGTGTCTGGAGAGCATCTCTCCCCGATCCAGAACACAGCCGGACCCAGAGCCTATTACACCACCTGTGACCACAGAGAAATCGGGTGAGCCCCCTGCAGATGGAGAGCTACCACCAACTGTGACGTGTCAGCCAGAGCCCGAGGACGAGTGGAAAGCACCCGGAAGAGGAGTTCCCCAGTCAATCTGACCAGGGGTGTGAGCCCGCAACATCAGTGCCCGAGAGTATATTGGTGGAATTAGGGACTGAGGACTGGCTGATGGACTTCAGGAGGTATCGTCGATCCGTCCCCCCATTCCACCCCGTTTCTTATTCGCCATCGCTGTTTTTAGACGGCAATATAGACTGTTTGGACTGTGTCAATCAGGATTCAACGCAGTTTCTAAACTGCACAGAGACTTGCATGGACGATATGTTATTACCTGCAACCCTTCACAGTCTCCATCTGCCTACGTTGCCGACCCTCTCAGCCAGTCCTCCAGCCCTGCCTCTGCTGGAGGTGTGCAGCCCTTCGCCATCTCCGGAATCGTCATGCCGTGACGTCGAGCCTCAGGTCCAGCAACCTCCATCAGCGCTGGAATGAGTGGATCCGGTGGCTCCGCCTCCGTCCTCTGATCACCCCACTCAGTCTCGGCCCGTCGACCGGCAGGCAACGCCCTGGCTCCTCCCACCTTCGGCTCCACCAGACCCCCTCGTCCTTTCGACTCAACTGGGTTCCATCATCCCAGCGGCTCCCCCTTGGTCAGTCGTCATACCACCTCCGTCACGGACTTGTGGATATTCCGCTGCGCTCCGTTCTTCCACCCCTACAACTGCATTGGGCTCCTCCTTCCCTTCGGACTCAGCTCGGTCCGTGGTCACAGCGGTATCGTCTCAGACCTCATGTACTCTGGCTCCTCCTCCGACGGTTGTCGCCACGAGGTCGCCTAGTCCTCCGATGCCAGCGATGTCACTGCTTCATCGGCTCTCCATCTGCGCCCTGGGATCTATCGGCTCCGCCTTCATTGGTTGTCCCCCAGATGTCGACAGTCCCATCTACACCTTGGCGCTTCCCTCCCTCATCTCCTCCGGGGCCTGTCATCACTGCCAGGCTCTGGGGCGAACTATTATCGACACCGCAAGGGGATCGTCATCGTCCACTTGCCACCATTCCTCTGTCACCGCCTCCTGCCACCATCCCTTCACCTCATCGTCGTCCACTACAGAGCCCCCACCTTTCCTCCCTTGTCTGCTCTTGCGGCGCGACGCCACGTTTTTTCGGAGGGGGCGTAATGTCAGTTATGTTTAGTTTGTTTTCATTAGTCACGTCCAGTGTTGGGGGTAACGAGTTACAAAATAACGGATTACAGTAACGATATTACTTTTTTGGGTAACGAAGTAAAGTAACGCATTACACTAAAAATATTGGTAACTACACTACTTTACTAGACTATAGGAACGCGCTTTCCTGCGTTACTCAAGCCGCCTTTGCCTGTGTGTAAAGATCTGATATGTTTAAGTGCTGCGTGCACCGTTGCCATAGAACAGTGTTTCCCAACCGAGGTGCCGTCTGACAAGAGCATGGATGCCGTGTAAAAGTCCTTCAAATTCTCTCTTTGTAAACTTTGTTCAATGCATATAGTGCTGCAGTATGTTCGAATACCAGTCATTTTCGCCGTCATCACAAATGAGAAGTTGCGCGCGCTGTGAGAATATTTTGTCTATGTGCACTCATCCGAAAGCGCGCACACGTCTCACAGTGCGCAAATATTGAGTTCTCTTTCAAGTTTGGCTCTTGAACGGACAAACTCACACAAAACTATGTCAACATGCCCATCTTGATGAGTATCCTAGCAGACATAGTCTGTATATGCCTTAAAACGACGCATATCCGAGCATTGGGTCTTAAAGGGGCAGTATTATTAGGTCTTAAAGGGGCAGTTTTATTAGGTCTTAAAGGGGCAGTAGCCTTTACTGCTGTCTGTTTAATGTCAAACAACAAAAGACAAGGGCATCACTCACTGCTCTTGATTGAATAGATTTTGTAAATTTAATAGGATTAATGTTTAATTTATACAGTCAAATATGCAATGTTATTTTACATTTGATTTCTGTACCTGAAAACTAATGTTAGACGTACCTGAAAAACCTGAAAAGCACTGTTTATTTTATTAGTGTCTTTGCTCAATAGTATTTATTTGTGCTGCTGCTTGTATTTAAATTATTTGTTCTTATTATTTTCTTTATCTTTATTTGACCGTAGTCCTTTTTGTTTGTTTGGGGAAACACTGCCATAGAGCCATGATGTTTGTCCATATATCTACACGGTAAATTAAGAAATGGGAAAGTAAAGTAATAAGTAGTGTAGTTACTTTTCAAATACAGTAACTAGTAAAGTAATCTCATTACAATTTACAGATGTAACTAGTAACTAGTAACTAATTACTTTTTTTGAGTAACTACCCCAACACTGGTCACGTCTTTGTTTGATTTTCCCGCAACACCTTTGTTACCATGGTCACGTCATTATGAGTTTGTTTGGTTCAGCTGTGTGTAAGTATCACCTTGTTATTTGCACTATTTAAGTTCCTACTTTACTTCTGTTCATTCTTTATTGAGTGCTACTCAATGGAAGTTTACTACTCAGTGGAATATTATTAAATTACATTGGAACCTTTCATCAGAGCAACCGTTTCTATTATTTTACATTATATTATATTAATTATATTACACTAAATTTAAAATGGGTTATTAATGCTGTTGCATTACATGCTCACAAAATCTTGTTGCAAATAGACATTATAGCATAAACTTATGACAGACTTTGCAAACACTACTTTTATTATTACTTCATTATTATTTATGTAGTGGTTTTAATGATATATTAATATACTATATTATTATATGAATTATATTATATGAATTAATTATATTACGAAATTAAAATGGGACATTAATGCTGTAACAGTAAGTGTCTTACACATAGCTAACATAAACTTACGACAGATTTTGCAAACAATACTTGTTAATACTTCATTATCATTTGTATTTTTTATATTATATTATTATATTATCAACCTTTTTTAAAAAATCTTCAGAATGAAATGTTATGCCATCACAAAATGATTGTGAATACCTTGCAGTAATTTACTGCTTTTCTTGCTCTTGCATTTTCATAGAAATGGCGACCAGCAACAGTTCGGCCCCATTAAGGCAGCACGTCTAATATTCATTGTGCCGTATATTCTTCCGATTGGACAGACTGCATCATCCCAGCTCATTTGTGCATTTTTAATTGTTGTTTTTTACTCAGAGCTCATCCTTAGGGAGACAGTCCGGTCTCTCCGAAAGGTTAGTGGTCCCTGATGCAAGCGCAGTGCTGGATTTCACATAATGTCATGTCTTTGTTAGCATTTTCACTGTTAATAACGTAGTCACCTGACATCAGCCCGCCACACCAGAGGCATGGTAATGCAGCGGGGAAATGCGATCTCCTTTCCAAAAACAATTACTGTTGAAGAGTATCGTTTTTTTTCTCCAAACGGTTGTTTTAGACATCATTCAGAGATTCATCAGTAATCAAGGGTTAATTTCACACTTCACTGAATGGCCTGTTTTAATCCCTATTCACAGTAATTAAATCTGTCTAATAAAGTGAGCACTTTTCTCTTTATTTTTTTGTTCGCACTTTATTATTTTTTTTATTGTTTTACACCCTTCACGTCTCATCTCCTGAGCAACACGTCATCTCGCCTCGGTGACAGGCCGAATCTATCCCTAAAATTAAAACATTCCTGACCTATCTAAGATGACAGGAGACGCAGAGAGAAAAAGTGATAGAGTTAGAAAAGAGGGGGGAAAAAAGGGATAAGCATGAGAGAAGTTGAAAGAGATCCCTCACAAAGCTCGTCAGGAGTGCGAAGAATAGCTGACAATCGTTTTTTTTTCTCCTTTTCTCTTTCTCTCTCTCACGCACTTCCATTTCAGACGAGTGGAATGTGAAGATTTGACCCTGTCAATCAGGACCGGTGACAAGTTTAATCACGGAGCGCCCTCCACAAAATCATGGCTAAATAGGAATGCAAATAATAGAGCACCAGGGCCTCTTATAAATGCTAATCAAGAGGGCTAATCAGCTGACAGGACTACAGATCCTCCTCGTTCAAGGAGTCACTCAAACTTACTTTCTCCTCTCTTTTATGCTTTCCCCCCTTTCTCTTTCCCCATTACAGGCTATAAATCTGCACGTCTGCTTGGAAGGAAATCCAAAAAGATCTCTAGCCGGCTTCCCGTAGAGCAGAGCAGTATGATGGTATCAGCGTTGAGGAGCAACCTATTAACGCTACTAATTTACAGGTAAAGTGTGTAATTTCTGCGCCATTAAATGGAAATGCTAAATACTGTCAAACACATCCTAGTCTGCAATTGGTCAGATAGTCCTGCCCCAAACTCACATGATTGGCTGAGCCAGTGTTGCTGTGTTGGGCTCCTTCTCCTTCACTAATAATTGCATAGATTATTTGTATTTATACTACAGGGCTGTTGAATGCTTGAATCTGATTGTTTAACGAACGTTCTAAGGTGTGCAATTATTTTCAGGGAGATTCACGGCTAAAGTAGTTCCAGGCAGGTCTTGATCGCATTACAGTTCCTTATCACTTCGCCAAATGATTTCAGTTATTTCAAAGGTCCTACAGCCGACAAGAGCAAAACAACCAAAACATACAACGACACTGACAGAGCAAATAAATATAGTAAACAATAGGATAAAAACAACAAATTATTTCCATGTTTTTTGCCACAAAATTACGTTTTATTAGGCTTTGTACGGTTTATCTCGCTTTGTCTCCCACACAAACGCACACACACATACAGTATGGACACACACTCGCAGAGAAACGTGATGTCGGCGCTGCTCTGTCAATTTTATCAGTAAAATAGTTTAGCAACTTAAAAGCTACATGACATTTCTCACTAGCAAGGTAATAAGGGCACTGATCTTGAGGCAGATAAACTTACAGTTTCGCTCTCTTTCTATCTCTCTCTCACACACACACACACACACACACACACACACACACACACACACTCACACAAGCAACACTGCTTTGTTTACCGTTTATATATCTGCAGTCCTAGTTTCGGTTTCCCTTTTTGAATGACAAAAATCTTCTTGATACCTGCTGATATAGACAGATATTGACTTACACGCCGGCACAGCATGCACATACAAGTTGCAAGGCCGCCTTTAGTCCTTTTGGTGTGTTCAAGCGCAGCTTTTTGGCCGAAATGCAGTCAGTCAGATTTCTTCAACACTAGTTCTTTGACATCGGATTGGTGTGTCCCGGGCTTAAGGCCGTGCTCATGCAGCAAGATCCTTAATAAATACCCTCAAAACTAATTTAAACACCGGTCACACCAAACGCGAAAAGAGTGTCTAGTGCGAGTGATTTCAATGTTAAGTCAATGTAAAGATGCGTCGACGTGCGCCTGGAGGTCCTGCAGTGCGATAGATGCGCTTCGGGCGGCGCGATGAATGCGATTCCGCCTCATTCACGCGTCAACCGTCTTGCACGCAAGTGATTTTATTTGGTGCTTTTTGTGCATTTGCGTGTTTGAAGTGAATTTGCGTCTGGCGCCCGAGTTGGAAAATCTGAACTTTGACGTCTATTCACGCCACGTTAACCAATCAGGAGCCTGCTCGCTGCTGTCACATGGTAAAGTGACATGATGAGAAACCCCACATAATTAAAAAATACTACTGTTATTGTGTCACAAAATGTAGTTTTAAGACTTTTTCAGGTGAGAATGTAGTTGTTTAAAGCTCAAATCTGTGGTTTATTTATAAAGAGAGCGCCTATTTAAAAAAATGTATCTTGCGTTTTTGGAGTAGTGAGATCCAAGCGATCACCGGGAGCTCAGCGCTCATTAACCCCGGTGAGAGCAGCCTTTCCTCGGCCAGTCCTTCTGACGTTTGCCTCTGTAGTGGTTAAACATGAGATAGAATTTGTCTTGTGCAGATCTAACGGCCGATCTTTGTTGTCATGAATCTATAATTTGTTGTCTGCCAAATCGTTTTGACTAAGGGGAAAAAGAGAAGTTTCATAACTTTATTTTTTAGGATATTTAAATATACATGCAGTGAAGATAATGTAGGTAGTGCGTTGCCTGGACCACATTTGTGTGGCTATTAATGTTTAATATATTTTTTTAATGAAACGTGCGTCTTTATCGCTTCAAACGCTCGATTTATACACACGTCCAATTCGCTGTGGGCGCGGGCATGGATTCAAAATGTTCAAGTGTCCAACTAGACACGATTTTGACACTCTATCCGTGTTTGGTGTGAACGCAGTATTATACAGACCTACAGATGACTGGACCATTCAATAACCTACTGTACACAAAGCACCTCTTCGCTCGGGCTATAACATACCTTTTCTTACTCTTGTATATATGTTTAAGATCAATAACTATGTATGAAATATAATTTGAACATGTTTATAAGGCCATAAAGAGTATGCTATGCGAGTTTTGCATATGTGTGGATTCAGTTGACTACATTCTTTCGTAAATTTCGAATAAATGTTAGTACGAAAGTTACTGGTGAATCAAGATTTATTCGTGAAAATGTTCAAATGCAGTTTTAACGCACAGATTGCCTACACATGGTTAGTAAATTAGATGCAATGTTCATGGGAATCTAAAACTAACACCTTAAACATTTGTATTACTTAAAATTGTTATTGTTGTTTATATATCTGTGTGGTTTTTATGCTTTAAGACAAACCAAGTTTTGCTGAGCCAACACCATTGCTTTGAGTATTTTCTCTTTAAAACTGTAGTGAACCAAAGTCTCAAAAACGCGGTTTGAAATCGCTAGTGTTTCTGGCGTCACAAACTACCGTGTAACCAATCACATCAAAGCGTGGGCGGGCTTTAGCATTAACTATCTTCTGAAGCAGTGGGCCGAGTCTCAAGAGAAGCCAGGTTATCCCATTACCATTCTGATATATCGACTTGTAGACAAGCCTGATTGAGTAAGTGGAGGCGGGGCTCATTTACATATTAATGGTTCAGTCAGTGTATACGAAATGAACCAAGGGTGTAGTTACATTCATAAGACATGAATAAAAAAAATTCACAGGCAAAAACATTTAAATATGTAATATTGGTGAACAAATATAAGCTTTAAGGGATAAAATGATTGACTACAGGGGACTTTCATGAAAATAAAAAAATTTCATACTTTGTTGAAGTATAAAATAACTGAATAAATGACACAGACACATAACAGTGTTGCATCAATCTGCACTGTTCCCTCGCCGTGTAGACATGGTGAAAGTCAAAACATAAGAGCACATCAATTGGTTCATCAAGTTGCAAATGAGATAAAGTTCCTTATTCAATTCACTGGGTTATCCATAAATAGGCTTTACCACATGATTGTTTCATAGAAATTGTTTTGTTAAACTTCCAGAAAAAGATAACTATATCATGATATGAACTGTTACTGTGATATAAAATGACTCATAAGTGATACCGCCCACCCCTACCGTCCCGTGTGACTATTGGTTAACGTTCAGCGGTCCGCCCACTTCTGCTCTATTTGTGCAGATGTAACATGTCAATTATGCCCACCTTTGATCTTGAAGTAGTTATTTTTCTGCGTTTCTTCCTTCTGTGGAGGAAATGGCTATATTTTTAGGCATTATAAACTGTGCTTGATAGAACCCCCCCCCCCCTCCTCTCAGCGAGATGAAGTAGCTGTCTGTTTCAGAACCATGTAAATGAGGCCTTGCCAATCCACAGCTCTGTGATCCGACTCAGAAGTGAAGAGCTCAGTGGAGACTTTGAAATGTTGATTTAAGCTTGGTTTGAGGATGGCGAGTCCCCTCGCCGCACCTTTAAAAATACAGTTGATCTAAGTTTCATGTGTGCTTCAAAGTTGTGAAGGTTGCCTTTCTCTTCCCAATTGTCTAAGATGTCAAAGCTAAATGTGAAGATCCGCTCTGCCACGCCTGCATCAAGAGCGCGGCGTGATTGTTTGAAGTCCGCAAAATCACAGACGATAAGACTGAAGCCAAGGCAGTCACTGTCTTCTGGAGACTGTACTTGCTTTTGTGCTTTGTGTTCTTTTTTGCACCATGTGTTTTCCATTCTCAGAAGTTTCAAATGAGGAGGGTTGGATTCACACAAACTACTTTATTGCATTTGTTAAAAGGTACTTTTTTTCTCGCAAAAATGAAAATTCTGTAATACCCTCATGTCGTTCTAAAACAGAAGGCTATTTTTCTTTTGCATGGAACACAAAAGGAGAATTTCTGTGAAATATTCTCATAGTCAAAAAGCTCCATTTGGTGCAACATCACAAGACTTCTGAAGTCATACGGTGACTTTGTGTGTAAAAAAAAAAAAGACTTATTGAGGTCATAATTTGCTCTCAAAATTCATTCTCTATTGGGGATATTCAAATTGACCCAAAGCAAAATTCCTTTCAGGGAAAGTCTGTTCACGCAACGACCATATTTGCATATATCTCCGGCCCTCTATTTCGGGCATACAAGACCAAGTCCTATATGTTAGAGTACACACACACACACACACACACACACACACACACACACACACACACACACACACACATACACATCTATATATATATATATATATATTAGGGGTGTAACGGTACACAAAACTGACGGTTCGGTACGTACCTCGGTTTTGAAGTCCCGGTTCGGTATGGATTCGGTACAGCAGTTTTACAAAATTGCTTTTTATTCATTTTTATTCAACAGTGGTTTAATGAAAAAAATTGTCTGTCCTTAAATTAATTAAATTATAACTAAAAGTTTCTTAAAGATAATGCTGTAAACTATATAGGGAGCCCTTACTTACATATAGCTATTAAAGATTAACAACAGAGCCCAAACTATTAGCCTAAATTCAGTTGCTATTTATTTTTAGATATAATAATCAACACTCATAAGCTTCACATAAGGCAGTTTTTGCATTAACTTCTAAATCTAATTATTTGTATTCGTTGTTGAAATATAATCATTTAGTGGCTGTAATTTTCATGACAGGTTTATTTAAACATACATTAAACAAGACATCACTAACAGGCTAAGTAGGCTATATAATGAATATATATAGGCTAATATAATGAATATAACGGCTAATATAGTGCATGTATTCAGTGAAAGAGTTGATTTCTCTAGTGAGCTAACAGCTGTGGACACTGAATGACTTCTGAGTAAACGTGATTCTGCATGACATTGTTTACAAGCAGTTTTATTGTCTTTCCGCGGTTGAAACGCAAATGGAGCGATTACACGACATATGATACATTTCAGCAAGTTGTAATGTATCCTCAACACACCTTAAGATGTATTAATTTATGTTCATTCTTTAGGAAGAGATGATCGCATTGACTCGCGCGCTGCCGCCTTAAGTTGAACTGATACGCGTCTATAAGTCACGTCACCACTAGTAAACACAGATGGAGTGATTACATGACATATGATACATTTCAGTAAGTTGTAATGTATCCTCAACATACTTTAAGATGTATTAATTTATGTTCATTCTTTAGGAAGAGATGCTCGCATTGACTCGCGTGCCGCCGCTTTAACTTAAGTTGAACTGATACGCGTCTATCAGTCACGTCACATTAAAGAGCGTTAAAACGGCATTTATCGTTTGAATTTCGTGATAAAATGGACTGAATACTTAATATGTTCGTGTGGGAACTCGGATTGAAGTGTGTTCCGCGCTTACAACAAGCCGACTGTTAACTGTTAAAGATTACATTCATAACCGTTCGGTACACACGTGGACCGTACCGAAACCCCTGTACCGAAACGGTTCAATACGAATACGTGTACCGTTACACCCCTAATATATATATATATATATATATATATATATATATATATATATATATATATATATATATACACACACACACATGTACATTATTAAATCAAATATCATACACAAATATCAATCATATGCACACTTGTCTGAACTAGATATTAATATATGATTAATATAAACCAATGATTTTCTCCTTATTGTTGTCACTACTAGAGCAAGCTCCTGATTGGTGTTAACGCGCCGCGAATATCCGGCAAAGTTCCGATTTTTCAACTTGCGCGATTTGCGCATCAAACACTCCATTCGCACCGTGTCATTCACGCGCAGCAGAATGTCTATTCGCGTCTTTGTATTGACTTAACATGTAAATCAATCGCGCAAAACGCTTCATTCGCGTCAGGTGTGAATGCACCATAAGAGTGTTCCAGAAGCTATAGGCTCAAAACCAGAGTAGAAAATAGTCTATTACTTGTTCATTATGATGTTTTTGAATGTAAAAACCATGTGAACGTCATAAGTTTACCTCAGATAACAGTACAAAAAAATTAAAAAAGCCAATTCATGACCCCTTTAAAGGGGGGGTCTAATGCTATTTCATGCATTCTGACTCATTTACACTGTTAAAAATTTAGATTCTCATGCTAAACATGGGCAAAATAAAAAAAAATGAGTTGGACGTATGACGGAGTATTTCTGTGCCAAATACACTTCTTCAGGATTCGAACAAGTTTCGGAACGTTTTCCTGGATATGCGCATGTGCACATCAACCAGAACTAGAGCAGAGTGTCAACAACGAGCTTCGTTCGGGTTACGGAAGCCGTCGGCAGTGCTGTCATTTTGTTTTTAGACCACGAAATCAACAGTGTCACTAAAGAAGTGTGTTTCTGGTTGTGAGGGAAATATAACCTTGTTCAGCTTCCCAAATAACCCAGCATTATAAGAAAACAGTGGATGCAGTTGGTTTTTCCAGAGCAGCAACAGAATTCTGCAAGTGTGTTTGTTCCCAGTCATGAGGCAAAACTGCATCAAATGTCTGTGTTTTGTGCACATAAGTGCATATAATGTCAACAATACATACACATATAGTGAATTGAAAGGTATCCTGGGAGTGCGTGTGTGTGCTCGAGATTCTTTAGCTTCACCCACTGCACGTCTTCATGAGTTCGGCTATTTTTGGAAAGAATCTGTACAGTGTGTCTGTCTTTTATAAATATGATAAAACTAAAGACTCTTTGGCCATATGAAGGATGCAATACTACTCTATAGGTACTCAATATTAACATGAGATTGGCAGAAACTATGTGTTTCCCTTTCAAATTTTGACTCTTTGCCAACAGAATGAAAGCCTATTAACAAAGATTGCATCATTTTATAGTCAAATGGCCCTGGCATTAAAAATTGCCGTTTTAATGGGTTTCAATGGGGACATTTTTGTCCAAAAGGTCCTGAGAGGAACTATTTTGTGTACCTAGTGCAAGATAGGGGTGAAATAGTAAAATTCCAATAAAAAAACACACCTGTGCCAAAATCTATGCAGTTGGCATTAACACAAGCAAAATTATCAAATTAAAAAGAAAAATTCAAACATGTTCATAAGGTCGCAAAATGGTAAAATATGACTTTTAAAATGTACAGACACAGTAAAATGCAATGTTTTGCAAATAAGACTGGTTGCAAGGTGGATTTAGTTGTACGTGCACTCTTTCACTCCTCCTCCCCTTCGTATGAGAGCTGACTGTTGATTTGCTGGCTGATAGTTAACAGCAGACCTTTCTCACACACCCCCCGAGGTGAAGATTCAACCCACCGACCACCCTCATCGCCAGACGTCTCCCCAGGCATCAACAACATGTGGCCATCGTCCAGCCGACATCTCCCCAGCGACGGGCAGCCGCTGCTAATGATGCCCCGTGTTTGGCAGTTCAGAGGCCTGTTTGATCAGGTATCAACCTTGCGTGTCAATGATCTCCACAGATATCGCCGCAGAGAGCAGAATGGAGGCTGAGGTTCACAAGGATCTGTCATCAGATCAATCAGCTCTCCTCACACCCTGTCAACCAGTCAGTCTCTGGGACCGAGGGCCATCAAGGGCCAATGCCTTGCCTTTGGATGCACTTTCTCCTGAAGCAATGGAAGATTTTCATGTCTAATGAGGAATGGGTTTGTGGAATAAAATTGTGTAGGTGGTTGATGCATACAACTACTGTAGGTCGAGATTGTTGTCCATCAACTACATGGCAAAAAGACACCATAAAACCACACCTGTCCTCTTTTTGCTGCTATATTAGCTTCGACTTTTCTGGCAAGGCTCATTTAGATGTAGGATTTGCATAAGAGAAGTCATTTAGTTCTTAATTCAACTCATACCAAAGGTGTTCATTAGGGTTCAGGTCTTGTATCGTTCAGGTCAGTCAAGTTCTTCCACAGAAGACTTTTGCACATTGCACTGGGTCAATGGAGATCACATGGGTGTATGCTTGATATTCTGCATCTGTTAGTAATGGCCAAACCATAGACTGTAAAAAAAAAAAAAAAAGATGGCCAACACACCTTCACTCTCTACCATTTCCGCCAATGTCCAAATATGGCACTGCTCAGTAGTGAGCATAAAGTGGAGCCGCAGAATCAAGGCCACGCCCACACTCCCGCACAATCTGTTAGTACAGTATACTGCAGAACAACTCATCATGTGGGTGTGAAATAAACCGTTATGAAAATTAAAGAAAGTTAAAGCTCCAATCTCCTGAAAATCCAGAAAAAAAGTCTGTTGGTACCTCAGTGACAACTGCTCAGAGAAGCAGTCAACCATGACGTCACACCCCCTGTTTATAGCATCAAATCACTAACCAAACTTATTTTAAAAACGAACACTTGAACTTACATCAGCATGATAAAAACTGGCCAAAATGTCAGAAACCATCTTTGGGTTTCTTGTAATTTGATTGTTTAGTTCAGGGGTGTCCAAAGTCGGTCCTGGAGGGCCACTGTCCTGCAGAGTTTAGCTCCAACTTGCCTCAACACACCTGTCTGGAAGTTTCTAGTATGCCTAATAAGACCTTGATTAGCTGGGACAGGTGTATTTAATTGGGGTTGGAGCTAAACTCCGCAGGACAGTGGCCCTCCAGGAGCAGGATTGGACCCCCGGTTTAGTTTTTCTCACGTCCCATTTGATAACATGGAGAGGGTGGGGTTTATGAGCTATATTGGGACCAGCCACCGGGGGTGATCGAAACGTTTTGGCCTCACTTTTCAGGACTTGTGTAGCACGCTTGGGCCAAACAGGCTACTTGTGAAGAGGGTGTACACTGACTTTCGGCCATGTTGTGTACCCAATAGAGTCTAATAAATGATAGGCCCCAGGCCCTGTAGGCCTGCACAGAACCTTTAGAATGCTTTACCCCTACAGATTTTGTCTGGGCCTGCATTTGTCAATCACATTATGAGTGCGGCGAACACATGACCTTCACGCTTTCCCTAAAAGCCACCCGTCTGGATTCCCTCGGACTGGGTTCTAGGGGGTGAAGAGAGGTTCTGGATGACAGGTCTGTCTGCTATTTTTACAACCCGGTCCGATAATGTTGGGGAAATTGACAGACTACCAAATGATGTGTTGCAGAGTGGCATGGTTGCTGACAAGGAGACCTCTTCACGCAGGAGGGCACAGGCTGCTGACACCAGGGATAATAGCGGCGCGCAGAGCCCATTGTGTGTGTCCCCCACACATGGCATTTGGAACTGAGCGGCTTCTATCCCTACGGACAAACGAACCGTGCTTGGCCGGGGAATGTCAGGCTTCGCGCCTTTCACTCAGCTCACTTGAAGGATCTTGGCAGGGGCTGCTCTCTTAACCCTGGAATTCATTAATAATTAGCTTAATTGTGTGAGGCAGGGGTTGGCCGTACCCGAGACGCCGTGTGAATTCTTGATTGCTTTTCTCGTTTTTCCGAAGACCCTTTGATCAGTGCATGCATTTGTACATGTTTTTACCTGTGGAATGATGTGTAACTTTCTCTTCTTTTCTTTCACAGCCCATTCACCCAATCACTTCGCATAAACTTATCAGCAAGCATTGATTACTCCTGGTACTGCTGCATTGTGTGTTTGGACTGCTTCACTCTCATTGGATTGCTCAGGAAAAAGGCAAGTTGGCATCCTCCATCTATGCCACTTACTTGTTTTCATTTTGCCCGGGGGCTGCTGCCAGCGTCAAGGGCCTCTCTTTGCAATGTGACAGCTCCATCTCAAGGGGTCTGGCTCCACCTTGCAAAAACAGCACATCAAAACAAACAAGGCCTATGCCGCTTAAGAGAGAGCCGCGATCAGTACCGCCCTTCAACCGCCAGAGCGCAAGAGGCAATCTTCCCCAGTCTTCCGCGGCTCTGCCAGTCTGTCCTGCAATTCAGCATCATCTCTACGGGAGGCCCCCGCTTCTGTCATCCTATGGAACCACTGAGGAGGTAATTACAGATTTTGCAGCGTAGAGAATTTCTGGAGACGGACACCTGCCTTAAAAAATTACGCTCTTCCGCGCTCGACATTCCCACCCCTGCTCCTCCTTCCGCACTCTATTCCAATCCACGGAAAGACTGAGAGATTGTGCTTCTGCTGATCCCCTACCCAAATGCTGCCGGCAACAGGAGCCTCTTGTACATTAAATAAAAACTGTCACCCTGGGCAACGTGTGGCACCGAAGCATTTATTCTGTCTCACATATCCTGGCACTTAGAATTATTTCCTTCATGCCTGATAACCAAATTACAATATGGCAGGTCTCCCCGGAGCCACGGGGATCGTTAGTGCCAGCTCACAACATACTTTCAACTGATGTGGCATTTCATGTACAGCTGCCAATCAAAGTCTGCGGAAGGGAAAGATGCAAATGAGGGCGGGCCCGGCAGTGTTGCAATTACGGTTGTGTGTGTGTATGTGTGCATACGTGCGAATGTATAATCCCTCGTCTTTCCAGAAGATAGACAGCTGCAGTCTGAACGCAGTTCCCCAGCATTTCTCTGTGCTAACTCTACTCTGAATGTGGGGTAAGCAAAATGGCAGGTGAAGGGAATTACTGTAGCGCTGCTGGATTATGAGCTGTCGTATGCTTCTCTCAGGTCTCTGAGTGGGCTGAAAGCTCCATCCTGAGGTGGAATCGCAGTGTTCGCTGTGCGAATGGCAAACAGAGAACAGTTTAGTGAACTTGCAGTTCTTCAAAATAAAGGGGTGACACAGAAAGACCCGACTTGTTTAGAGATGGAAGCCTGGTGAAGAGTTGTGTTTTTTTCCATATTAAATATAGTGGCTTGGTGATAGGGAAGAGGGCCTTTAGTTCAAGAGTTAATGTGCAGGTAAAATCAAAGTCTTAAATCAAAAGGTCCCACTTTATATTAAGTGTCTTTAACTACTACGTACTAACTCTAAAATCAACTATTTGTTTTTACATTGTACCTATAGTTTAAAAAACTGCAGGTACTTATAGCTGTACTTGATTTCTGCAATTACACTGTTTACCCTTCTCTAACACCTTAACTCACAATTAAACCAATACCACCAAACCTGTCCCGTAACCTTACCCACATCCCACCACAATAAGTGTTTTGGGTAACACTTTATTTTACAGTCTTTGTTACATATGTCACATCGAAGCTTGTTTCCACTACAGAATGAAAAAAAAGGTAATTGCGACTTTTTATCTTGAAATTCTGACTTTATAACACGCAAGTGCAAGTTATAAAGTCAGACTCAGAATTGTGAGATATAAACTAAAAATATTTTTTTTTCCCCTCAGAATTGGACCTTATATCTCACAATTATGAGAAAAAAGTCAGAATTGCGATATATAAGGTAAAAATTGTGAGTTCTAAAATCAGAATTGCGAATTCTAAAGTCAAAATTGCGAGTTCTAAAGTCAGAATTGTGAGTTATGAAGTCAAAATTGCGAGTTATAAAGTCAGAATTGCGAATTCTAAAGTCAGAATTGTGATAAAAATGTGCAATTGTGAGTTCTAAAATCAGAATTGTGAGTTCTAAAGTCAGAATTGTGAGTTCTAAAGTCAAAATGGCGAGTTCTAAAGTCAGAATTGCGAGTTCTAAAATCAGAATTGTGAGTTCTAAAGTCAGAATTGTGAGTTATAAAGTCAAAATTGCGAGTTATAAAGTCAGAATTGCGAATTCTAAAGTCAGAATTGTGATAAAAATGTGCAATTGTGAGTTCTAGAATCAGAATTGTGAGTTCTAAAATCAGAATTGTGAGTTATAAAGTCAAAATTGCGAGTTCTAAAGTCAGAATTGCGAGTTCTAAAGTCAGAATTGTGATAAAAATGTGCAATTGTGAGTTCTAAAATCAGAATTGCGAGTTCTAAAGTCAGAATTGTGATATAAATGTGCAATTGTGAGTTCTAAAATCAGAATTGCGAATTCTAAAGTCAGAATTGTGATAAAAATGTGCAATTGTGAGTTCTAAAATCAGAATTGCGAGTTCTCAAGTCAGAATTGTGATAAAAATGTGCAATTGTGAGTTCTTAAATCAGAATTGTGAGTTCTAAAGTCAGAATTGTGAGTTCTAAAATCAGAATTGTGAGTTATAAAGTCAGAATTGCGAGTTCTAAAGTCAGAATTGTGATAAAAATTTGCAATTGTGAGTTCTAAAGTCAGAATTGTGAGTTCTAAAATCAGAATTGTGAGTTATAAAGTCAGAATTGTGAGTTATAAAGTCAGAATTATGATCAAAATTTGCAATTGTGAGTTCTAAAGTCAGAATTGTGAGTTCTAAAGTCAGAATTGTGAGTTCTAAAGTCAGAATTGCGAGTTCTAAAGTCAGAAATGTGAGTTCTAAAGTCAAAATTGTGATAAAAATTTGCAATTGTGAGTTCTAAAGTCAGAATTGTGAGTTTTAAAGTCAGAATTGTGGGTTATAAAGTCAGAATTGTGGGTTATAAAGTCAGAATTGAGATAAAAAATTTGGAATTGTGAGGAAAAAAGTCAGAACTGTGAGTTCTAAAGTCAGAATTGTGAATTCTAAAGTCAGAATTGCGAGTTCTAATGTCAGAATTGTGATAAAAATGTACAATTGTGAGGAAAAAAGTCAGAACTGTGATTTCTAAAGTCAGAATTGTGGGTTATAAAGTCAGAATTGAGATAAAAAATGTGCAATTGTGAGGAAAAAAGTCAGAACTGTGAGTTCTAAAGTCAGAATTGTGGGTTATAAAGTCATAATTGTGATTAAAAATATGCAATTGTGAGGAAAAAAGTCAGAATTGCGAGTTCTAAAGTCAGAATTGCGAGTTCTAAAGTCAGAATTGCGAGATATAAAGTCAGTCTGACTATAACTCGCGATTGCGACTTTATATCTCGCAATTCTGACTTCTTTTCTCAGAATTGCGAGATGTCAACTCACAATTGTGAGATAAAAAGTCACAATTATCTTTTCAAATGTTTTATTGGCAGAAACAAGCTTCCATAGTTACATGCAGTTACTATAATAACAAACAACAAATGATCAAACAAAGTGGAATTTATTTTACATAACACTTCTCAAACAAAGCATTTCACAGAAAAGATGCTATCGTTTTCAATAATATAACCAAATACTGTTTGGGCACATTTTGGTTGTGAAATGTTAGTGGAACATGTTCATAGTTACTGTGATGAACAGTGGTTACTATCTAATTATAAGACAACTGTATGAACTTAAGGAAAATGGACTTCATACATCCACTAAAAATCACTTTGGGACAAGCAGAATGGTAGAATGTCAAAATAACAAATTATTTGAAATCAAATCTGTGGTTGGGAAAAGATGTTTCTACCCTTTTAAATCAAGACATAACCAAGTTGTGGTGTCGGATAGGTCATACTAGACTGACTCATGGGCGTTTATTGAAGGGTGAAGAAGCACCAAAATGTCAATACTGTAGTACAAACTTGTCTGTAAAACACTTTTGGACTTCCCAATCTTTAATGTTATGAGACAGCACTTTTAACAGGACACACTTTTAAGGACTTATTTATGGATCCGGAAAACTTAGCATAAGTACATTTAAAGAATCTTTTACTCATTTTGTACATGTTTGTATTCATTATATTGTATTTATGATATTATGTTGTTAAATGTTTAATAGGAAAAAAAGATAACAATAATTTAATGACAAACAATAATTTAATACAAACAAATGTTATTGTTTCAGAATGCATAAATCATATATGGTGTTGAATTTACACTAAGACAAGTGAACAAACAGGAAAATTAAATCATTAATCACAATTATTTGTATGACAATTAATCACCAGCAAAACAATTGTAAGTGTGACAGTCGTATTAATAGCTGAAAACAATCAAATTAGCACAATAATTAATACACATAAATCTGTATAACAGGCATTTAAATTCCACTGCAGTGAAAACAATGTCTTTACTGTAATTTGGCTGAACAATAGAAGAGATCTAACCCTGCTGGCTAAACAATACCTGTGGCCTTCAAAGGCATTTGCAAACTTTTGTAACACTTAAAATGTCTGAATGTCATTGTATGAGATACGAAATGTCAAATCAAGTGTCATCTGCGTTCAAATGCTAGAGCTTTATTCAGAACTGGGCCTTTTTTGCCATGTCTTTTTAACTGGAAGAAGTAGTAGTATTTTGCCTTATCAGCTTCACCGCTATTACAAAGCAGATACCTTTTTATTCTTTCTAAAAATTTGGAAAAAAATTCTAAAAACATATTTTAAATTATATTTATAATAACTTTAGTAGTGATAGGGTCCACTGTCTATTAACGTTGTTGTTTTGGTATTGCAATCTGTATTCTGTTAAATATTAGAATGTTATGTCATACTAAAAAAAATGTCTTCACTTTCATGCAACATCAAGTCTACGATTCATAAGAAGGAAGACTTGAACACAGGACTCTAAAATGAGTCAGGTTTACTGAGTTGTATCAGTTAAAGCTGCAGTCCGTAACTCTTTTTGATTAAAAATGATCCCAAATCAATTTTTGAGCAAGTACATAACCAGCCAGTGTTCATTACTACCTGCTTACCTTAGTCCGATTCACAACGGTAAGCTTGTAGTAATGTGTTATAATTTGAGTGGTACTGGTACATTTCCGTGAGAAATTCGAGCATGTCGCCATTCTTCTTTGCGTCTTTACATTACGTCTGTATACATAAAGAAGGAGTCCGGCTAGTAGTAGTATCGCATGTGAGGATGCTGCAGGTGGTGGATCATTTATAGCCTTTTCTCACAGCAGCTGGAATAATTAAATTAATCAGTTTGATGGCGGATTTTAAAGGTCCCGTTCTTCGTGATCCCACTGTTCAAATTTTAGTTAGTGTGTAATGTTGCTGTTAGAGCATAAATAATACCTGTAAAATTATAAAGCTCAAAGTTCAATGCCAAGTGAGATATTTTATTTAACAGAAGTTCCCTTTCAAAGCCTACAGCGAACGGCTGGCTTGGACTACATCCTGGTACTTCCTTCATAAATGACGTCAGTAGAACAGACTAACCTCCGCCCACAAGAATACGCGAAAAAGGGGGCGTGGTCTTGTTGCTGCCCCACGTAGAGAAGAGGAAGTGTTGCGTGGAGAAAAGGAAGTGCTGCGTTTCAGTGTGTTTGTCGCCATGTCGTCGAGACGCTGTTATTTTCATCCCGGAGTCAAATCACCTTTGTTTGGCTTTCCCAGGGACGCTGTAGAGATCATTAAGCGCATATATCTCCCGTTAAGAGGCGTGACCTTTCCGTGGAAGTTACGTGCGCTAAGCTGCTGTCGAATCACAACACAGGAACCGTGCCATGTGCGCTAAGCTGCTGTCAAATCACAACACGGGAACCGCTGGCACAATCAGAACTCGTTACGTATTTCTGAAGGAGGGACTTCATAGAACAAGGAAGTCATCAGCCGTTTTTAGGACAGTGAAAACAGCAGTATACAGATAAGTAAATTGTGTTAAAAATACTGTTTTTTTACACGCGAAACATGAACACATGTTATATTGCACACTGTAAACACAATCAAAGCTTCAAAAAAACACGAAGAACGGGACCTTTAATCCAGAAAGGTCCAAATGACATTATCAGTGAGAACTGGAGATTCACCCGTAGTCAAAAGCAGAAGATTAGACTGTACAGATATTGAAATCTACAGGTAACGTGAATGCACACTAAATACATGGTGTAACGGTACACAAAACTGACGGTTCGGTACGTACCTCGGTTTTTAAGTCACGGTTCGGTACGGGTTCCGTACAGCAGTTTTACAAAATTGCTTTTTATTTATTTTTATTAAAC
This sequence comes from Romanogobio albipinnatus, assembly GCA_023566225.1. NCBI lineage: Eukaryota > Metazoa > Chordata > Actinopteri > Cypriniformes > Gobionidae > Romanogobio > Romanogobio albipinnatus. The sequence goes on from CM042248.1 coordinate 42,281,446, forward strand.
AGTGGTTTACTGGGAAAAAAAGTGTCTGTCCTTAAATGAATTCAATTATAACTAAAAGTTTATTGTTTTAAATCTCGTTGTGTTGTGCACTACTGGGCCACCGTACCATTCTCACGCAGACAGGGAAGAGACCCTCCAGCATCTCCACTGTGCCCAATACTCTGCATGGAAAAGGTAATGCAACTTCACTGGTTTACTGACACTCAGCAAGTGAGATTAAATGGCTGGGAAAATTCGCCATTACAGCTCCGGATGACGAATCTGTGCACCAGGGGTTAATAGCACAGTAAATCCTCAGAAACATTTTTCAGGTTGCTTGACTTTATTCCTTTTGAATTCTTCCCCCTTTTGTTTCTTGATTTTGTCTTCATTCTCAGTTTTTCCCCCCATTGAAGACCCCCCACCCCCTGTCTCAAAGTGATGCTTTTGTTGCATTCCAAGAGGTTGATAAATCAATCCATCAAAAAATTCTTTGCGGTGAAACTCAATCAAGAAAGGTCATGTCGCCGGGAAAAGAACAGATTAAATTAGCATTGAATTAGACATGGAAAGTGAGCTCTGTCAAAACCATCACCGAGCTCAGCACAATTAGAATATGTTAATTATGCATTTCATTAAGGGCCCAGGCGCTCTTTGAATGTGAGATGAAATGTCACTGGTGTAGGCAGCCGAAAAATGGAAGATTGCCAGGCACAACTTTCTTTGTGCAATGTGTGACACCTTCATTAACATCAGGGATTGCTGCTCTGATTAGACTTTTTGTATTAGTGGAAGCCCAAGGCCTTCAAATGCTTCTGGTTTTTTCCACCCTGACTGCAAAAAGGACATTGTCTGTGGACACTTGAGTGAATTTACAAACCATAACACCAACAATACAACTTGTAATTCTCGCACATTAATGGCTTCAGTTCCTTTATTTGGAATTGAAATAGCTTAGCTTTTTTTTTTTTGACATGCTGTCAAGATTCCAAGTATTGCAGATTGAATTTAAGGAGACCAACCTGTCTTTATGCATTTCTACTTGACTGCTATATCTAACTGAGCCTCACTATTCACACTTTCATTGGTAGTTCCCTACATGTGTATTTGCATATGGTTGAATACCCAATTTGGTTGCATCACCAATGGTCTCTGATGCTTATATTACCTGTCAACTCTCATTGATAGTGAATGACTTCCAGACACATTGACACTGCAGTAACACTTCACATGAATTACAATTAACATTTGTTAATGCATTAGGATTATGCATGGACTAACAATGAACAACATTTTATTAATCAAGGCTTACAGTGAAAGAAAAAACTAAGTCAAATCTACTTCATTTTTGCACACATATTTCTAAGTAATTTCACTAATGGAATTAAGTAAACTCTACTTAACTAAGTAATTTTCTAAGTTATTTTAACTTGGCCAGTAAAAGGTTGAGTAATTTGTACTTAGTTGAAGTCTCCTTTGCAACACTTTTTATTCAAACAATATAACTGAATTAAACCACACTTTTACAATCGATCATGTGTAGACCACCATATATACATAATAGTAGTACCGCAGCACCTGAACACAGAGACCTCGATACTTGGTACACAATACTCAGACGTAACATTCGATGGATCGTTTTTGAGTATGAATGTGTCATTTTGAGTAGAAAATGAACTCCAAATGTCACAAAATGGCAAGTTACCAAAACGTTGAGTAGTTTTACTTTTAATTTTATAACATTGATATTTACGCTTTAATTTCTACAAGCTTGAATTGAGTACTAATATATATATAGTTAATTGTGATACCCAAAGTCTCGAGATGGGCGTGCCATGAACTTTAAACATGGTGGCGGGGAGAACTACTGCTGTGACAGGCATAGATATCCATAATAAAGGCTAGATGTCTTACGGCGGAGTCTCTTACGTCTTCACCGGCGGCCATCTTGTCACAGGAAAACTTTCTGGCGGGCTCTGTGGTACCTGATGTAAGGTGAGTGATCTGCACGAACACAAATACTCTTATCTCGCTGAAATCTTGACGGATTTACAAATGGTTTGGTTTCTTACAAACGTTATTAATGAGGCTATAATTCTGGATGTTTGAACAAATTATGAATAATTATTCATAAGTATGCAGTGTCATAACTACATCTCTGACATTTATAACAAACCAAACAGTTTGAAAATCGGTAGAAAATTGAGCAAGTTATGGTTATTTAAAAAGTACATGCACCATAACACAATGCTATGAGTGAGCGAGCTGACTGTGACAAGATGGCCGCCAGGTGCGAACGTCGACCTCCATTGGCCTCCATTTTATTATGTATCTATGGTGACAGGTATGACCCCCCCCCCCCCCCCCCAAAAAAAAACAAACAAAAAAACAGCTAGATCTTCTTGTCTTGTCATTAATGTAGTGCATATTTACATATACGAGTAGCCTGATCAGTTGAAGCGTATTTTATGTTTTATACACAGCAAAATAGCCTGCATTTGACCGTAATTACAGAATCGGCAGAAAGCGGACTATGGTTGTCAGTGCATGACATAACATATAATTTTGGTTTTAATAAGATTTCCGAATAAATAGGCAAGAATATGCCTGGTGTTCTCCTTGATTCCTGTTCATTCCGATAACAAAGCACTTGAATGCAAGCTCATAATCACGACTTCCGATAGCACGTGAAGGGAGCATTATTTCCGAGCTTCCCAGTGGTAAACTCGATATAAGAGGGCAATTTTTACTTAGCAAACTCGTATTTGCGATAGTTCCGATAGAAAATTGTAATACTTTCTTGAGTATAATTAAATTGTGAAACTTTTACTTGAGAATAAGGATAAAAATAAAGTATTCAACTTTGCTACATTTATTTTTCACCAAAAGTACAAAGTACTTTAACAAAGGTGCCGACTGAGCAACAGGGCGAGCTGGCATTTGACAGACACTTATCTAAACCCTGCGCTTCAGCCAATCACAGACAGGTGTGACTCAGGTGCAAAAACCAATCAAAACTTCCAGTTCAGCTGAGGGGCGGGACGTTGTTTTGAATCAGTATCGCGAACGTTTCAATATTTTAGTGAATGTAAGTGAGCCATGCTCATATTCTGATTTTTAAGATGTAATTTGTCCAATTGTAATTTTGGTAGCTTCTGAAGCCATTGATATTACCAGAGCACTGGAGCTGTAGTAGGCTAATTAGGAAACTCTGCTCAAACAATGCAGTTATTGCATGGACGGAGCATGAACAATGTAAGTGTCTAAAATGTATGCACACAGTTCAGTTTAATGCTAAAGCTTGCCCTCTTTAACAAAGCAGTTAAACTAAATGTACGAAGCAAACTCTGTACGAAGCTGAAATAACATTAGCAACAACAGTGAAATAAGAGCGTTTGGTTAATCTTTCAATCAGATGCACAGGTGTAGTTCATTATTGCAAAAGTGGGCTCCCGGCACATTTTAAAATGCGAATAAAAGAGCATTTTATTTAACATGTTAACCTGTAACGTTACCCCACGTTTTTACTGGCACAATTCTATTCATAGTTTAATCCCCATCATTTCTTTGATCAGACCTCTCATTTACAGTCCTTCCAGAAAAATGCAGCTTTTTTTGTGATTGTTGCGGGCAAAAATCCTTGATTATGTGGCATGTTTTCTTAAAAAATGCGGGATATTTATGCAATTTTGTGCGATGAAATTGCGGGAACTTGCAAAAACTGCGGTTTGATGAAAAAGAGAAAAAAAGCACTACATCACAGAAAGTGCTGGGAATATTTAAGTTCTCATCTTGTTTTATTGAAGACCTTAATAAACACATGGCTCAAATTTACAAAATATTGAGTCAAACAAGTTCTGTAGCTTTACAAAAGGAATATGCTACAACTTTAAAAATGAATAAAACTTCCTGTTTTACAGAGGTGGCTATACAAATCAGACATTTGAGTGCTTCCAATGCACAAAGTGCAATCTCTTAAAGGGTTAGTTCATCCAAAAATTTAAATTCTGTCATGAATGTCTTCCCCTCATGTCGTTGGACACCCGTAAGACCTCCGTTCATCTTCGGAACACAGATGAAGATATTTTAGTTGAATTCCGATGGCTCAGAAAGGCCTCCATTGGCACAATGTACACTCTCAAGACCCATAAAAGGTACTAAAGACGTCGTTACAAAATCCATCTCACTACAGTGGTTCTACAATAACTTTATGAAGTGACGATAATAGTTATTGTGCGCAAAAAAAAACATAAATAACAACTTATATAGTGATGACCGATTTCAAAACACAGCATCATGATGCTATGAATCAGCGAGTCGATTCATGATTCGGATCGCGTGTCAAACTGCTGAAATACGTGACTTTGGCGATCCGAACCGCTGAATCGACTCATTGATTCATAACGCTTCAAAGCTTCATGATGCTGTGTTTTGAAATCGGTCAACACACCGGGAAACTGCTTTGCACGGTCTTTTGCTGTTATTTTTGTTGGCAAATGGGAATTTGCGCTTCATCATGGTTTCACCGATATCTATGTTTCTCCACGGGGTTTGTAGCTTTTCGATGACGTTCGCGTCGGGTAATTACGTCACTTCAAAACGTTCCCATGGCAATAGGCGGAAATGGCAGCTCTTGTGTGAAGTAAACAAACATTTTTCAACTTTCTGCTAATATATATATATGACTTTTTTTGCAACGAAAATGCGGGGATTATGAAATCATGCTAGCCCCGCATATTTTGCACGCAGAAATAGGCAATTTATGCGGCGAAAGTGCGGCATATTTGAAAAAATGCGGCCCCTGCATAAATATGCGGACTTTGGCTGATTATGCATTAAATCACGCGATTGCATAATCGCGTTTTTCTGGAGGGACTGCATTTACCCTCCTTTGCTTTCGCCCCAGCCGGCACATGACTGACCTTCAACGTTCAGTTGTTGTTCCAACGGTGAAATAATAGGACAATGCACAAAAGAGAACATGTCATGCATGACAGATCTCTTAAAGTGACAGCAGCCTAATAAACCTGCTGTTGTGATGTCGGTCGTTAAAGGGCATATTGCAGGTTAGAGACCCCAGTGAGTCAATGTATAGAAAAATAATGTAGGAACTAGATAGGGTGACCAGACGTCCCGAAAAATTTGGGACAGTCCCGAAATCTAAACTGTTGTCCCGAATCCCGAATCTGGCCCTAATTGTCCCGAAAATTATACTAAAGCAAAATCTTGAGTAGTTATTGTCTGATAAACATTTAAAAACTGTCTGCGGAGGTTGAGTCGTCCTGCAACCAGCCCCCGCCGGCTGCTCATTGGCTGCAGCATCTTTTTTCTAAGTAAAAAAAAAAAATACTGGCTAGGCGCGAATTTAGATATGCATTGATAAGCTAATTTTCATTTATTCCGTTGGCATGGCTGGTGTAGCTTACCGGAACCCCAACACGCTGCTAAAAAGCAAAAACGCCTCTGCAGGTACCGGGAGGAGTGGGTGGGGAAGTGTCCATGGATTGCCACAGCCTTAAGCGATGAAAGTAAAGACAATACAACCTTTTTGTCCCCTTTTTGTTTTAAGCCGTGATGAAGAGAGCGCAAGTTGCTGCATCCGCGAGGAGAACAGTGATGCACACGTAAAGAAGTGATTGATTGTTCGCGGCACTGTGTACAAAAAATACTTCACTACACAATTATTTTGTTATTTTCGTTTAAGCTTATTAGCGTTAGGCTATACAGAAAGGTCTGATTTACGCACTGTCACTTACAACAGTCATTGTTTTTTTTCTTTTCACAATGACGTTTGAGTTCATGATTTTAATGTTGTTTTTTTGTGGCAGACTACAGACTAATGACAGACTGTTGATCTTTGAATAAAAAATCACCGTCCCCCCCGTCCCGAATTTCAGCCAATCTCATCTGGTCACCCTAGAACTAGATTTTCTTTAAAATATACCTGTAAATACGCTAGTAAGGCTTTTGGAGTCATTTTTGTGAGAAATTTTACTTCCGCATCCAAAAATGCCAAAACCGGATGTGACGAAACGGGAGGGAGTACGGTGAATTTCAACGATAGGAAAACAATGGATCGGAATGACAGTTCAGACGCTGAGGAAATGATAAATGATTAAAACGTAAAAACAACGGCAAAGAAGCGTCACGTGTGATGTTTATTCATTTAAAGGTCCCGTTCTTCGTGTTTTTTTTAAGCTTTGATTGTGTTTACAGTGTGCAATATAACGTGTTCATGTTTCGCGTGTAAAAAAACACAGTATTTTTCACACAATTTACTTATCTGTATACCGCTGTTTTTCCTCTCCTAAAAACGGCTGATGACTTCCTTGTTCTATGAAGTCCCTCCTTCAGAAATGCGTAACGAGTTCTGATTGTGCCAGCGGTTCCCGTGTTCTGATTTGACAGCAGCTTAGCGCACATGGCACGGTTCCTGTGTTGTGATTCGACAGCAGCTTAGCGCACGTAACTTGTATGGAAAGGTCACGCCTCTTAACGGGAGATATATGCGCTTAATGATCTCTACAGCGTCCCTGGGAAAGCCAAACAAAGGTGATTTGACTCCGGGATGAAAATAACAGCGTCTCGACGACATGGCGACAAACACACTCAAACGCACCACTTCCTTTTCTCCACGCGACCGTCCTCTTCTCCACGTGGGACAGCAACAAGACCACGCCCCCTTTTTCGCGTATTCTTGTGGGCGGAGGTTAGTCTTTTCTACTGTTCTACTGACGTAATTAAAGCAGGAAGTACCAGGATGTAGTCCAAGCCAGCCGTTCGCTGTAGGCTTTGAAAGGGAACTTCTGTTAAATAAAATATCTCGCTTGGCATTGAACTTTGAGCTTTATAATTTTACAGGTATTATTTATGCTCTAACAGCAACATTACACACTAACTAAAGTTTGAACAGTGGGATCACGAAGAACGGGACCTTTAATATCATCCTTTACATGAGTATTGCAATGTTGAACTCCATCATATTGGCGGGATGATAATCCTCCGGTATAAAGTGAACGCCACCACCGCGTGTTTCAAGGCATATGCTAACTTTTTTTTAGGAAACCTGTGGACTCGATTTCCTGACAGGCTGGACACAATAATTTACCATGACAATGATAAATTGGAATAGAAAAACTACCGAACTAAAGTAAAACTATTACTTTACCTGCAATATGGACTTTAATGTTACTCCAAGAACTAAAGAAAAGGAGACAATCACTCGCTGCTCTTGACTGAATAACATTTGTAGCTTTTAATAAGGATTAATCTATATTTAATTTATAATGTATGCATTGAAGACTGTGAATATACATTTCTGTATGTTTTCTACCTGTTAGACCTATCTGAACATCTTAAAGCAATGTTTATAAGGTTACATGGGGCAAAAGCAATTGAAACAATACCTTTTTTGTGCATTTTGACAGGGCGAGTAAAAAGCAAAACTGGTCTGACTGGGCCTATAGAAAAAAAATTGAGCCCTGATATGTTGAAGTGCCAATTGTGACATTTATTATAATGTGTTTATGTGAAGATTGTTTTAAGTTCACTTAAATTAAAAGTTGTTATTTTTTTTAAGCTAATAAATGTTTAAAATTATAGTTTGGTGTAGTTAGTGTTCTGAGCCCAAAACACCATCACCATCAAGTTTGGTCTCCATATATGGCTCAGATGCCAGGCCACAACAAACAAATTATTATCAATGAATGCAACCTTTTATTTTCTCAGGAAGTCGGATCTACGTGCGTTGAGCGTTTTAGGTGTACATGCGTTTCTTTTGTAATATAAAAAAAAAATAAGCCAACAAAATGATGGAGGCCCTGGCCATGAAGAAGAGGGTTCTATCCTTCATAATAAAATGGCAGAGATGCAGAGAAAGAGTCATAACAGAGAGCGATAATGAAAAAAAGTGGGAAGCGAGCACAAATGGTCTGGAATTCTGAATGACTTACACTGAAGATCAGTCAAACTTTTAAAAACTTCATTAAACCAAAATGAAAGTGCTCCCTGGTACTCTAAAATTTAATAGAAGATGCTTGGGAATGGGAGCAGCCTGCCAATTATGGCTTTCACAGCCTTTTTTCAGGGTTTAGATGACTGTCTGAGTTCACACTGAAGCAAATAAGAGAGCGTGTTTTTTCGTTCCTCACCCACCACATTTAAGCTGATGTTCATAACGCCGCACGATCAACGGCTGTTAATCTTATTTCTGTAAAGATCCAGTTGAAGAGAAAACTGGTAATATCACTTCACGGCATCTCCGAGAAGGAACGCTTTATTTAAAAATATATAATTCCTTGTTTTGCATTGGTTTAAGTGGGTTGGATGTCTCTTATCTGCTTTGTTCATGTATCTTAATATCACATTTCCATCTGTTTGCGCCAAGCAGCAATGTGTTGTCTTTTCTAAAGCATGTGATAAATGATGAATTATTCTAGAGACAACTTAATTTGCAAAAGGAACTGTTATGTTACGAGTCTTACGGAATATAAAATACAGCATATGTGTTCCTAGCCCTGGTTAGCTGAACCTAGCTATTATTACAATTTAAAATAACTCTTTTTCTATTTTTAATATATTTTAAAATTTCATTTATACCTTTGATGGGAAAGCTGAATTTTTCGGCATCACTACTCCAGTCTTCAGTGTCACATGATCCTTCAAAAATCATTCTAATATGATGATTTGCTGCTCAAGAAAGGTTTCTCATTATTAATGCAGAAAACTGTTGTGCTGCTTAATCATTTTTTTTCTTTGATGAATAATTTACTCATGCAATATAACATGCAAAATAGCTACAACCAGCCATCCAATATTTGTCTGTTCTGTGTTTTTTGTGTGTACAATATTGTCAAAAGATAATTACAAACTCTGTGTTCTAGACTGTACATAAAACTCAAATGCTTCTAGTACAGAATTTAGTATGCATTGCATTCTCAGCATTGCCACAAAGGGCGCTATAACTGAAGTTTGTGTCAACCTTTTTCATACAGTCAGTTTTCTCTTTCAGGTCCACTATTGACATGGCAGAGCAACAGTTTGAAGACAGTCTGGCTGGACATTGGATGAAAAGCACAAGAGCGAATCAGATGCTTAAAATAAGGTCAGAAACGTACTCTACACAAATACAGATGCATACTTGATGTCTGCATGAAACGGAAGTCTTTTCTTTCCTATTGTGACGTATATCCATGTGAAACGGTTTCTCAGACAAGAAAAAAATGGGGAATTGATTGGATGGTTGTGGTTTGCTATTGGTCAAACTCATGTGAGTGACAGGTGGTCCCGCCCTCATGCCAGTAATACGTCATCAGAGAAGAGATGTTGCTGCTTGCGGTTATTTTTATTGTAGATTACGAGGCACATAATCTTTGTGCTGTTAATTTTGATTTCATGGATTTTCTCTTCAGATTGATGCTACGACCTGACTATTTGACCAATTATGGCACACTTTTGGAGTGCAACAATATGCGAAATAGTACCTACCGTTTGCGTTGCCTTAACCCTCAGAGACCTAAGGGTATTTTTACAATACATTTTCCGCCTGGTGTTATTTACTAAAAAAGCTTGTAAAACATCAACCCTGTTGTGCACAGACAATTGACACACCTCTTTTTTTTCAAGACAAGTTGCACTGTCAGTATATTTGTGTTGCATTGATGTCACCTGAATGTAAAATAAGTTATGGGACCATAAAGACAAATGAAAACATAAAACGGAAATTGAATCCCTCAAATATTTATTGAAAACACACACAAATAAATAAAAGCTAAGCATATTTCCTCTGGAAAACAGTTTGTTCAAGTCTTTGGAGTCCTGGAACTCAGGAATAAACATGATAACTTATACAGAACCAAAACTATTTACATTTTTCCAAAAAAAGTCCAGGCGCTTTTGGCCTCTTTGGATTTTGGATATTTACTGGTGCCAAGCCTCAAAACAGTTCCTATCAGGAACTTCTCCTCAAACTTTCTCCTCAAACTTTTTCCACAAAACTACTCAAAACTGCAGCACGTCTCTCTCTCTATCTCCTCAATACTAGCCGTGCGTCTGTATCTCTCCACAATAACAGAGCTGTGGTTCATGCGTAATGACGCACACCAACGTGAATGACGGATCAGCCTGTCATTGGTCAAACCCTCATCCAAAATGGCAGCTAGCATCGCGCTAGCGGCAAAAATGACGGAAAATGTATAAATTATGGACATCAAGTGGATATATCTTGGATGTAAGCGTTTTGATTTATTGCTGAACAACTCCAAAAAGATGCACATGTTCCAGGCTGGATAGAAAACCTTCTGTAAAGGCTACAAAGACACCAAAGACACCCCCGTGATGGCTAGCTCGTTAGCTTTCTGCTGGAAAAAACGGTAAGAAAATCGATAAAAGTTTCATGAAATAATATAGATTTTTATCGGAGGTGCCGTGTGACGTCGTGGGCGATGCCGTCGGGCTCTGAGGGTTAACCTAAGACTACCTGGGTTAGGCTTCTTTTGTTCCTTTAGCATTAAAGCTAGGGTAGGCAAATGCAGAGAGGCTAGCAATAGCAAGCTAGCTTTGAAAGCATAAGATCCCACCCTCTCTTAAGAGAGCGTCTCTAGCGTCACGCTTCCTCCAAAACACATGAACGCACACAGTCTGCAAAGCACCACGAGAAGTGACATTAAATTACCTCATGTTTTAAAGCGCATAACATCATAATAATAATAATGAACGTAAACAACTTACAGAGCTCTGACCTGTAGCACCTGACTGCTGCAGATTCATTTCGCCGTTGATGGTGTTGCTAGAGAAACACATAAATCCGAGTCTGAGGATGTGAACAGCTCCACAGAACAGGGATGAACGCAGTGTTGCCAGACTGGGTGGGTTCCCATCCAATTGGGTGGTTTTGAATTTGATTGTGCAGGGAAAAAATGGGTTTGGGCTTGTTTGGAGTCAGTTTGGCGGTTTTCAAACATCTACATTTTATAGTCTAATTGGTTAATAAACAACTCAATTATGTATGTACTCCATAAAATCAGTCATCATGACACACACAGGCCCAGGCATAGTCAGCTGGCGTTGATGTTGACATCGACAACTAGCACGCATTTTTAGCCAATCAGTGGTCAGCAGGGAGACATGCTTATTCATGACTGACAGGTTTTTAGCGAGATAACTTGTAGCTATATATTCAAGTGATCACTATGTCAAAGTGGCATAAATATAAGTTATTTTACACTAAAGAGTGAGAGAGTGACCCAACTCTCAAAACGTGGATTACTTATAAGTATTATCGAATATTTACACTCACCTAAAGGATTATTAGGAACACCTGTTCAATTTCTCATTAATGCAATTATCTAATCAATCAATCACATGGCAGTTGCTTCAATGCATTTAGGGGTGTGGTCCTGGTCAAGACAATCTTCTGAACTCCAAACTGAATGTCAGAATGGGAAAGAAAGGTGATTTAAGCAATTTTGAGCGTGGCATGGTTGTTGGTGCCAGACGGGCCGGTCTGAGTATTTCACTATCTGCTCAGTTTCTGGGATTTTCACGCACAACCATTTCTAGGGTTTACAAAGAATGGTGTGAAAAGGGAAAAACATCCAGTATGCGGCAGTCCTGTGGGCGAAAATGCCTTGTTGATGCTAGAGGTCAGAGGAGAATGGGCCGACTGATTCAAGCTGATAGAAGAGCAACTTTTTCTGAAATAACCACTCGTTACAACCGAGGTATGCAGCAAAGCATTTGTGAAGCCACAACACGCACAACCTTGAGGCGGATGGGCTACAACAGCAGAAGACCCCACCGGGTACCACCCATCTCCACTACAAATAGGAAAAAGAGGCTACAATTTGCACAAGCTCACCAAAATTGGACAGTTGAAGACTGGAAAAATGTTGCCTGGTCTGATGAGTCTGGATTTCTGTTGAGACATTCAGATGGTAGAGTCAGAATTTGGCGTAAACAGAATGAGAACACACTGTGCAGGCTGGTGGTGGTGGTGTAATGGTGTGGGGGATGTTTTCTTGGCACACTTTAGGCCCCTTAGTGCCAATTGGGCATTGTTTAAATGCCACAGCCTACCTGAGCAATGTTTCTGACCATGTCCATCCCTTTATGACCACCATGTACCCATCCTCTGATGGCTACTTCCAGCAGGATAATGCACCATGTCACAAAGCTCGAATCATTTCAAATTGGTTTCTTGAACATGACAATGAGTTCACTGTACTAAAATGGGCCCCACAGTCACCAGATCTCAACCCAATGGAGCATCTTTGGGATGTGGTGGAACGGGAGCTTCGTGCCCTGGATGTGCATCCCACAAATTTCCATCAGGAAAGATGCAAGATGCTATCCTATCAATATGGGCCAACATTTCTACAGAATGCTTTCAGTACCTTGTTGAATCAATGCCACATAGAATTAAGGCAGTTCTGAAGGCGAAAGGGGGTCAAACACAGTATTAGTATGCTGTTCCTAATAATCCTTTAGGTGAGTGCATTTCGATCTCTTATATTGGGCACTTTTTGCACTTAAATTGGCTTATTTCTTACTGTTGACATTAAAAATTATACATGTTTTTTTTCCAATGGTTAAAGTCATCAGTTGTCTCTACTGTCCGATAAAGCATGAAAAAGATAAAAAAAAAAACCCTCCATCAGTTAACTTCTTAATTGCCGTTTTGACAGTTTCCAACTGGACATTTTGTATAATTCTCTTTAAGTTTACTAGCCCTGTTTTTGTCATCATTATTATGTTTGAAGGAGATAAAAATGGTGCTTATCAACCTTGATTGGTATGGCAATGAAATTCTATTGCATTATTTTGGAAGTTAAAGTTTTTCTTTGAGTGTGTGGGTTTTGGTGAGCTTTCGTCGACAGGTATCGATCAAATCACTGAGGGTGCTCTATTAAAGTGCAGATGTAGGCTAAGGAATGGCTCCACCACAGCAGTGAGTGTACAGCGAGACATTTAAGGTCATTTACAATTTAAAAAATATTTTGTTACGAATATTTTTCTATTAATCTATTAGTCTGCCTTTTACATTGCTTTAATGCGTTACTATTTCACTGTCACGTCCGATACTTTACAGTTTGAAATTGGCCTTTAAATCCTTTTTGCAACATGAAAAACAATAGTTTTATTCAATGGATTATATAGACTCTAGACTCGAAAGCGAGCCAAGACCGCTCCATTTCCCTTCACTAAACGCTGCCGCTATGTCAGTTCATTGCAATCTCAAAGTACAAAGTTCAATGAAGCTGCTAACAATGCACAATAAATATCTTTCTTACAGCGATTTGTGTCTACACTTTGTTTGTTTGTTCATGAGGTTTTGTGAGCCTGTCACCGCGGCAGAAACTCATTGTAAATGGATACATTAATGTTCTACAGACACAAATATGCACTGGAACATTTGCCAAAATATTATTACAGTATCAACTGAGGGTGCTCTTGCTTGCATTTGAGGGTGCTTATATCTCGGACACTTTAACCCCCTCGGGTTTAGAGATCAGCTCTCTTTTTTTCTTATCAGTGCCAAAGAGACTCAAATAACTGTCGTTTTTTTATCATTCATGCAAGTGTTATACATCATTATATTCTGTTAAGTTTCAATTTTTTTTGTGTACAGTCACAATAAAAACAAATTGTGCTTTTTGCAAAATAAGTGAAACAAACATGACGTTTGCTGCATTTAGAAGCGTGCGCGCCTCTCTCTCACACGTGCTGGTTGCTATATTTGATTGCGTCTTCAAAAACGTCATTGTTTGGTTAAATTTATTTGGTCTTTTAACTTATTCAGCTGAACACCAAAAGTGCAATTTTTGATATATTTTCGTCTGAATAATTTTGGTTGCCCAACATTCGGTGTATCCCTAGGAGGAACTGTAAAAGGCGGCTGCTGTTCGTTTTGGCGCTCGGTGGCTGTCTGTCTACAGCTCTGCACAGCCTTGAACGCGCTGATGCCACGTGATGGGCTTGCGGAGGTAATGTAAATACATATGTTACCAGCAGCCATATCACCCTGTAGTCCAAGACTGGTTTCCCACTGAAGCTAAGCAGGGCTGAGCCTGGTCAGACCTGGATGGGAGACCAAAACTGGGAAAACTAGGTTGCTGCTGGTAGAGGTGTTAGTGAGGCCAGCAGGGGGTGCTCACCCTGTGCTCTGTGTGGGTCCTAACACCCCAGTAAAGGTGATGGGGACACTATACTGTAACAAGTACCGTCCTTCGGATGAGATGTTAAACTGAGGTCCTGACTCTCTGGTCATTAAAAATCCCAGGATGTCCTTCAGAAAGAAAAAAGAGTAGGGGTGTAAATTTGCCCATTGGCCTCTGTCTATCATGGCCTCCTAATCATCTCCCTATCCTGATTGGCTTCATCACTTCATCGTCTCCTCTCCACCAATCAGCTGGTGTGTGGTGGGCGTTCTGGCGCAATTTGGCTGCCGTTGCATCATCCAGGTGGAAGAGATTCCCCCCTTCCATGTAAAGCGATTTGAGCGCTATATAAATGTAACAAACTAACTAACTACTAACTAAATGTTGACAGGCAGGTAGGATATCCTATCATTGCATTAGGACCGAATACAATGATTGGACAAACATGTTTTGGTCCTGAGACTTGTACAGAAGATGTATGTACAGGTTTTAATATTTAGACCACTTCTATTATTGATTGCTATCAAGATGTGAAGAGAGCTTAAACCAGTATAACAAACAGTGTTTATAAAACATATTGCCTCCCCCCTACCTTTAATGTAAGAACCGACCCTCATGATGTCAGACTGACTGTTCATCATGACGATTAATGTTTTGTTTTCCCTCCAAAAATGAAGCCATTACTCGAGATCTACAGTACATATAACAACACAAAGAATCACTGTAAAAGACATGGCACATCTGACCACCATAAATATCAGGCAAATGCAACGCTGTACAATAATCTACATACATCTACAGGAAACAGCCAATCAGAGGAAAAATAAGGAGGTCTGCATCTGTTGTAAATGTATTCTGTGGCCTGAGGATGAACTCGGAGGCCATGTGACGTATGATTTACACACAAAAGACCACTGACTCTTCACAATGATGTATCTCTGCCTCCGTCTGGTCAGACCCAGTCCTGACATATAATCTTTCTCTTTAAACGCTGATATAGAGATAGATAACAGAGTGTTCTATTGATTCCACTGTTTTTTTTATTTTCAGCTCGGGCCGACTGCTGTTTTAAACACTAACTTGCTTCCTGTGTATATATTCAAAGGACAGTCTCTGCTGTGTCTTTTTAGTACTGTTTTTGTGATACCATGGTATTTAAGTGATACCATGGTATTATGTTCAAAACATGAGACTATCATGGTACTTTAAATATTTGTGTGTGTGTGTGTGTGGCTACATGATACATAATCATGGCTCAATATGATTACCATAATTATATACCATGGTATTACCATGGCAATTTTCCAGAAACATGGTAATACTATGATCATTTATGTCATGATTTTAGATGATTGACATTTTTATATGCCATGATATGCTATACTACTCTAAAGTACATCCAAAAATACCACGATTGCTATGGTAATTGTCCAAACAACACGGTAATACTATGCTAATTTGACATTAAATATACATTTAAATTTGACAAAGAAATATATGCAGAATTTTGTCTGAGAAAAAATCTTAAATCTCCTTTTGTACAAAAAAAAAATCATGAGAAAATCGTATCGTGAAATTAGTATCGTGAATTGTATCGCATCGTGAGTTGAGTGAATCGTTACATCCCTATATTTTGATCTAAATTATTACCATATTTATATGCCATGGTGTTTGCATGGTAAATATGGTACGATATACCATGGTATTTGTATAGTAAATTTGCATGGTATTTGCTTCAGGTACTTTAAAACATACTTCTAAAAATATGTTAAAGGAACACTCCACTTTTTTAAAAAATAGGCTCATTTTCCAACTCCCCTAGAGTTGAACAGTTGAGTTTTACCGTTTTTGAATCCATTCAGCCGATCTCCGGGTCTGGCGGTGGCACTTTTAGCATAGCTTAGCATAGATCATTGAATCTGATTAGACCATCTCGCTCAAATGACCAAAGACTTTCTTTATTTTTCCTATTTAAAACTTGACTCTTCTGTTGTTACATCCAGTGTTAATTTTGACAGCAAATTTTGATTTAGTTTTAGTCAGTCTTTTGACTAAAATGCCATTTTAGTTTTAGTCATATTTTAGTCACCTGAATTGTTTTTAGTTTTAGTCTACTAAATATCATAAGATTTTAGTCGACTAAATCTACAGTAGATTTAGTCTCCTAAAATCTAATGAGTTTAGTTATATTGTAATACATTAAGCATTTAAGCATTACATAACCGATTGTCATTTGAACTGACATTTTGACATCATTTTGTTTTTTACATTAAAGCAGCACTAGGTAACTTTTCAACCTTCATAATATATTTTCAAGATTCTTGTGATGATTCATCGACTTACAATAGGTTGAATGACACATCTGCCATAGCCTGACGGGGTCTGTATCGTTTTTAATCGTACTTTTAAACTTCGGGTTTCGGGTAGTAACCCGAGAAAAAAAAGAACTACAAAATTCGACTGCTTTACGGCATATACGTCACTTCCTTAAATTCGGACGTGCGAGGGTTAGGGATAGCCTATGTAAGCCTATGTCTAAACGGCGTGTACAAGTTTGGTAGGGGCTACATTCTCGCAAGTAAATACATAAGACGTACAAAATCATATTTTAGGATACTGTAACGCGTGTGTCCGGGTGAAAAATACGGATAGCTCACTCAACGCAACTGGAGTCGATGCAAACACGGAGGCGATTGACATCAAACAGCCCGCACTTTATTCCCCGCGGAACCCCCACAAGAGTCCGGCACAAACTCCACTTCCGTCCACAGCATTACCCAACAAAACAAAAATAAATGAATGTTAGCAACAAAAGACAGAAAATAATCCGCACACATGGGAGCTCGAGGAGCAGTGTACACACACACACACACACACACACACACACACACACACACACACACACAGACACACACACACACACAGACACACAGACAGACAGAACGCAGGAGCTCCAACCGGGGCGAACGCTCTTAAAGGGGCCACACTATTTTCCTACTCGTTACAATACCTAACATGTCTGTGATATTTGTTTATTTGTCTTGCCTCAAGCTATAATGCAAATCGACTTTTCAAATTTGAAGATTCATCTATGGTAGCTTGATATTATATTGACGATATATGGTTATTACCTACCACTCAAACATTGAATTGAAGTATCATATAGATTCTGTAAAACGGTAACCAATAGACTAGACTACTATAATGACGCTGGCTTGTAAACGTGAGCATCGCGATCATTTTGCGTTTGAAAAAAAAAATTAAACCCATGAAATGATATTCATATGACATGCTGAAACATATGCCACTGTACCTGGGATGAAGACATTTCACACACATGTGAACTCCTCCTGCAGTGTTCAGGGCTATCATAGTTGTCATGTCAACAAAAGCACGTGCTATGCATCCCCTGATGCAGGATGACAGTTTACGACAGTAGTAGAGGACAATACTGTTTCCCAACTGTAGGGGGACCCCGAGAGCAAAAGTTACCTAGTGCTGCTTTAAAAATACACGAAAGAGCTCAATTCACTTTTTGGTTTGTTTTTTAAAAACATCTATATAGTTTTTATCACTTTGTATTTCTGTTTTAGTCAGTAGGCCATATCAGGTTAAGCTAAAGCTTCAAATAAGTTTGTTTATTTTATTTTTTTTAATTTCAGTTAACATTTATTTCAAGTAATGAAGATTTCTTTAAAATGGTTTTAGTTAACTATTAAAACCCTGATACTTTATTGAATATGTGTCAAATACTGGTCTTTCCTCCTGACTATGAATTAAATGGGAATTAAATGAAATGCAGTTTGTGTAAGCAAAAACGAATATATAATACGTGACTTTTAATTATAAACAAGCTCGAAATACACCTCTTATTTTGAAACGTCTGCGCCTTACTATTGCAGTTGCAGGAGCTCATTCAAATTCAGGAGATAAAATATGCATTGTTACAACCGTCTAAAACATATTACTATATAAACATCGTAAAGTAAACCTTGTCATTATTCATCAGCATTAGTTCATAAACACTTGCCTGGCATAAATGTGCGCTATTCATTGATTGTTAACCGCTCTGGAGCGCTGTACTGGGGATGCTTGAGCCTGTAGAGCGTGCAACAACTGTTTTCCAGCGGTTAGATCAGCACGTTCAGATCATGTGCGCATCTGTTACACAGGATATCAGTTCTGATTGGAACTCTTCCCTAATCGACCCTCTCTAACATTTTCGTCTCGTTTTTATTTGTTGACAAAAATGACAGTTGATTTTCGTAATAGTTTTTGTCATCCAACACTAGTTTTTATTTAGTTATCGTCTCGTTTTCATCAGTGAAAAAAGGTTGTTGACAAATTATTCATCAACAAAATTAACACTAGTTACATCGTGTAATAAGACAGACGGAAAATAAAAAGTTGCAATTTTCTAGACCGATATGGCTAGGAACTATACTCTCAATAATCAAGGAACTTTGCTGCCATACCATGGGTGCAGCGGCGCAATGATATTACACAGCGCCTGAAAATAGGCTAACTTCCGTCAACATAACCAACGTGAAAACCTGCTTGCACAGGGAGCTGGGGACTATTTTCAGGCGCTGCGTAATATCATTGTGCCACTGCACCCATGGTACGGCAGCAAAGTTCCTTGATTATTGAGAGTATAGTTCCTAGCCATATCAGTCTAGAAAACCTAAAAAACTTTTCATTTTCCGTCTGTCTTAGTACACGATGTAACTACGGAAGAGTCAAGTTTTAAATAGGGAAAATATTGAAAGGTCTTTGGTCATTTGAGCGAGATGGTCTAATCAGATTCAATGATCTATGCTAAGCTATGCTAAAAGTGCCACCGCCAGACCCGGAGATCGGCTGAATGGATTCGAAAACGGTACAACTCAACTGTTCAGCTCTATCTAAATGATTACCATATTTACAGGGAGTGCAGAATTATTAGGCAAGTTGTATTTTTGAGGATTAATTTTACAACATTAATAATTAAACAACAACCATGTTGTCAATGAACACAAACTCATTAATATCAAAGCTGAATATTTTTGGAAGTGGTTTTTAGTTTTAGCTATTTTAGGGGGATATCTGTGTGTGCAGGTGACTATTACTGTGCATAATTATTAGGCAACTTAACAAAAAACAAATTTATACCCATTTCAATTATTTATTTTTACCAGTGAAACCAATATAACATCTCAACATTCACAAATATACATTTCTGACATTCAAAAACCAAACAAAAACAAATCAGTGACCAATATAGCCACCTTTCTTTGCAAGGACACTCAAAAGCCTGCCATCCATGGATTCTGTCAGTGTTTTGATCTGTTCACCATCAACATTGCGTGCAGCAGCCTCCCAGACACTGTTCAGAGAGGTGTACTGTTTTCCCTCCTTGTAAATCGCACATTTGATGATGGACCACAGGTTCTCAATGGGGTTCAGATCAGGTGAACAAGGAGGCCATATCATTAGATTTTCTTCTTTTATACCCTTTCTTGCCAGCCATGCTGTGGAGTACTTGGACGCGTGTGATGGAGCATTGTCCTGCATGAAAATCATGTTTTTCTTGAAGGATGCAGACTTCTTCCTGTACCACTGCTTGAAGAAGGTGTCTTCCAGAAACTGGCAGTAGGACTGGGAGTTGAGCTTGACTCCATCCTCAACCCGAAAAGGCCCCACAAGCTCATCTTTGATGATACCAGCCCAAACCAGTACTCCACCTCCACCTTGCTGGCGTCTGAGTCGGACTGGAGCTCTCTGCCCTTTACCAATCCAGCCACGGGCCCATCCATCTGGCCCATCAAGACTCACTCTCATTTCATCAGTCCATAAAACCTTAGAAAAATCAGTCTTGAGATATTTCTTGGCCCAGTCTTGACGTTTCAGCTTGTGTGTCTTGTTCAGTGGTGGTCGACTTTCTGCACACCTTGTGCTTTTGGGCACTCCAGTGATGTTGCAGCTCTGAAATATGGCCAAACTGGTGGCAAGTGGCATCTTGGCAGCTGCACGCTTGACTTTTCTCAGTTCACGGGCATATTTTGCGCCTTGGTTTTTCCACACGCTTCTTGCGACCCTGTTGACTATTTTGAATGAAACGCTTGATTGTTCGATGATCACGCTTCAGAAGCTTGGCTATTTTAAGACCGCTGCATCCCTCTGCAATATATCTCACTATTTTTGACTTTTCTGAGCCTGTCAAGTCCTTCTTTTGACCCATTTTGCCAAAGGAAAGGAAGTTGCCTAATAATTATGCACACCTGATATAGGGTGTTGATGTCATTAGACCACACCCCTTCTCATTACAGAGATGCACATCACCTAATATGCTTAATTGGTAGTAGGCTTTCCAGCCTATACAGCTTGGAGTAAGACAACATGCATAACGAGGATGATGTGGTCAAAATAATCATTTGCCTAATAATTCTGCACTCCCTGTATATACCATTGTATATTTGCATGATACTTCAAAGCATAGGCTACTTCTAAAAAAGTGGTAATACCATGGTACTTCGATTTTATGGATCCATGTATTTGGATTGTAGGCTATATTTATGGAGCTTCAATGCGTACCTCTAAAAACCTGGTAATGCTATGGTAGTTATCATGACTCTAAATGATTACCATACCATGGTATTTGTCCCCCCACCCCCCCCAAAAAAATTATACCATATCATGCGTGCAGTTACGGTTATAATGATGATGATTATGGCTGCCGTTCTAAAAATCAATTCCATCAACACGCATGCGCGTGCTAGTCTTACCTTGCTGTCATGCGAGTGTGAAGATTTGGCAAGCAATTTATCTCGAGCTTCATGTTTATTCAGTTCAAGTGTTTCCATATTAATACAGTTAATCCAATATCTAACATGTCCACCTTAATTACAAGCTTTCGTCTTGTGAACCCTGATCTGCTAGAGTCTGAGCAAAGAGCAATGATTAAAGGAATCCTGCACCTCATTTGCACATTCACTCTGTAGGGTGCAAGCGAGGCGGGCACTACCGCCACATACTGAATCAAAATTACGTGACAGAAAGTGGGTGAAAAGGGAGAGTCTAAATTCACAGTATCTTAAAGCGTATGTAGATACGTCAACCCTGCTACGATCAACATGTTTAGAGAGTTTTCATGAGGATATGAAGACATTTAGGCCACGAACTAGCGCTGCGGTCAGGTTTATTTTTGCCTGATGATTTTGCAGATGATCAAAGCTAACAGCTTGCCCGTACCATCACGTACATTCTGACTCCTTCTGAAATTGTTTTGAAGCATTTACACCATTTTAAGCCTTCTAAATGTCATAATTCCTATTATTCATAGTCTGATGGCTTCAAAACATCAGAACATCTTAGATTCACCACACCGACGGGGCGTGGAGGTTCTTTTTATAAAAATGTACTAATAAACCCACTGCAAAATCAAATTATACACGTAAGTATTCTTGCATCACACAGGCAGCGGCGGAAAGTGAACTTGGCAAAATCGACGTCGGCTCACATTTGCAAATCCTCTGTCAATCTGTCATTAGACATGTTATAAAATAATGATAAGTCTATGCTTCTCCCTCGCTTTAGCGTGCTGCTCTCTGATGTTGATGCGCTGTAATGGGCCAAATGTGCATTGCAATTTGCCTGCTTGAATAAACGCAAAACATTCTCTCTCTGCCTCACTTTGTATTTTCCTGATGACTGTGTGTTCTCTGGATCAACACTGACTCGAAGGGAACATAAAAGGGTCAACAAGCTCACAATGGTAACGGGGGTGCTATTCGATTAGGAGGTTTCAAGATTCATGAGGTGTCAAGGCCAAAAAGAGTACCTCACTTTCTCTGAGGAGGTGATGTCGGATGAGAAATTAATCAAAAATACAAAAACAAAACTCTTTAAACACTGTCCTGCAGTCAGTGACACAGGCGTAGATAGGGTTGTTTTTGTTTCACAAGTTACCATCACCCTGTTTTTATGCACATTTTGGAGAAACGAGTGATGGAAACGACAAATTTAGCAAAAATCCCTTAATTCGCGAAAAAGTTTTTACGCTTGCTTGAGGTGGTTTTTGACTTGTGCGAAAAGAGTTAAAGGGTTACTTCAGCGATTTAGCATTAAGCTTTGTATCAGTAGAAACCCGGTAGTATAGTCGAATTATCGTACTTTCCCCCCTCATGTCCCCCTGAGACGAGAGAATTATGCATTTTATTTCTGGAAAAAATCTTCCGATGGCGCAAATATCGTCATTTTGTGTCATCTGAGGATTTTTTTGGCCAGAGGCTATAGGCTAAAGCCAGTAGTAGGAGCTAGTTCCACATGTTATCAACCAGCCCACAGGGGTGGGATCTCACTCTCAGAATGTAAATGCGCTCGGCTCGGCCTTGGGCATTCATAACGGAGCGGTACTGAAAACGCACCAGACTGGACACGCGTCGTGAATGACTGCCGCGCTTACCTCAGCTCTGCTCAGCTCTTCGCTCTTGTGATGAATGAAATCTGACTCCTGCTGCGTTTGTGCTGTGACTTTTGTTCGGCTCACTTTATTGAAAAGACAGGTTCAGTTTTTAATTGTAGTGTCTGTTCTCTAACTGAACAAAATGATTGTATTACTATGAAAATCAAAACAACGGTGGGGGTGGTGCTGCGGTGGGCAAGTGTAACCAGTAGCCGTGGCTTTGGGAGTGGCCTCGTTGGGCAGCGAAGCAGGTGCATTCTGGGAGTTGTTGTCTTTTATCCACATGAGACAAAAATCATTTTTCTGTCTTTTCTCAGTCTAGAAGGCACCAAATTGAAAAATTTTCACATTTCTACTACATAAATTACCCAGTTTAAATACACATTCATCTTCCCAGCGCTGAAGTGCCCCTTTAATGCAAATCATGGGAGATGGAATCTATTATATTATGTTGTTATATTACAATGCTATATTTCACAATGCTATATTTTGGCAGGCCATGCAGTAGTGTTGTAGTACTCGAGAACGGTCTCCATTTTTTGAAGGTCTAGTGATTTGTACTCCATTTTGTCTTCGTCTCAGACTTAGAGGACTTGGGATTTTGTTTCAAGACCGGTCAAGACCACAACTGCTGGGATATTACTAAATGTATTTATTTATAGATTCATTTATTAACATCATTAAAGTGATTGGATGTAAAACTTACTGCTTCAGATGCAATCAATAACTTATTTCTACTTTATTTATTGTGCCAGTTCAGAAGTGAGGGATTGTGTCAAAAATGACACCAAAATTAATACAAATGCTCCCAAAATTCAAGATATTGTTGCAAAAAAGTATTTGTATGAGATCTGGATTTTTATATTATAATGTGATAGAATTAAGCAATATCACAAGAGCAAGAGAGCTGTTTTCACAAATTTGAGCATGACTGCAAGCATTATATTGCTTTTATACAGAAAAAAACTAAAACATTATTCTCAACATTATTTATACATTTGTAATTTACCAATTCAGATGCATCTTCTGTACCACCACCAGTGCAAAGATGAATTTTTTTATTAATGATTTCATTTGCTTGGTATAACAGCTCTATATAGTGACTTATTCTAATTATGTTTATTGATTAAAAAATAAGTCATTTCTCAGGCGGTAATGTGGATCTTTATGAATTTAAGGAGTGCTGGCCTTGTCTTGGTCTTGACTCGGTCTCGCCCTGCCTTGGTCTTGTCTTGGTCTCAACACATATTAGTCTTGGTCTTGACTCGGCCTCGCCCTCGCCCTGCCTTGGTCTTTGTCTTGTCTTGGTCTCACCACACATTAGTCTTGGTCTTGACTCGGTCTCAGTCTCGCCCTTCCTTGGTCTTGTCTTGGTTGGTCTCAACACACATTAGTCTTGGTCTTGACTCGGTCTCGCCCTGCCTTGGTCTTTGTCTTGTCTTGGTCTCAACACACATTAGTCTTGGTCTTGACTCAGTCTCAGTCTTGCCCTGCCTTGGTCTTGTCTTGGTCTCAACACACATTAGTCTTGGTCTTGACTCGGTCTCAGTCTTGCCCTGCCTTGGTCTTGTCTTGATCTCAACACACATTGGACTCGGACTCGGACTCGGACTCGCCTCAACACACATTGTTCTTGGTCTCGACTTGGTCTCGGATTAGGTGGTCTTGACTACAACACTACCAGGCAGTTAGCTTACTGATAATGTCACTGCTAAATATGGCTATCTATAAGTATTGTGGTATTCCGCCACGGCCCCAACTCATAACCTCAGCTTCCTACTTGTATTTATAACTTTTTGGTGGCTTTCATGTGCCACCAAAAAGACTGTCTTTCTGACAGGACTTGACACACCAATAGGCTATGAGTGATATGATTATCAGTGTTTGAGAGTAACTAGTTATATGTAACTGATAACGGAGTAATTTAATTACAAAATAAATGTAACTAATTAAATTAGTTGCTTATGAAAATGTTAACAATTACAAAGGGGGAACATCAGAATATTTTCTGTGAAAAGCTAGGATATGTTGAATAATATTAATTTGTTGCTTTGCCTGTTTTTGATGTGCACAATTCCTCCTCCCGTTTAGTAAAGTGTTGCTGTTTATATTGGTTGGCTCGTTTGAATTTGCAGAGCAGCTCATCTGCCAATTGCATCAGGCTACAACTTTAGGCTACAACCTGTCAGAGCCACCATGGCGAGTGATAAAAAGTGCTGGAAATTTAAAAATAATTTCTTCCAGGAATAGGCGCAAATAACTATTAAAATGCTATTTCAATGTCGAACCTGAGAAAGCATCTTCCATGATGAATGTTAACCGTAAACGCCACCTAATGGACAAATCTCTCTATTAGTCTGTCCCCTTTTGACTTGCAAAATAGAGCTAGTTAGTAGTAATTTGACGAGACTAATGTGACTTGGTTTAAATAAACAGTATGATAATATAAAGATACAAAAACATGAACATTTTGGGTACAAAATCCTCATTTTGCACTGAGTAAAAAAAGTCCCTAGATTTGATTTGTACTGCATTTCCATTTTGAGATTTTATCTGTGGGTTGACAAATCTCGGTTTTAGGTTTGCAGAAATCTTTGCCGTTCCTCTTCTATTTTCTGTCTTGTTTGCAGTATCTGGGTGTGGATGAACCAAGATTAAATGAATCATTGTCAGTTAATATGACCACATGTGTGGGAGAAGCTGTTTTTACATCTACGTGATGTTAACACCTCGGCAGATGTTGACTCGGGTGACAGATGAAAAGCTCAGCTCTTTTCTGTGAACTAAGATCTTCATAATGTCAATCAGCTATCGTTATTTCTTCCTCCTACATGAGCTGAAATGTGGGGTCAAAGTTGAATTAAACCCGTTTTATCATGTAAACATCGACAGCATTTGTGGCAGATGCCAGAAAATGATGATCAATGAGAAAGAAAAAAAAACATGTTTACAGTAACAGTTTTGGGCCAGTTTTGCAAGGGATTTAAAAGCAGAAATGTGTTTTGGTGAAGCACTTATATGAATTACGCAGGAAAAACCAACAATGTGAAAAGTTGTTTAATTTGTATTTTTTTGAATATTTTTCTAGGCTTCTGGATGTGTGTTGCCATGTAAACAATCTGATTTCCTTGGTCGGTTCATGCAAAATTTGCTTACTTAACAGTTTTCATGGACGATGAATAAGAAAGATTGGATGAAACTACAAAATTTAGGTTAGTAAGTGATTCTGTCACGCTACACTGTTAAAAAACCAACTTATGTTTTGTATGACAAATTCAGCTTTTAAAGTTTATTCAACTATTTAACATGAAAAAAGTTTGTACAACTAATTGACCCCAAGTTGAGAACTCAAAAATGTTCTGCAGCTGGTTGCCTTAAACTTAAGTTTTCTCAACTTTGTTTTTTTTTTTTTTTTTACAGTGTAGTCTCATGCCAACACATTTAAAGTTTACGTTCTTTATCTGTACACTGGCAGTCAAAAGGTTGGAATAATTTAAAGAAGCCTCTTATGCTCTCCAAGGCTGTATTTATTTGATGAAAATACAGTAAAAACAGTAATATAGTCAAATATCATAACAATTTAATACAACTTTTTTCATATATGTATATGTGTGTATGTATGTATGTATGTATGTATATATATATATATATATGTATGTGTATGTGTATATATATATATGTATGTGTGTGTGTATATATGTGTATATATATATATATATATATATATATATATATATATATATATATATATATATATATATATATATGTATATATATGTTTATGTATATGTACAGTGAGGAAAATAAGTATTTGAACACCCTGCTATTTTGCAAGTTCTCCCACTTAGAAATCATGGAGGGGTCTGAAATTGTCATCGTAGGTGCATGTCCACTGTGAGAGACATAATCTAAAAAAAACAAATCCAGAAATCACAATGTATGATTTTTTAAAACGATTTATTTGTATGATATAGCTGCAAATAAGTATTTGAACACCTGAGAAAATCAATGTTAATATTTGGTACAGTAGCCTTTGTTTCCTGTAGTTTTTCACCAGGTTTGCACACACTGCAGGAGGGATTTTGGCCCACTCCTCCACACAGATCTTCTCTAGATCAGTCAGGTTTCTGGCCTGTCGCTGAGAAACACAGAGTTTGAGCTCCCTCCAAAGATTCTCTATTGGGTTTAGGTCTGGAGACTGGCTAGGCCACGCCAGAACCTTGATATGCTTCTTACAGAGCAACTCCTTGGTTATCCTGGCTGTGTGCTTCGGGTCATTGTCATGTTGGAAGACCCAGCCTCGACCCATCTTCAATGCTCTAACTGATGGAAGGAGGTTGTTCCCCAAAATCTCGCAATACATGGCCCCGGTCATCCTCTCCTTAATACAGTGCAGTCACCCTGTCCCATGTGCAGAAAACACCCCCAAAGCATGATGCTACCACCCCCATGCTTCACAGTAGGGATGGTGTTCTTGGGCTGGGACTCATCATTCTTCTTCCTCCAAACACGTTTAGTGGAATTATGACCAAAAAGTTATATTTTGGTCTCATCTGACCACATGACTTTCTCCCATGACTCCTCTGGATCATCCAAATGGTCATTGGCAAACTTAAGACGGGCCTTGACATGTACTGGTTTAAGCAGGGGAACCTTCCGTGCCATGCATGATTTAAAACTATGACATCTTAGTGTATTACCAACAGTAACCTTGGAAACGGTGGTCCCAGCTCTTTTCAGGTCATTGACCAGCTCCTCCCGTTAGGGCTGCACGATAAGGGCCAAAATGATAATCACGATTATTTTGATCAATATTGAGATCACGATTAATTATCACGATTATTTGTTGATTTTAACCAAAACAATTTTTTATTGTCACACAAGCTAATTACATTTACTGCCTTCACATCCATATTGTGCAACATTCCTGCTAATGTACAGATATGTGCATCAAAATAAAATAGGTCCTCTTATTCACCAAAATTCAGTGAATCTCCTTAAAGAATAAATAAAAATAAATTAAAACAATAAAGAAAATGTAGCAAAACTTCAACAGGGCACTATTTTACATTTTACAATGTGTAAATATATTTTAGGAAGCAAAATATAAACTTTAAAAAATATTTAAAATTCAAAAAATATAAAAAAAAGTTTTACCTGCATAATGGATGTGACTAAAACTAAAAATAAAATATACAATCAATAAGAAACAAATATTCCATAACAGAATGTAACCAAATAAGAACATTTCAAGGTAGAAGAACTATGGCGATAAAATCCTCATCGATGTAATGAATTGTCAAACTCATGTACGGATCCATTGTCCTGCTTGACCACAGATCCGTTGTAGTTGCAAAGTACTTTATATTGGCAAGATCACGCTCTATTTCCCCTCTGCGTTTTCTGTACATCGCAGGTAGTGCCACCTTTGAAAAATAATTACGCGAGGGGATCACCACGTATCGTTTATCCAGAGTGTTGACCAAGAATTTGAAGCCTTCGTTTGTCACCGTGTTTATTGAGCACATGTCTTTAGCCAAATGAAATGCGACTGCATTTGTTATTTCACTGTGTCTTTGAGAGGTGGATGGGTATGGTGATGCGCTAAAGAGGCTCGCTTCGATGGATGTCTGAGAAGTTGTGGGATGATTAGTCTTTGCAACGCATTTCTTGGCCCTCATACATTCATCGTATTGAACTTTATGGTGTTTTTTTAAGTGGTTAAAGAGGTTCGTTGTGTTGCTTTGTGGTGCCAAAACAACTTTATGGCACTATTTGCATATGACCTGTTCTTGTTTTGTGTCACTTGCCTGAAACCCAAAATGTTTCCACACAATGGATGACAATCCGATTCTCGGGACAAGCCCCTCGGCCGCTCCCTCTGCTACGTTAGACATTTTTTCTTTGTTAAGATAGATTATAGCCTGCTATCTGTTGTGGTATTTTCCTCCTCTTCTGTCTGTGACTGTCTACATCTGGAAACTGACTGAGCTGCTGCGCGGTGCAGGGAACAACTCTGATTGGTGCATGGACGCACGTGATCAGACAGCGGCTTTACAGAGCGCTAGACTGGCTTTGAAAAAAAAAAAAAAAAACTTTAATACAAAGCGTGAATGAATGACGCATTTTAAATATCGCTCGATCACGCGAATTTGATCGTGGGAAGCCAAAATCGAGATCGTGATTAAAATTCGATTAATTGTGCAGCCCTACCTCCCGTGTAGTTCTGGGCTGATTTCTCACCTTTCATAGGACAGCTCATTCTTTGGACAGCTCTTTGGTCTTGGCCATGTTAGTAGTTGGATTCTTACTTATTGTATGGGGTGGACAGGTGTCTTTATGCAGCAACGACCTCAAGCAGGTGCATCTAATTTAGGATAATAAATGGAGTGGACATTTTAAAGGCAGACTAACAGGTCTTTGAGGGTCAGAATTATAGCTGATAGACAGGTGTTCAAATACTTATTTGCAGCTGTATCATACAAATAAATTAAAAAATCATATATTGTGATTTTCTGGATTTTTCTTTATTTTTTAGATTATGTCTCTCAAAGTGGAAATGCACCTTCAATGACAATTTCAGACCCCTCCATGATTTCCAAGTGGGAGAACTTGCAACTTGTTCAAATACTTATTTTCCTCACTGTATATATATATATGTATATATGTGATGGCAACATTGTTAATTTCGTTGACAAATAATTTTCGTCATAATTTTCGTCAACAACCTTTTTTCACTGACGAAAACGAGACGATAACTAAATAAAAACTAGTGTTGGATGACAAAAATTAAAGTTGATTTTCGTCATAGTTTTTGTCAACAAATAAAAACGAGACGAAAGTGTTAGGGAGGGTCGATTAGGGAAGAGATCCAGTCAGAACTGATGTCCTGTGTAACAGATGCGCACATGATCTGAACGTGCTGATCTAACCGCTGAAAAACACAGCGATGTTGAGCTTCTACAGGCTCAAGCATCCCCAGTACAGCGCTCCAGAGCGGCTCACAATCAATAAATAGTGCACATTTATGCCAGGCAATTGTTTATGAACTAATGCTGATGAATAATGACAATGTTTACTTTACAATGTTTATATAGTAATATGTTTTAGACGTTGTAACAATGAATATGATCTTGATCTTGAACTTGAATGAGCTCCTGCAACTGTAAGGCACAGACATTTCAAAATAAGTGTCAATGTGTATTTCAAACTTGTTTGTAATTCAAAGTCACGCATTATATATTCGTTTTTGGTTACACAATAAACTGTATTTAATTTAATTCCCATTTAATTTATAGTCAGGAGGAAAGACCAGTATTTGACACATATTCAATAAAGTATCAGGGTTATAATAGTTCACTAAAAATCTTCATTACTTGAAATTAAATAAATGTTAACTGAAATTAAAAAAATAAACAACTTATTTGAAGCTTTAGCTTAACCTGATATGGCCTACTGACTAAAACAGAAATACAAAGTTATAAAAACTTTATAGATGTTTTTAAAAAACAAACAAAAAAGTTAATTGAGCTCTTTTGTGTATTTTTGATGTCAAAATGTCAGTTCAAGTGACAGTCGGTTATGTAATGCTTAAATGCTTAATGTATTACAATATAACTAAACTCATTAGATTTTAGGAGACTGAATCTACTGTAGATTTAGTCGACTAAAACTAGACTAAAACTAATTCAGGTGACTAAAATATGACTAAAACTAAAATGGCATTTTAGTCAAAAGACTATGACTAAAACTAAATCAAAATTTGCTGTCAAAATTAACACTGGATGGCAAAGCTGAAGAATAAACCTTTTTTGAGCAGCAAATCCTCATTTTAGAATGATTCCTGAAGGATCGTGTGACACTAAAGACTGGAGTAATGATGCTGAAAATTCAGCTTTGATCACAGGAATAAATTACAATCACAAATCTTATTGACCACCACTGTGCATCTTTCTGGAAAAGAATGTACATTTTTAATTGTGTATTTCTGTTAAACATTAATTCTGTTCACTTTTATCAGCGCACTAGCATATGGATGCCCTCGAATTTACCAGACGTGAGCTAAAAGCCGCAAAACTTTTGATTTCAGATGCACTTCTAAAATCCTCTCAAAACATCTTAACTTTAGACGACGTGTTTGAAAAACAAAACTGACAGAAATGACAATGTGAAACCTCGCTTTATAAAAGTTTCAGGTAAAGGAACTCTCGCACTTTAAATAGCTCTTTGGCGTACAGCAATATCTGGAACAGCCCTCCATCATACCGTGTACCTCAGACCAACAGACAGCGTCATAATTTTCAGGGCAGTCGCTATTTTCCTTTTTTCCTTTCCATTTCTCTGTCTTCCTTTTGGCAAGCTCAACTTGTAATGGTTGTCTTTAAATATTCATTCTCTTTCATTTCTATGTTTGACGCTGGGTCGGCCCAGAAAGACATGCTCAATGATTGAGCAGCGTCTACATTTCCTTTTTACCTGCATGAATACGTTTGAAAGGTTTTAGCAAAGCGTCACTCACTTCCAGTCACCTTTTCAAAAGGCCGGCTGAAATAGAGTGTTGCACAGTCAGCGATAGAGAGAAGCACGGGAGGAGAGACAGCCGTGTTTTCAAGGATAGATGGAGTGTTGCTCTTCCAAAAAGAGTGATTGTAGACTCTGAGCAACTCAAGTGTTACCCATCAATGGAGATTACAGTAGCTCTATATCAATATGCACCATAAGAAACAATGTGTAACATGAAATTTTAATTGTATCGCTGCTATAGTGAATTTAAAGAAGCTTGATCAAACCAGGCTCCTCAACATTTTGTGTGATTGACTGGCTGATGTAGCAAACCTTGTTTTATTAGCGTTGCCATTTGGTTCCCTATTGATAACTTAACTTAGAAAAGAGAAAGAGAAAGAGAGAAAGACTTTAAATTCCTACACACACACACACACACACACACACACACACACACACACACACACACACACACACACACACACACACACACACACACACACACACACACACACACACACACACACACACACACACACACACACACACACACACACACACACACACACACACTTTCTTATCAGTGCCAAAGAGACTCAAATAACTCTGTCGATTTTTATCATTCAGGCAAGTGTTATACATCATTATGATATGTTAATTTTCTACTTTTATTTGTGTACGGTCACAATAAAAACTAATTTTTTGCAAAATAAAGAAAAAATAACATGCGCGATCTGCAGCCTCTCTGTGGCTGACGTCTAATCTGATTCTCTTCAGAAAAGGAACTCTAACTTGTAGTGAATACTTATCTCAAAAAACATTAGACATATGTCTAAAGAAACATTGAAATGTCAGGTTTTAAATAATGTAAATCAAATCGAAAACTAATGTTTTGTGTTTATGTAATCTGTTTGAAAAGAGAGAGATGTCAGTCATTCGCGAGCCTCTTCATTATCCGCTAATGTGACCATGCCTACGGAGCGCACATTCTTTTCAAATACTACAAGATCCATGAGGGCAGAGTCAACGCCCACATCAACAGTGCATGTCAAGCCATGAAGTCCAAGGGATTGTCTGTAGACCTCAGAGATAGGATTGTATTGAGGCAAAGATCGATCTGGGCAAGGGTACAGAAACATTTCTGCAGCATTGAAGGTCCAATGTGCACAGTGGCCTCCATCGTCTGTAAATTGAAGACGTTTGGAAACACCAGGCCTCTTCCTAAAGCTGGCCGTCGAATCTGAAAATGGCTGTGCACCGACGCTCCCCATCCAACCTGATGGAGCTTGAGAGGTCCTGCACAGAAGAATGGGAGAAACTGCCCAAAAATAGGTGTGCCAAGCAAGCTCGTAGCATCATACTCAAAAAGACCTGGGGCCAGTTGCCATTATGTTAAGACAGTGTCTTAAGATCTAGTATGAGGCACTAACAGTTAGGCAAGGGGCATTCAGTCTTACTTTTCGTATAAAATTAGGCCAGTCTATGTTTTTATGTAACTGATTTAAAAAAGTTATGAAAAGTCTTAAAGAAAAAAAATGTATGTCTAACTTGTAAGACTAGTCTTAACGGTTTATGCAACCAGCCCCTGAGGCTATAAAAGGTGCTTCAAAAAACTATTGAGCCAAGGCTGTGTGAATTCTTATGTACATTTTATTTTTATACATTTGCAAAGATTTCAAAGAAACATCTTTCACGTTGTCATTATGGGGTATTGTTTGTAGAATTGAAAAATGGGCAGGCGTAAAAGATTTGAGCGAGTTTGACAAGGGCCAAATTGTGATGGCTAGACGACTGGGTCAGAGCATCTCCAAAACTGCAGCTCTTGTGGGGTGTTCCCGGTCTGCAGTGGTCAGTATCTCTCAAAAGTGCTCCAAGGAAGGAACAGTGGTGAGCCGTCGACAGGGTCATGGGAGACCAAGGCTCATTGATGCACGTGGGGAGCGAAGGCTGGCCCGTGTGGTCCGATCAAACAGACGAGCTACTGTAGCTCAAACTGCTCAAGAAGTTAATGCTGGTTCTGATAGAAAGTTGTCTGAATACACAGTGCATCACAGTTTGTTTGCGTATGGGCTGCATAGCCGTCCGTTACCTGGGTAACACATGGCACCAGGATGCAGGAAGAAGGCAAGTTGGCGGAGGCAGTGTGATGCTTTGTGCAATGCAGGGTCCTGCCATCCATGTGGATGTTACTTTGACACGTACCACCTACCTAAGCATTGTGTCAGATCATGTACACCCTTTCATGCAAACGGTATCCCCTGGTGGCTGTGGCTCTTTCAGCAGGATAATGCTCCCTGACACAAAGAAAAATTGTTCAGGAATGGTTCGAGGAGCATAACAATGAATTTTATGTTGTTGACTTCCACCACGAAACATTCAGGACTTAAAGGATCTGCTCCTAAAGTCTTTTTGCCAGATACCACAGCACACCTTCAGGGGTCTAGTGGAGTCCATGTCTCGATGGGCGATATCTTATCGTTTGCGATATACCGGTAAAAATTCTTCCCACGGTAAGAATTTGTCTTCCCGTGATAATAACAATAAAGCCTAGTTGATGACGCGACCCATCCGCATCTCACGTGCAGAGTGAAAACAACAATGGTGGAAGCTGCGGAGGAGTTTATAGCCAAACCAGGGGCTACCTCTACAATCTGGAACCTGTACACACAGATGTGTTTTCCCTCGCGGAGCACTTGGACTGAGCACTTGAGAGATTTGCGCTCTCTCAATTGATTGGTAAAGGCACACTATTTCAGTTCATCTCAATGAATGGGCAGTGTATTTGATGCACAGTACACACTAGGCACGCAACTGAGAGCGCTCAGTGTTTCACACACACTCAAAGAGAGAGCGAGAGAGTCTCATACCACACAGAATTGACGCGCTACATGCAAACAATATTATTTGTTGTATTTTACTGTAAAATGTAACTTTTCCATTTCTGAAAAGGCTGGTGTGGATTTGAACATTTAATTTTTTATTTGTTATCCATATTATAGGAGCCTATTTGATGACAGGTACGTTTTACTTTAGATCATTGTTTGTTTGTCTTTCAAGAATGCATGCAGCTCTCACTTGTATCCAAAAATATGGGGAATGGTATGAATGGTACTATATTTATCGTCATTGATATCGTTATCGCAATAAATTCTAGAAAATATCGTGATACATTTTTACGTCCATATCGCCCATCCCTAATAATGTTATGCCTGATCGGTTATATGCATACACATGAATAATTAGCAGTATTATTAATTTTAGGGTCAGTAACAAGACATGGATATTTTGTCCATGTGTATTATTTTTTCTTTTGAAATAATTTGATAAATTCATCACTTTAGTCCATAAAATGTATTTAGCTTAATTACATTTGAAGTATTTTCAAAAAAGCACATCCATCCATAATAAAAGTAATCCATACGACTCCAGGAGGTTAATAAAGGCCTTCTGAAGCAAATCGATGCGTTTTTGTAAGAAAAATATCCATATTTATAACTATAACTATAATCGCTAATAACTTTATAACTATATAAGTTGTTAACTTTCACTAAATACCTGACATAAACTGATGATTCTTTTTGTATCAACATAAAACATGGCTTTCATGCTATTCAATCAGTCGATTAGAGTGTATCCGTGGCCTATTCCAGTTTCAGATGCGATGCTATGTAATTTATTCTGTTTTTGATCAATTTACTACTTTAACTTCAGTAGAGACTGTGTGTTTGTATGTGAGTGAAAAACTCTAATCAAGCTGTGCTTATCACGAACCACTTACACAATGCATAGAGATGTATGGGGTCAATGGCACACTTTAATTTTTCTCTTCAAAGGCGAGTGAATGCCAATAGCACATCCGAATGAGAGAGTGTGCACCGGTCTAGGCCTCCATTATGGCCTGGATGAAAGAAGTGTGTCCCGATTGCCAGCGCTTCATCAGTATGTCTCGTGGTTGTGTCACAGCGACTAGCCTGGAGGGCTGGAGAGCTGCTTCAAATTGGAGCTGACATCACCGAAATCTAAAAGCAACAAATCACACATTTTCATTGGGCACTGATCTCCTGGCCAGGCCCTCTGCCGGCGTCAGCACAATCACGGCTGCCATGCTGATTCCTGCCGAAGGTCCGACTGCTCGCTCCAGCTGTTCCTGGCTAGCAAAGCAGAAATGTGCCGAACATGGCCTATTGCCACAGACAGCAGTCCCACCCCCGTGTGCGCTCCCAACACAACCATACCCGGCAGATTGGGCATTGTAGGACGATTGTACAGGAATTGTGTTATGAGCACATACCATCCCAAAGCAATTCAGAACAGTCAGCGGCAATCTTGCCAACGCCCTCGGACAGCTATTTTCAGTCAAGTGCAGCTTCTGTCTGCCTGAAGGGGGAAAGACCAAAATCTCCAAAAGAGGTTGGCAAGCTCACTTTGCACTGCCAACATGCAGGGTTTGTGCATGAAAGTTCCTCACCATGATGCTAAGATGTCATGGGTGGTTGCCAGGGTGTTGCTATGTGTTTGCTGAAGTGTTCTGTTGCATGTTGCTATGCGGTGGTTATTATGAATTTAGGAAAGAGGCCAACAGGATGCTGTTTTAATTTGAGATTTAAATGCAATGAAACTCAAATATATAGAATTATATTTAAAAAATGTATAGCATTTTTCATTATGCATAGCATAAACCATCAACAAATTTTTAAAAAATCTCACACGTGTGTGTATATAAATTGTCAAAAATTTAATTTAAAATATATATATATATAAAAAAATGTATTGTTGCATTTAATAAATATATTCTTTAATATATATATATATATATATATATATATATATATATATATATATATATATATATATATATATATATATATATATATATATATATATATATATATACACATACATACATATATATACATATATACATACATACATACATATATATACATATATACATACATACATACATTATATATATATATATATACATTATATATACGTAAAAAATATTGTTGGTTTAACTTTAAAAAAGTAAGTAACCTGGTTGCCTTAACATTTTGAGTTCTTTGAAATAAAAAAATTTAGTTAATACAATGAAGGAAATTGGTTTAATAAATACAAACTCAAAATATTATTGTATCTGAATCACATAAATAAATTTTTTTTTTGTGATAAATCATGAAAATAGCACAATTTGGCATGTTTCACTGCATTATTACAAATAAAACACAATTATGAAATATGCTTACAAAATCTTTTAATAATATTTGAATAAAGGGTGATGTCGATTTTCAAAAATGTTCATTGTATTAACTCAATTTTTTTATTTCAATGAACTCAATTTTAAGGCAACCAGGTAATTTACTTTATCGTGTGTGTGTATATATATATATATATATATATATATATATATATATAATGTGTATATATATGTATACGTGTATATATATATAATGTGTATATATATGTATATGTGTGTATATATATATGTGTATATATATATATATATATATGTATATATATATATATATATGTATATATATATATATATATATATATATATATATATATATATATATATATATATATATATATATATATATATATATATATATATATATATATATATATATATATATAATGTATATATATAATGTATGTATATGTTTTTTTTTTTTTTTTTTTTACAAATATAGATCAGATTTTATTAATCACCATGATATTTTCAGGACCATTATTCAATATATTTCATAATCAACAAAAAATTTAGCATTGATTTTATGCTATCTTTAATGTGGTGGGTATTTTGTGATACTATATATATATATATATATATATATATATATATATATATATATATATATATATATATATATATATATATATATATATATATATATATATATATATATATATATATATATATATATATATATATATATATATATATATATATATATATATATATATATATATATATATATAAAAAAAATATTAAATGCAACAATAAAATATTTATTAAATGTTTTTAATTAAATTGTGATGTCTGTGTTTGTTCAACAACTTAATTTTTTTTAACAGTATTGCTCTTTAAGTTAGAAAAAAAATAACCGGGTAAAACTTTTTTTTCCAAGTTGGGCCAGCTAATATTTCTGCGCATTGTTGAGAATGGACTGATGGCTGTGCCAAAAACTGCCATGTTGAGCATTGGGAGAAAAATGTACTTGAAATGGGACAAAAATGATCTCATTTTTGTGATTTTCTCATTTTTTAAATGAGAAAACTCTCATTTATTTTTTTCTCTAAACACACAAACAGTACATCAGCAGCTTTGTGATGCAAGAGTGTGATACATGAATAAAGCATGTCAGTGCTGTACAAATGTGAGCATGCATCTATTGGTTATGAATTGCCTTTATCAGCGGCGTTCCTATTGCTGACAGTGGAAAAATGGAACATCAGTTATGTGTTTCCATTAAATGGAGCCCAAAAGGCCTCGGGTTACTGTTGTTACTACATCTCAATCTATTTTGACAGTCTTGTCTATTGGCATGTGTATATCTGAGCTAATACGTGCTTGAGTGAGTGTGTGTGCCAACTCCAGCGGTCACGTGTGGGCCATCTGTGAGCACGCAAGCCAGGAGGATGTAATGGGTCCTGCTGTCAGGCCGGTAGCCCCCAGGTTATCTGTCACTCATGAAGATATGAATTAGCTGCGACTCCATCAGGATTCAGCCTTCCCTCTCATCCTGTAAACATAGCCGGGGTTCACTGACCCAAAGCTCAAAACAGCCCATATGCACAACCCAAACCCTCCCACCCTATACAGACTGCATGCAAATAACAAGTTCTTTAAAGGATTAGTTCCCTTCAAAGTGAACATTTCCTGATAATTTACTCACCCCCATCTCATCCAAGATGTTCATGTCTTTCTTTCGTCAGTCGGGAAAAAATTTTTTTTTGGAGGAAAACATCCCAGGATTTTTCTCCACACCATTGATTTCCATGGCAACCAAACTGTTGCCGGTCCAAATCAATGCAGTTTTTAAAGGGCTTCAGAGGCTCTGCCCAATCCCAGTCGAGGAATAGGGTCTTATCTAGCGAAACCATCTGTCATTTTCAAAAATAATAAAAAATGAATATACTTTTTAACCTAAATTGCTCCTCTTGCGCTGCTCTGTGACGTGCCAAGGATTGCGCAATCACGTCGGAAAGGTCACACTAGACACACTAGGCGGAAGTACCGCCCCAAGCGAACGTGCGAGGACTAATACAAACGCCCTTTACCAAAAAACACTCCATCTTCATCTTCAATATCGTCCGACATCATTGTTTTACCTATTTTTTGCTAAAGGGCGTTCGTATTAGTCTTCACACGAGCGCTTCGTAAACATTGGGGCGGTATTTCTGCCTACTAGCGTGACCTTTCCGACGTGATTACGCAATCATTGGCACCGGTGATTCTGATTGGCTGTCAATGTTTTTATCATTCAACATTTGGAAAAAATCTTTTCAAAAATGATTCCAAAATAATGTGTTATCGTTATAGCTGTGGTCTGGACTTCCCTATTCTAATGATTTAGAACAATTATTAAAACGTATAATTTTAATTTAGTTATAATTTAACTAAACGCTAAGGGTAGCGCATTACAAGTAATGCGAGTTATGTAATCAGATTACTTTTTTTCAAGTAACTAGCAAACTAATGCATTACTTTTAAATTTATAACAAATATCTGAGTTTGTTTTCCCATATATTGACTGGCAGCTCTCCTGGGAGAAATCGGGAGTAAGTGCAGAGGTGTAGTGTGCGCTGTGTGTGAGAACATGACGGTTATTGTAGTTCTAGACTAGGGCTGCACGATTAACCGAAATCGAACCGCAATCGCGATTTGGGTTGTGCGCGATTATGAAAGCGAAAAGGCTGCGATTTTAATTCAATAAATATATGTACAGTGTGTCAGTGAAGAGCAGCTCTGCGATCAGTAAACGCTGCTCCGTCTGAAAGACTGCGAGTTTGAGGCACTTATAACGTGCGTTTGAAAAAACAACACGTGTCAAACATCTTCACAAACTAGTAATATGTTGTCCAACAAAATACAACGTTTAATAACACGTTTTAACTAATTTCATATTGTCAGTCGAGTGTTTGTGAGCTGATGTGGCTTCTCTTCACAGAATGAGGCAGACGATGCATTATTTTCTAGTAATCTATACAGTGATAAAGTCTATGTCAATCAGCACTGCTTTATTATTATGAAAATACCCGAGAAGGCTTGAAGAACTCAAATACACCATATCTTGATGCAGTAGTGTTTGTCATTATATTTAATCAAAGCGGTTCTATCTTCTTTTTATTCCGCTCTGCTAACTTATACACCGCTAGCTTCACATTAGGGATTTCCTGAAAGCTATTACTTCTCGGGGGGAAATGTGGTGTTTCTGCTCGAGGCGCGCCCTTTGGCTTCCAGTATGAATTCAACTTTTGGGCAAAAAATAAGAAAATAATACTTCTCTCTAAATAAATGTATATTACAATCCATTTGTTTTTCTTCAATGTACAGGAGATTTTATCCCCACAGTGGATGCATAAGAGGCTCATATTTCATATTAAAGACATAGACTTTAAGAAATTGATATCACAGATAAAATGCACAGATTTTTATAATAATATAATTTTTTACAATAAATCCTTAGACCTTTGTATTTATTTTTTAGTCATAGGCTGTCTGCATACTAACCGGTAACCCAGCATTTTTTTTTTTTTTTTTGAAAAACGCTTTCTGTAAAATATAAATATAATAATAATTATTATTATACAGACCTTTCCTGTAGCTCAAATAGTAGAGTGTGGCGCTAGCAACGCCAAGATCATGGGTTCGATTCCCAGGGAAAGCAAAATGTAAAATGCGTACCTTGAATGCAATGTTAAGTCGCTTTGGATAAAAGCGTCTGCCAAATGCATAAATGTAAATGTATTATTATTATTATTATTATATTGTTATATTTATTCTTAAATACTCTATTTTTGTTATTGTAATAGTAACATTTCTTATTTTGTTAAATATTTTTATTTAGCAATAATAATAATCATAATAATTTGTATTATCAGTCATATTAATATATAAACACAAAATGTTATATACACACTTTTCATTTGTAAAAATAAAATAAAAATCGCATTTTAAATTGCAATTGCAATTTTAACCAGAATAATAGCAATTAGATATTTTCCCCAAATCGTGCAGCCCCATTCTAGACTAAATGTGAGCAGGCATTTACTCATCTCACTTATACAAAAACGGAGTCAGTTTTCCTCAAAATAAATAGAGAAATGCAAACTCAGAATATATTACGTAAACCTGTAATAATTACAATTGTTAAATACAAAACATAAGTATTTAATCTCACTTTAATGTCCAGTGTCTGTGCGGCTGACATTCGATTATCCAACCATGCCCAATAAGCAAAATTGAATTGTATCATTGTTACATCACTTATTTCTGTGCCTTAATTTAATTATTATATTGATTAATAATACATTGTTAGCTAATCTGTGTGCTTTGTATATGTACATTTCTGAAATGCATAACGTGGACAAATCACAATTTGTAATGTAGACACATACAGTTTCTTTGAAGCTGCTTTGAAACTATGGCCCGGTTTCACAGACAGGGCTTAGACTAAGCTAGGATTAGGCCTTAGTTCAATTAGGACATTTAAGTCACTTTTATAAACGTGCCCTAGAAGAAAAACATTACTGGTGTGCATCTTGAAACAAAACAATCTTTTAAGATATGTCAGTGCAAGATTCTTTCAGTTAAAACCGCTCAAACATGCATTTTAGTCTGGGACTAGCTTAAGCCTTGTCTGTGAAACCGGGGGTATATGTATTGTGAAAAGCGCTATACAAATAAATGTGAATTGAATTTAATTTAGATAAACATCACATTTGTTTATCATTTTTTTGTTTTGTTGCTGAAGAGTGTTGAACTTTCTTGTCCTGCGTCTAGGCATGTGCCGGTATCAAGTTTTCATGTTGCGATTAATTGCTGAAGCTTTTATCACGGTATTCGGTATTATCACGGTATTGAAATTCGTTGCAAAAAAAGTGTTGTCATACTATAACAGGTTTAATATCTTTCTTATAACAAAAGAACTGAACATTTAAATACAGTAAAGAAATACACAAAAATTTATAAAGTAAACATATTTAAAACAGATTAAAGTGCTAAAGAATTATAGCTAAATGAACAACAGGTAACACTTTACAATAAGGTCTCACTAGTTAATACATTAACATTAACAAAAGCGAATAGCTACATTTATACAGAAGTTATTATTTATGATAACGTATAGTTAAAAAAAAGCAACTGTTAGTTAATGTTAGCTCATTAAATAATACAGTTACAACTTTTGATTTTAATAGTGTTATTAAATGGTGAAATTTACATTTAACTAAGATTAATAAATGCTTTAGAAGTATTTTTCATTGTCAGTTTTTTAATGAATGAACTAATGTTAAATAATAGAGCCTTATTGTAAAGTGTGTGACTCAACAACAAAAAATCTGAACATATTCAAACAATATCTAGGGCATGTAGTCCAGATTAAAATATAGCCTTAAGTCTTTGAGTATTAAAGTATTTGGTTATGTGATGAGCACCATAGCAAATAAAGAAAATGGTTTTGTTTACGAGGGTTACCGGGGAAACGGCTGCATTTCTGCTGTTCCGTCAGCGCCCTCTGCTGTCAGAGAATGAATGTGCACTTCAGCGCCTCCTTCAGGCGTTCCGCCATGTGCTCATGCACGTTGAGTTTGTTTACATCAGTGCGCGTTCCTCTTTGACGTGTTCATTTTAAACAGTTGATGGGTAAAGTATTCTTAAAATGCATTCTAAGAAATCGAAATAATATGTAATAAATAATTATTTACGGTATTTTGAAGTGCCCACGGTAACAATATCGTGCATGTTCATTATTGTGATATATCGTATTACCGTGTACCGGCACATGTCTAATGGCGTCCTATTCTTCTGAAATCTATAATGGCAGCAAAGGTTTGTTTGAGCCCCTCTACTGTACACACAAGATGATTCTATTTTAGAAATGGTTTCTATTTCTGCGACGTTGCCTCTGGAACAACAACACGAAGCATGGCGATGATAATCTCAGGTAGTGTTTATGTGCTTTATTTAATGTTAAAAGCGTTGTAATGTGACTTTTAATATAATTTAGTGCTCCCAGCTTTGTAAAGTAGTCGTACTAAAAGCAACAATGGAATTAACACGAAACAAGAATGTTCAAAAACTGTGAACAAACAAGTATTCTATGACAAAGATTGTTTTAGTGACTCAGTATGTATTTTTTGTAATGTTTAAATGGTGTAATATTTGTGAATTTGATTATGTACTTATCCATTTCCTTGCAAGTGCTGTCAAGATTAATCTCTAGTGCTGTGGACTTGCCATGAGAGCCCGCCCACACGCTGTTCTGATTGGCTGTGGTTTGTTGTATCTCGCAGTCGCGTCGTGCCTGGTGTGGACAGACAAGTTGCTTGTCGCTGGAATCTTGTCGCGTGTAGTTAGGACATGGTGTGAGGCTTATTTGTGTGTTTTCTTGTTGTTAAAACACAAACAAGCAA
Source organism: Romanogobio albipinnatus (assembly GCA_023566225.1). Lineage (NCBI taxonomy): Eukaryota > Metazoa > Chordata > Actinopteri > Cypriniformes > Gobionidae > Romanogobio > Romanogobio albipinnatus. The sequence continues at coordinate 42,324,166 of CM042248.1, forward strand.
GCCCAGCCTAGATGAGAAAAAGTAACGCAACACATTACTTTCCATAAAAAGTAATTAAGTAGCACAATTACTTTTAATTGAGGGAGTTACACCATATTATAATGCATTACTTTTAAAAGTAACTTTCCCCAACACAGGTTATCGTTGTTGGTGTGACCGGGCCTTAACTCACATGACCGTTTCGTCAATCTTTATTAACTCATTGAACCATCATTGAAAAGAGTATTTTGTTCGCAAATCGGGCATTACGGCTCGTTCTTTGCTTGTTGTGGCTGACGAAATGATCACCAATGGCAAAAAAACAATATTTGATTTTAAAGGGTTAGTTCACCCAAAAATGAAAATTCTGTCATTAATTGCTTACCCTCATGTCGTTCGACACCCGTAAGACCTCCGTTCACCTTCGGAACACAAATGAAGATATTTTAGTTGAAATCCGATGGCTCAGAAAGGCCTCCATTGGCAGCAATGTAATTTGCACTCACAAGACCCATAAAAGGTACTAAAGACGTCATTATGAAGTCCATCTCACTACAGTAGCTCTACAATAATTTTATGAAGCGATGAGAGTAGATTTTTTTGCGCACAAAAACTAAATACTTGACTTGATTCAACAAGTTCTTGTCTTCAGCCTGGGCCTTTGACGTGAACTCATGAAGCACCACGATGCATGCACGAGAATATGACGTAGAGCCGGCGTTCCGACAGATGACCCGGAAGCGAGGAGCTTTGCTTACAAGCAGAGGAATACGCGCCGCATCTAAGCTGTTGAATTCTACATTGATCGTGCTATAGGTCTTGGCGTAGTGCTCATAATGGGGTTAAAGTGGGCATTTCCTGGATGCCCGAACCATGAGAGAGAACAAGTGCACGTAAAAGTGCCTTATCAAAGCCGCGAAATGAAAGTCACATTCTCACGCATGCGTCGTGGTGCTTCATGAGTTCATGTCAAAGGCCCAGGCGGAAGACTATTCAAAATTGTATTTATTTTTTTGGCACAAAAACTATTCTCGATGCTTCATAAAATTATTGTAGAACCACTGTAGTGAGATGGACTTTGTAACGACGTCTTTAGTACCTTTTATGAGTGCAAATTACATTGCTGTCAATGGAGGCCTTTCTGAGCCATCGGATTTCAACTAAAATATCTTCATTTGTGTTCCGAACATGAACGGAGGTCTTACGGGTGTGGAACGACATGAGGGTAAGCAATTAATGACAATTTTCATTTTTGGGTGAACCAACCCTTTAAGGACGTCAAATGTATAATAGTGGAACTGCACTGAGCTGATGATGATATCACTGTTTATTACCGCAGATTAATTGAATTGGTTTCATAATTGAGCACGAACCAAACTGAATCAAAACTGAATTGATTTCAACTGAATAATGACCGATTACAGCAATTCTGTCTGCATCATTGAATCATTATTTTCCTGTTAATCATTGTAAAGCTGCTTTGAAACGATCTGCATTGTATAAAGCGCTATATAAATAGAGGTGACTTGTCTATTATTTTATCCAGAGATATTCTCTGCCATACACCGCAAACAACACTTTTTGATATAAATTTGCGATCTAATTCATAAATAATTGACGCCCCAGGTTAAATGACGTGCCCACATTTTAACCCGTCTCTTAGAGTAAAAAAAAACTGTGAAACTGTTCCAACACAAGTCATTTTCTGAACATTTCACTCCAGGGTCCCCCATTATTTTGCTGTTCATTTGACATGTGACACTTAACGACTCTCTGACATTTTTGCCCGCAAATTTGAGTTTATTTTCAGTCCAGTTAGTGCACTTAAAATGCTTTATTTCTGTGTGGTTTAAAATCAGTGTCTGGATGCACACGGCCCTTTTCCACCGCTGTGACTTAATTAGGCAGAGGACTGACACTTCTCAAGTGGCTGTCTGACAAGATGATCCACATGGGCCTGGAGAAAACGGTACAAGCACATTTGCTAGATTAGGCATTCAGGGGGAAGCTCTATGTAGATGTTTTTTTTTTTCTTCTTTCCATAAAATCTTCCTTCTAGATGACTCTGACTTTAAAATGACAGAATGCAGGGGTCCAAAAGCATTCAGTGATGTGGAAGATAACCAGGGGTGTCTCAATACGCTCACTAGTTTAGTAGCAAGCACACACAGTCCTGTTTAAAATCGCTCCAGCGCAGAAGCAGAAAAGTAGTGGAATTTGCATTCACGATATTTACATCATAGAGAGTGAAATAAGACGCATCGCAGATCTTTAAAACAGGCCTTTGTGATAATTGCCTCACCATAAACGCTCATTTACTCTAACCCTATTGTTCTTTTAGCATGCAGTGTTGCTTTTATTTTTTCACTGCCATCCCGTATAAACATAAGAGACACAGTTAATTAATTGCGGGGTTGTTTAAACCCCTGATTGTGTATCCGATTGGCGCTCGCCTTTAATGTGGCAATAAATCTCGAATGACTTTGAATTATTGTTCTGAATTAATATTAGAAACAGCTAATTTCCTCCCCCTGATTACAATGACGAAAAGGATCCTGGGCCCTAATGTGAATCTCTGACATTGAGCGGCTACCTCGAAAACCATTTCAAATGTTCCCCCGTCACATGTGCCCATCCAGTGGCAGGGTCATTTCAAATTTCGCCATTAACCACAAAGGCTAAATGACTCAATTGTGAGTTACCGAGGCCGTGGCACGCTTTCATTTGACGAGACACTTCAGAGGCGCACTCTCAATTTTAATTAAGAAACACAAATGACCGGAATATTGCGTTCGTTTTGTCATATTGTTCAGCCTATCTTAAATCATCCTCAGGCTTCCATTTAAAGGAAGTTGGTATTCTGAAGCATAATGGCTCAACGGAGGGAATCAGGAATCCATCGGTGAGGCAAGGCGCTAAATAATTTATGGCTTTAATCTGTGCACTGAGGTGTGAGCTCTATGGCTGTAATTATAAATGCAAGGAGGAATTATTGCGGAATACTTTAACTGCATTAGGAGTCATCTGATGAGCTATCGTGATTGCCTGCTCATTTCCAACAATGGAGGGCACAGCGGTGTCAGGATGCGCAAATCACCTGGTGCTTTCTCCCATTTACTATCAAATGTCACTTTCCTGTTATAAAACAGATACGATGGGGAGTGGTAATTGGTGGCTTGATTGCTGAAAAAAGAAAGAAACCACATTAAATGTTGTGAGTTCAGAGGGCGATTATCGTTTTGGTACTATGGGAAGATGTCGAGCTGTCTCGTATGCGATTCTCAATATTCGAGTGACATCATCAGGGTCAATTGTTATCGGTGCGATTGGAGCTAGTTTGGTTTCTTTGAGAGTCATATTTCTCAAATTATGTACTAGTCTTGGCTACAAAAAATGAAAACAAAACGATACAGTTCATTTAAAACACATTTTGTGGTATGGGGTAAGTTGTCACAGTGCAATCTGGTATGAAATATTCCTTGAAAAGGATTATAATTCACTTTATAATGAAAATTACCCCATGATTTACTCACCCTCAAGCCATTCTAGGTATATATGACTTTCTTCTTTCTGATGAACAGAGTTATATTAATAAATATCCTGATGTTTCCAAGCTTTATATTACAGTGAACAGGGTCCATTGAGTTTGAAGCTCAAAAATGTGCATCCATCCATCCATTATAAACGTACTCCACACGGCTCCGGCGGGTTAATAAAGGCCTTCTGAAGCAAATCGATGGGTTTGTGTAATAAAAATATCCATATTTAAAACTTTAATAAAATATCTAGCTTCCGCCATAACGCCTTCCGTATTAAACTTATGAAAAAAGCGTAACTGGTGCGATGCATGACATCGGACGTAGCGCAGTTGAATATGGAAGTTGAATATGGAAGGCGGTTTACTTTATAAAGTTTTAAATATGGATATTTTTCTTACAAAACTGCATCGATTCGCTTCAGAAGGTCTTGAATAAACCCCCGTAGCCGCGTGGAGTACGTTTTTTGAGCTTCAAACTCATTGTTCACTGGTTCACTGCCATTATAAAGCTTGGAAACATCAGGATATTTATTAAAATAACTCCGCTTGTGTTCATCAGAAAGTCATATACACCTAGGATGGCTTGAGGGTGAGTAAATCATGGGGTAATTTTCATTTTAAAATGAACTAATCCTTTAACATTAAAGCTACAAAACAATTAATGAAAGAGCAAAAACGCAAAAGGTTTTTGACCAACACATACTGTATTTAAAATTAATAATTGTGTACATTTATTACATTTAAAAAATAATAATAATTGTATGCAGAGAACACAGTTCAACCTACATGTTTTCATTGTGTTCACTTGTTTATTCAAAAGATTATTTACTTTGGAGGACAGAATCCCAAAGTTAAATAAAAAGTGAAGAAAGACACATTTGTGTAATTTAATATTTTTACTTTAAACCTTATAGTTTCTGGGACCTTGTGACAACTAGCCCCAGTCTCCCCTACATGTAATCAAAACTATTTCCTAGAAAGATAGAGCATACTGAAAAAATATTTCAATAATAATAACACGATTGTAAATCGCATTATTGTTTTATGTTCCAGGAATATTTGCTAACACTTTACAATAACGTTTCATTTGTAACATTAACAAATGTATTGCTCATGGTTAGTTCATGTTAATACATTTAATTACTGTATATAGAAATACAACACAGTAACATGAACACAGTGATGTTAACAAATACAACTTTTAATTTTAATAATGTTAAAAATAACATTAAGGAATGCTATAGAAGTGCAGTTCATTATTAGCTCATGTTGATAAATGTAGTTAACCAATGAAACCTTATTGTAAAGTGTTACCTCGTTAATAAAGAAAATAAGGGATTTGAAGTGAAGACTTGTAGACAGTTAGAAAATGTTAATGCTTTATTTGTATTGGTATAAAAGGTGCAGTGTTCTTTTGTCTCACTAAGCATTTCCCGATGAGACACTTTTTTCTGCAATGCTAAATATACATTAATGTGAGACTTCCTCGTGTCAAACCTGTCCAAATCTGTAAGCCCACACACTGAATCTGCGCCTAAACGTGATTAAACTTTTATTAAAGTGCTTTTCTGTTCTATTGTTGCGACACAAACATTTTACAGAGCAAATATACTGTACATTTCAGTAAATGTTTTTAATGTGTGTCTGGCTACCGGTCTGACCACCTGTGTGTTCACACAAGTGCACGATCAGATCTGCAAATTACAGTTAATGCATTGATCAATTTGTTGTTAAACGTAATACAGTTAAAACTTGCCATATCATACAAATAAATAGTAGTCATAGCCAGAGCTATTGCATGCAAACATCAGCATTTATGTCTCAAGCAGTAATACATTTCATTACTGGTGGTGCATTTGAACAGGGTGCAAAGACTTGCGTCAATGTATTCTTAATCTTTTTATGATTATTCATTTTCTAACAGTACACTTCTTTCTAACCCAGCCAGTGTGTCCATTTAGTCCTCAACATGATGAAATGTTGACTCTGAAGTTTAAGCATTCTACGTAATGCTACTTGAAACATTATGGAAAGAAAAAAAGGGGGGGGGGGGGGGGAGAAGTAGACAACTTGACCCGTGTTTTATAAAAGCAGAGCAATTACAGTTATTTACCAACAAGATAACTACAAGTAGTAAAAACCAACAAAGCTACTCTTTGTCCATTTCCACAAACTGTGAATGATTCTCAGGGGATTTACTGTGAGTTTTACTTAAGTGAAGTTTGACCGCGTGATTGCTGGCAAATGTCCGACTGCAAAGCTTGCATTTGAACTTTGAGTCAGATTCCTCTTCTGTGATCTGTGAATCTGTCGCCCGGACATTGAGGGCCTTTGAAAGTTCGGGCTTTGTTACTTTAGTCGGGTGTTCTATGGGGATTTTGTTCATGTCCTTGATTTGGAAACCCAGGTGGTTCTCGAGATGGGATATAAACGCAGAGGGCGTTTTGAATTGCGACGCGCAGTCATTGCAGTAGAAGACCGGATGGCCAGTGTCCATGTTCTTCAAAAACTTGGTCCCTCCTGTTTTTCTAAGCTGGTACTTCACGTTGGCGAGCCAGTGGCTGATGGTGGTCATGGAAAGCCCGGTGAACTTGGAGATGTGCATCCTCTCCTGAGGGCCGAGGTCTGAGAGGAGATACTTGCCCTCCGAAGTCTGAAAAAGGCTGGAGGCGAACTGGGCTTGAAGGATGAGCAGATGCTGGGGGTTCCAGTTGGACTGTCGGCCTTTACGCTTGTGAACCGAGTACATCTCGCTGGAGACGTCTTCGAAGCGCCGCACGTCTGTCTCCAGCTTCATAGCAGGCACTCTCGCTGGCATTGAGGGCTTTGGGGTTGTGGCTTTTGGAAGAACCTTCACCATATCGGCAATGTCAGAGAGCGCATGTTTCTGGGGCACTGGAGTGGAGGACTGCAGTAAAAGGGAAGCGTTTGCTTTGCTGTGTTTGTATTTCGTCAAGTCTATTGGCTGGTCATCATTTGTGTACATGAAGCTATTGCTGGTCCTGATGGCAGCAGATACTGAGAGTGCTGGTTTCTCTAAACCTCTACTCAGTTCTGAAAAAATGGATTGTGTGCGATGGGAGAGGAAGCTTTCGGGCCTGGGCTTGTTTGCTTTACCCAAATGATTGTTCAAGACAGACTGTAGTGCGCTTAAAGGGTTTATGTTAAGGACTTCCTGGGAGTCACTGACAAGCTCTGAAGAACTGCTGTGCCCATTGCTGGCAGGGGGGCTAGGTGACGGGTTCCCTCTGTCAGAGAAAGCTGGGCTCAACTTCCCTTTGATTGTGTCATTCTCTTCACTTACACAGTCTGCATCTAGCTTTGAAGAGGAGGAGGAATCATCTTGACAATCACTGTCATCATTCTCCCCCAGATCAAACCTACTGCTCTGGCTCTCTTTGCTGTCAGATGCGCCACCCCTCTCCTTTTTGATGTCTGAATTGTGATGTCCCTGGAAACTTTCAAGTCCCCGAAGTCCCTGATAGAACTTTCCCTTGGGTGCGATGGGTCTGTGCTTGTGGTTATGATTCTGCTTGAGCTGGATGGGAGGAGAAGAGGAAAAGGAGGCAGACTTGATAACCCCTGATAGCTGGTACGCAGCATGAATGCTGGGGTAAGCGCTCCAGCTGGGGGTCCCTGTTTGAGCTTTATTGATTGCCGAAGCCACCGTGTTTGCTAAAGACTTGAGAATGTCACCGCCTCCACTGGACCCCTGCTCAAGGTCTTCTTCTCGCAGGTACGGGTACTTGAAACTGGCATCGGTGGACTTCCGGTCCTCCTCATCTTGTTTGTCGTCCTTGTCTCCATTTTTCTCAGCTTTGTCTGGTGACATGTCCCTCGGAGTAGCCCTCTCGGAGTCACCAGATGCTGTGCTTTTTGGAGAAACCTTTTCTCCTTCGAGTTCGTTCACCGCTGGCTCAGCAAGTGTCTGCATTTTCTCTATCGCTAGAGGGTCGAGGGCTAGTTGTTTGCCTTTCTTGGAGGCCGAATTTGTCACTTTAATGAAGTGGCCGGTGACCATCATGTGAGTGGTAAGCTGCTGGAGTGTATCATGGGAGCTTCCGCACTCCATGCACTTAAGGATCTGAGATTTGCATGTCTCAAACTGCCATGTGTAACTAGCACCGTTCTGATAGCCATAGCGGTTGTTGGGAGCATTGGCGAGGCCGGACGATCTTTGGGCCTCGGTGTAACCTGGGACCCCTGTGGTGGAGTCAGGCGAACAAGGCCTCGTGGCTTCAAATGCACGTTTCTTTGCTGGTGGGACTAATTTTGGAGTCATTACTGGAATAGGTTCTTTCAAAGGCACTTTCTGGTAATGCTTCGTTTTGATCATGTGGACGCTTAGGTCTTGTAGAGAATCGAACGAGTGGCCACAGAACATGCACTTCAGCACCTTTTGTGCATCTTCCTTGCCTTCCATGTCTTGAAGGTTCCTCTTCCGGTTCTTGGATGATGACGTGGAGGCGATGCTTTGCCTGCTGTGGTTGTCATCCTGGTAGTGGCCACTCTTGTTCATGTGTACCGTCAACTCCACCAGGGTGTCATACGCTGCACTGCAGTCTTTGCAGCGGAACCGGCTGGCTCCTGTAAAGACCGCACCGCACGCTTTGCTACTTTGCCTGTACAGGTGGACGGAGCTGAATAGATTGGGCTTTGACAAAGGTTTCGGGGACAACGTTTGCTGCAGGGTTTTTGAAAGTGCGTCCTGGTGCCAGTCAAATTCGCTCTTGGTGCTCCCATTGGTGCTGTCACAGTTTGCTTTGCTGCCAGTGTTAGCAACCTTCAAATCTAGTCCAATCTTTGACCAGTAGGAGTCTGAAAGGAAGTTGGCATAGGCAGCCCTCATTTTCTCCAGGCTACTGTGCATGTCATCCTTCACTTTTGAGCTCTGGCTCTCTGTGTCCTTCTGACTTCCTGGTGGTGAGGTCTTAAAGTCAGACAGTCTGTCACTGCCATCGCTCAGACGGGATTCCAGCTCAACCTCCTGGTTGGATAGGACACTGACCGGAGAGTTTTGGAAGCTGTAGCTGCTTTTGTTGTCCATGTCTTTGTCGTCTTTGTCCTTGGAAGTGGGCCTCTCAGAATTCTCCTCCTCTGTCTGCATTTCATTTTCGCCCTCCTCTCCTGTGATCGACTCTAGGACACCGACATCATCATCTGGCTCATATGCTGGAAAACACGATAGAGAGAAAGTCTTATTAGTTCTGTCAATTGAACTGTAATCAAATGAACTACATGATACAGTGATTCATTAAATTAATCACAAATAACCACATAGAGCCACATCAACCTTAGATATAATTGAAACATTTTTAGTGTACGTGAGCATCAGAGATTTAAAAGAGAAAAAAAAACAGGAGAAAAGTATGTCATTTAATATTAGAAATCATTGTGCAGTACTGCCATCCTTCAACTGCAGCATTGTAATCCTTCCTCACAGACGCTTGTGTGCCTGTAATCTTCTCTTGGTAATAGTGGGCAATTTGGCAGTATACGTTTCATAAGTCAATGACTTAGTTTTCTTAAGGTTTCGTCTGTTTATAACAGCTGTATGGGTGCAACAAAAGGAGATTATCTCTAGGTGGTGAGCGTTATCGCAATAGTTTAGCGGTTGATTCCTGCACATCTCAAAACTATTAAGGAGTCTGCATGTGATAAAGTCGATATTTCACTTTAACAGTTAAAAAGTGAGTTCACAATGTCTAAAGTTATAATTTACTGTGAATCATTCTCATTCAAAATGAGGCGTAAACATCATAAGACCGCATACATGCAGACAAGTTAAAAATAGTTAAATGCAACCTGGCATCCTTCCTGAATATTTGCTGGCTACAAATTAACCACTATTGACTAGATTCAAAATAATTTCCTAAATCTTTCATCACTTCTTAAAACGTACTGAATTATTCACTTAATATACGATATATGCAAGACCGTCAATTACATCAATCGCTGCGGTTAAGAAAAATCAAGATCATCTATATTTTATGACCACATATTTGGATAGCACTTTGAATTTCAAGTGCTGTTACGCGCAGATGTGCTCAGTTAAATATACATAAGACCTAACAGCCCGGGCCAGGCACTTGCTTTTCATGTGGTTAATATTTTTTTTGAGCTGGTGATGCTCAATGAGGGCAGCTCTCGAATATGAGGGCTGAAAGTGCTACGCTGTGTTGCCCTCGCCATGTCCCGTGCCTTTGGATTCTGAAAATAAGACTTTTTTTATCAATATTTCAAAGGTGCCTCAGGAGTAAGCCTGGAGGTGAACTGATGTCAGCAAATGGATAAAGATGGAGCTGGGATTTAGCCTTTCCAAACAAACCCAAAGAATGGGGTCCCTCGAACAAGGGGCCCGACGTGCCACGACCTTGATCTTCCGCAATGAAGATTTCTCAAATGACTGACTACGATGGATGATTGCATCCTAGAATGTGCTCATGCCCTAGCAGTTTTCAAGAGGAGAATAATGTTTTATGTATTGCAATGTGTGTGTATATATAGTTTTGACATAAAAGGAGTGAGATTGTGTGGATGGCTTCTCCGTGGTGTCTCAACCGTTTGTAATCACTCAGCCAGTCGACTGGCATCATGACGGACAGCAGTGTAGTCTTTGCTTAGCTGTAGATTGTTTACAGGATGTGTGGGATCAAAAACAAAGTAAAATATGAAGACCGAAATGAACCTCGTCTGCCTGTGCACTGTTGCACAATCCTCGTTCTGTTACAACGAAATAGTTAAGTCATGGTGCAATGCACTTTTTCAGAGACTGGCATGTTTCTGCATATCTCTGTGTTTATGAGATTTTTACGATAGTTGCTCCATGAGAGTATTTACAGTCTAAACAAGAAAAGTCACCATGACACCGTACACCTGGAGGAATCAATCGACTGCGGATGAAAGATAGGCGGCTAAATGAAAAATGCATTAGTCAACCATACTACATTTTAGTGAACATGTAATACACTTCAACCTAATAAAAAAAAAATCAGAGGAGTGCTCATTCAGAGCAATTAAATTGGTTTAATGCATGTTTCATTACTTGGACACGCTCAGCCTGGAAACCATGACTTCAAGACAATTTAAACAATTTTTACATATTTTATTTTGACACAATTGTTATGCGTAAAATGTACGCTGTATTTTATTCTAGGGGTGATGCATATTTTAATTTGAAATAACTGCTTATTTGAATATATTTTAAAATGTAATTTATTCCTGTGATTTTTTTTTTTTTCTTCTTCTTCAGTGTCACATGATCCTTCTGGAATCATTCTAATATGCAGATTTTCTGCTCAAGAAACTTTTTTTTATTATTGTTGTGCTGCTTCATAGCTTTGTGGAAACTGTTACATTTTGTCAGGATTCTTTTGATGAACAGAAAGAACAGCATTTATTTGCAAGCATTATAAATGTTTTTACTGTCACTTTTATACAAAGCGCCCTAGCCGAATAAAATGATTAAACTATATTAATTTAGCTTGAACAATGCAATGCAACACTTGCGAAACGCATTATTTGTCTGATAAAACACTGAAATGATTTACTTTATAAACCCTATCAAGCTGGAAAAGGCACCCGTTTCATAGATTAATGTGGGTGGCATTATTGCAGTCACTGTTCCCCTGGCTCCCATTTCTCCATCCTCCGAGCATCTGGGATACACATTAATACAACCACAGGCACATGTTAACCTTCCAGGCCCAGATCTCTCCGAAATCCCTTCATGAATGGTTACATTTCCCTTCCTTGCCCATTTGTAACAGGGAGCTTGTGTTAGCCAGCTTGTGATCCCTGCCAAGCGGCAGGATTTCGGAGTACAAGATCAAACACAAGGACACCACTCCCACAGACATGAGATACACCAGCCTTTCCCATAATCCACTACTGTCGACATTAGGACGCAGCCACACGAGCAGGCCAGCAGCAGTCGAATCCCACCCCCCTCTTTTGTTATTGATGTTTGAGCCAATAGAACAACCAAAGCATAATTTGATCTCCGACGTGGGCCATTTGTATTAATTTCAGTAATATTCAATATGCATTATTTTGATTTGGTCCAAGCAGTGCATACATGAATGCTTTCTGTATGGCACCTCATTCATTTAACCTCTCAAAGAAGCGAAGCACAGTTAGCAGGCTCGTACGCTGCGGTTTTTGGGCTCTCTGTGCTGTATCAGGGCAATGAAAACAGCCGTTGGTCCAACTAGGCTTACAAAATGAGGCACTGGCACGCCTGTGCAGAGATTTAGCATGTCATAAACTTCTGTAAACCCTCCAATCTGTGTCACAACAAATTTATATCTTCAGACAGGGATATTCAAAGGTCAAAAAACCAAAGGTGTCCATCATAAATCAGCCACTAAGTGTTTATAACATTAATCCGTTGGGAAAGACTCCTGGCATAACACAGCGGCAGCTGGATTTCAAAGAGCTGCCGGATTCCCAGCCAAATGGCTGCAGAAGAGCGAAGAGAACCGCGAGCATTAAATGCGCTTTTCACATCTGATTCATATATACAGTAGCGGTATTATTATTATGCTTTTTTCTTAAGAGTCAGTTCTTATTACTGTAAGTGTGATCAAAGGCTGGAACAAAGCCGTTTTTTAATTGTAAAAGAGACAGTGATGGATTTAACATTTTTTTGCACAATGGTGTCAGACGTTTTGATGAACCGTATTCTAAACCTACAAAAACTGTAATGAGTTACTGATTTTGCACTTTGATGGATCAAAGTGAGTGTAATCTGTATCATTTCCTCTGGCAACCATCATTTTAATGTACTCGTGAAAGAAAGAAAAAAAGTGCTGGCTTGAAATTTCATGCACCTAAAATGAAGTTATAGGGGTCTTTTTTTTTTTTAAGGAGTTTAGGAAAGACAGTTAAAAGAGTGTGATATTAAAAAAGAAGCGAAAAAGTTGGGTGTTACAAAAAAAAAGCATTGAAAAATGTAATATGCGTGTGTAATTTAATACAGCGCTTCAAAATGAGGATCCATCAGACGTCTCTGTTCAACTCTTGATTGAACCAGCTTGAACAGAAATATAGATATGACGAAGATATAACTTTTAGACTTTTCATTTGGAATAGGCTCATTTATTTGACTTTTTGAAAGATGTAGTAAAGAGCTTTGGGGGACCTGCATGAGCACCACAGCTCCAACTTATCAAAACCAGTGGTTCTTAAAGGGATAGTTCACCTATTTTTAAGTTATCATTTACATTACACGCGACATGCACGTTCATGAGACTTTTGTGAGAAATCAAGACTAAGAAAAACACGACATGCGCTACAATCCATGAACCACCTTCTCTGAGGTGAATATATCCTTGTGTTCGTCGCAACAAAAAGTTATGTTCATATCTGTCAGCTGTCATTCTGACATCAGACAAACCTGAGTTCCGGTCTGGAGATATTCAACTCAGTACGTGTATACTTTTTGGGGGATTTCTAGGTATTGTATTTCATGTCACTCTTGATTTCTCACAAAACTTTTTCTGGGCGAGTCGGAGTGAACTGCGCCGCTAATAGAATCTCACAAACGAGCACAGAAGACCAGAAGTTTGTTTACCCCAAAACACCTGGTATATATGACACGTGTAGCATTGGACCATTCTGTGATACCTCTGTGTCTTTGTTTTTTTTTTTAAAGCTTGATGCTTGTCTCCATTCACTGCCATTACATGGACGAGCGGGACATTTTTTTCAAATTTCTCCTTTTGTGGTCCAAACAAGAACAGCATATGGTATTAGAACAACACCAGGGTGAGTAAATGATGACTTAATTTTCATTTTAGGGTGAACTACCCCTTCAAATAGTGGGTCACAACCACAACAAGGCCATACGTCTGTTCTGAATAGGTCACTTGAAACAGGTAATAATTATGCTGATTTATTAATAAATAAAATGAATAAATAAATGACCATTGATCAAAACTGAAAAATACCAGATCTGTATTGGCCTCTAAAACATATCATAAAAAGAGATTAAATATATCATATATACTTCTAACAAAAAGACAAATTCTGATTATAAAGGCATAATCAACAGAAAAAAATTGCTAGCCATTTATAATCAAATATTACAAATATATTAATACATTTTAATTTATTCAACTTTTCCTAAACAAGTGTAAATGTATCTGATTTTGATTAAAATGATTAATGTAAAAACAATTTTCTATCCCTCTGCCAATTACAGATGTCATATACATTGTATTATAGACAACTAATCATACTTAGCTAGCATAGCAAAAAAAAAAACAAATGCTTATAGTTTTTTAAAGGGACAGTGCACCCAAAATGAAATAATTTACTCGTCCTCATGTTCTAAATCTGTATGAACTTCCTTCTTTTTGCTGAACACAGATGTGTGAAGAATGTCGGTAACCAAACAGTTGATGGGCCCAAATGATATACTATGGAAGTCAATGGGGCCCATCTTGAGGGTGAGTAAATGATGACAGAATTTTCATTTTTGGGTGAACTGTCTCTTTAAGGCCATCAAACTCATGCCACAAATGCTGGATTCTAGTCAAATATGGCAGATGCTAACAGGGACATGAACACAACAAACAATAATTCTGGTACTGTGTCAGGTCACCACTACTAAAACCGAATCTAGTGGAGAAGCACCGCTCCAGATCATGTGCGCTAACCACTGCGGCAACAGAATCAGACACAGTTCACACAAATGCTGTGAAACTCTCCACTAATACAGGGGTAAGAGTAATAATACCACTTAAAAACGCGGCATCTGAGACGCTGGAGTTTTCTTGGTGGACGTGTCCTTTTAGCGTGCCACTGCAGTGGGCTAATCATCCCCTATGAGACGTGTGAGGTTCTGTTGGGGGTAAATCTGTCAGTCAGCATTCAGTCAGGGGTGTGATTTGCATTAGTTCAAGGAATGAACGTAACATTCAGGCAGTTCTTGTGCTAGAACTTTTCCTGTCACTCTCTAATTTTCCATGCCACTGAATTGTTTGCCGGCTTCCCCGCCTGCCCTAATGCTAATATTTCTATCAGCACATCATCAAACATTTACCCTGTAGCAGTAACATTTCTATCATCGACCGGTTCAGGGGCGAACAGGGAGCCAGCTGCAACATCTCCGGCCCTCCGCGAATATGCGAAAGGTAACGCTAGCGTCACAGGAGACCCTCTAATTCTGAGGCGTCGTTGACAGGTCTGGCGGTCTGTGCCACTTTCGCCACGGATCTCCTTGCCGTCTCAGGCTACAGTTTTTGCCGTGCATGGATCGATAGCTCTTTTTACTTCTCATTGATTGTCTAGCAGCAGGAGAGACCTAAGCAGAGGCTGTTATGACATTTCTAGATTTCCCCCTGTCCTTGGAACAATCAATTACACGCGCATGGCAATCAAAACCTCTTTGCAAAATGAACCTGCTCCATGACATTTTCATCTCCCGGATTTATGCCACGCTTTAAAAAAGAGAGAGGCGGAATCGGAGAGCGAGAGAGAGAGAGAGAGAGAGAGAGAGAGAAAAGGGAAGATTTTCGTGTCCCACATAAAAAGGCTGCACACACACGCTAACGAAGCAGGTCATGTGAGTGCTGTAATCTCCACTGCAGTCAGTACTGCACAGGCAGGCCTTTGTTGGACACACTGGTTTGGCTATTGATTTTTGTCATAAGCTATGACAGCCAAGATCACTGTGGGTTTACCTAACTGTGCCCTAAATAGAGTTCAAGAGTCTTGCGGCATGCCGAGCTGCGGCGCACAAAGACTTTGATAAATCGCATGTAACAGCAAGACATTCTCATTTACCAGTGCCTGCCACTCCCAACACGTCTGCAGTGTAGCACAGGAAATATGGTAGATGCAAAAGCAAAGTGCTGTAACTGTTCAGACTGCACAATCAATGCCTGCGGGGACGGCAAAAGTTGATGAGACATTTTTTACTGCTTGACATTTTATTATAGTATTTTTATATATACAATTATAGTACTTGTTGATATTTTGAATTGGTTATATTGTCAGGTTTCATTTTAATTTTAGTTTGTTTCAATAATTTTAAGTGCTTTTGTCATTTTTATTAGTCATTTCTGTTTAGCTTTTATTTATTTTCATTTCAGTTTTAGTACTGAAACTGAACTAGAACTAAATCCATGAATTTATTATATTATTTTAATAATATTTAAATAAAATAACATAAATAGAAATATATAATATTTATTTATTATTAACTTTCAAAGCAGCTTTACAGAAATGCATGTGTCTACATTACAATTTTGAGTGATCTGTTCTAGAGCCCGACTGATATGGGTTTTTGGGGGCCGATACCGATATTAGGGAGTAAAAAAAGTCCAATATCGATATATCGGCCGATATTCTATATATATATATATTATAGTACAGTACGGTACTGTATATAGAATCTAGTACATACATAATATACATAAATACAACAGAACAAGCATACAAATGAAAAAGTTATTTTCAGGTTTTTCATGTAGGTCTAAACTAGATTTTCAGGAACAAAAATAGTAATCAAATGTACAATATCACTGCATAGTCTTCACTGTATAAATATAGATTAACCCTTATTAAAGTTAATCAGTCAAGAGCCATGAGGGATTTTTTTCTTCTGTCTTTTGTTATCTCGTCTTTTATGAGAACGCCATTTTCACTGGTTTCACTGTTATACGGTAGGGGGCGCTATTACACATCTCCTGAACGAGTACAGAATCTGATCAAAACACAGGTGAAGGAGAGGCAGGAACGAGCGATATCTTATAAGCAGATGCATATGTAAAATAACGCGATCATCAACATTAAACAGGATATAAATCAAAACTGCCTAAAGTTATTGGATGAAATGTCGACCCAGGACGAGCTATAGGACTTTGAAGCTGTGGGGTGTTGATGGACTCCATCTGTGTTTTGATCATCGTTCTGAATCCCATCTGTTTGTAAGTTAGTCCCGATTTTCTCAGCTTTTTTCTCAATGTTTCTCAACTTACTCACAAGTGTTGATAAAAAAAGAATACATGAAGCTAGAATAAAACAGGCTCTGTTGTGAAAATGACCAAAAACACTGGCGGTGACTGGCAAATTTCATGTTTACGTTCACTTAACCGACTATGTTTACAATGATACTCGACAAGACCGGCATTTTGACTAGGGGTGTGCACGAATATCCGATTATTCGATCTGTAATTAATATTCGAAAAATAAAAATACTATTTGAATTTTACTATATTGCTTTGCTGGCCGTAAATGCAATGAATCCATGATAAATCCCTCTAAAACTTGCAGTTATAACTAAATCCACTGGGTGGCGCTGTGGAGCGTGTTAATAAGTTAAGTGTATTTGATCACATAATGTCCTGCCTCGCGATGTTCGGAATTACTCAGATGATCACTGAAAATTATCTTACAAAATGGAGTTACTTTTGATAAAATGAATTAATGAAATCACATCAAATCCAAACAGCAGTCGAATGAGGACAGCTGTCCATCACTGCATCACGAGTGCAGATAAGCACAGATGTTCACCGAGTGAGAAAGAGATAACGACAGCAAAATGATCTCGAGACAAATGCTTCCTTTAAGTTTTGTCAAGTGTTTCACCGTTATCTGTGTGTCTCTGCAACGTCTGTCAGCGGGGCACGTTTCTCACC
This sequence comes from Romanogobio albipinnatus, assembly GCA_023566225.1. Lineage (NCBI taxonomy): Eukaryota > Metazoa > Chordata > Actinopteri > Cypriniformes > Gobionidae > Romanogobio > Romanogobio albipinnatus. The sequence continues at coordinate 42,341,329 of CM042248.1, forward strand.
CGAGAATATCATCATCCACATGATATTATTGTTTTGTTCAACATTATAATGTGCAACAATATAAAAACACGATAACCATATTCTGACTTGTGTGTATATGTAGCCTATGTTCTGCACGATAACTGGCACGCTCTGCTTTATTAGTGTTTTTTCCCGCTCGTGCTGCTTGAGCTTATAATGCTTTTGTTCGAATATTCGTTTTTTATGAGCCCAAATATTCGAATACAATATTTCGGAAAAATGCCCATCCCTAATTTTGACATCATTTTGTGTCAATATTCGCGTGGGCACGTTCATATCGGTGGCATATATGCGATATATCTGCGAAAGGCTCATATTGGCCGATAATCTGTTCTATTATCAGAGGTGACTGTGTCCAAGTTATGTATTTCAGAAATGTACATATACAAATCACGCAGTTGGCTAACTATGTATTAATTTAAGGCAGAAACAATGGGCTCATCGAAGCAATGAAAACATGTTGTTAACAAAATGATTAGAATAGCATTCTAATATGCTGATTTGTTACTCAAGAAATATTTATCATTATCGTTATTATCAATGTGGGACATTTTTGTGGTAAGATTATAAAAGAGAGAGAAATTAATACTTTTATTCATCAAGGATGCATTAAATTGATCAAAAGTGACAGTAAAGACAAAAGATATAAATGCTTTAATAAATTGTATAAACAAATGCTGTTCATTAAACTTTCTATTCATAAAAGAATCCTGAAAAAAAGTGCCTCCAGTGATTTCAACATTGATAATAATCAGAAATGTTTCTTGAGCAGCAAATCCTCATATTAGAATGATTTCTGAAGGGTCATGTGACACTGAAGACTGGAGTAATGATGCTGAACATTCAGCTTTGATCACAGGAATAAATTACTTTTTAAAATATACTAAAATAGAAAAGTTATTTTAATTTGTAATCTTTCACAATATTCATTAAACGTTCCCAGCTGGTGGAACGATCCTCCCATCGCCATCCGAAATCATTGACAACATTCAAAAGTCAACTAAAAACTCATCTCTTCTGTGAGCACTTAACCTCATAATAATAATAAAAAACTTTCCTTTCCTCTTTCTCTTCCCTCTTCCCTCCCTACTCTAGCCTGTGCTACACTGAGCAATGTACACGGACTCCGTATCGCAGGCACTTGTTGCGCTTACTCGACTCTTCATGACCAACCGCTTCCTGTACTCCCAAGTAGTAAGTCGCTTAGGATAAAAGCGTCTGCTAAATGCATAAATGTATGTATAAATGTATTTTTAATTAAATAAATGCAGCCTTGGTGAGCAGGAGAGACTTCTTTCAAAAACATTAAAAAAAAACTTTTTTAATGTTTTTGAAAGAAGTCTCTCCTGACAGATTGACAGGTATTATATATTTTCTTTAATATTTACCTCAACTATAAATAGTCATAATTAGCATACCATAGGATGTTTGGCTATTTAGTAAATCAAAGCACTGCAAGGCGCCAATGCACAGCTCTCCTGACGTGACGTCAATTAATACTTAACAGGCCCAATTAAATCTTTTCCCAGTGTTGCGCCGCAGGCACACAGAGAGCACTGTGAACATTCTCCCACGTCAACATTTACATTGACCAGAAGTGAGAAACACCAGATCTCTATCAAGCACAAAAACATGTTTGCCATCAACAGTTTGGCCTCTAAAATACTTACAATAACCAAATAAACTCTGATTATCAAGACAAAGTGTGAGAGAAATCCACTAAGTATTTATTATGATCAAAAGAAATTACAGTATGATATATGAAATCTATCATATTTTTAAACAAGTATTATGTGTTGTTATGTGTCAACTCTCAGAGACTGCTCCACAAACCTCTTCCAGGGCTCTGGCTGGAAACCAGGCGGCGGAAAGATTAGCGTTAATTTTTGTATGCATGACAGAGATGTTACTTAAAGCACATTACTTCCTTGACTAAACAGGGGCAATTCATGCAGATAAATGCCTTGCTTTCATATACCCTTGCATTAAATATTTAATGGTGTAATATAATCAAAAAGAGTCTCACAATTCAGTCAGGACACGGGGAAAGTTGCAGCAATTGTGGGTTTGATTTGATCCGAAGTGCTTGGAGTGACTCCGACCGCTGTCGTACATCAAAAGACATTCTTTGAAAGGACATATTAGGGTAAACTAAGTGAACATTTTTAGAAGATAAAAGACTCCTTTTATAACGAACGCTGTTACATATTAAAAAATTATGTTTACAAAAAGCCCTTTATAGCCACTAAGGCCTCATCTGTTATGAACTGATCCTTCGCCATTTGTGCCATAAACATCTGTGGTCCATAAACGGCCAAATATTGGTGATCCTCTCGCTGGTAAACAAAGGACTCCTTTGAGGCTGCTCTACCTCAAACAGACAAAGCTCCAGACTCCCCTTCTGCACCGGGACACAAGCTCCTGTTTCCTCTCTGGTCACAGTGAACTAGACTCTCGTCCCTGATCCAGACGATGATGGAAGTCAGGCTTTTAGAGTCTGATAATGAGACTGAGCAGTGGGAGGGGCTAAAGACTTGGACTCCTCCTCCTCCTGTACTACTAAAAAATTCTACAGCCACGACTGATTTACACAATGTTTAAACAGAAATTTTGTCCGACTAGTCTAAGAAAGCCCCAGAAGAGTCAAAAACTGTCTGTATATGAGATGAATTTGAAATAGCCCTTCTTAATATTAATCAAATACCATACTGAAGCCACTGAAAGTCTGCTTTGTGTACACATGACACTATATATTATAATTTTTTTTTTTTTTTTTTTTTAGGATATTGATATACTATAGGATCTGTTGCAGTCAAGTAAGTTTCATTCATGATGTTGACTAGTCTCAATCCCCACTGTAAATTCTGTAAAAGAGCCCAAAAAAACAAAACAAAAAAGTGTTCTTAATCCGTATATTAAGCAAAAAATGGCCAAGCTTGAATAATACAACAATGTTCAATAAATATGTCTGCTAATTTAAAATCAAGGTTAAATCAATTGAATTGTATATGCAGATTAGATCATTAAAATAAACATTTATGCATTTTTTAATAGATTTATGTCAATTTAAATATTTTATTTAAATATTCAAATATGTTTTAATATGATTCATTAATTGGAGATAAAAAAAATATACGTGTGTGTATATGAAACATCAAACAAAATGAACATATTATGTATGTAAATTCAGTATAAGGACACAATCTTCACGTAAGGGCTTTTCACAGCAAATATTTATTCATGTGATTAATTTTTTAATTGGAGATCTTTTTAAATAATTGTACAAATGCATATATCTTGCCCCCAAATGAATTGATGACTAACAAACAATTGACAGCCCTATTAATATGTTTAATTAAAAATGTTTTTAGTTTTTACAAAATATATTTTAAAAAGTTTTTTTTCTTTCTCACTATATATATATAATTAGTTGACAGCCCTAAGAAATAAATAAACAATGGTCTTGAAAAACAAAACAAAAAACATATTTGTTTATCTAATCGGTTATTAAAAAAAAAGTGCTTTAATTTTTCTCATTCCCGATAAATGGGAGCACTTTGAACATTATGACACGGGTCACACCACTCCAGTGTCTCTACCTCGACTGTCACCGGCTCCTCCGGTAAGAGCGTGATGAGGCCTGATGGAGGAGCACTGGCCCCCGCCGGCCCTCCCACTCATCTGAACCCGAGCAGTCAAGCAAGCAGGCTCCTGCTAATGAAAGATCATCAGGCTTTGGTTTAAATTTCCTGATTGAATGTCAGTCGGGAATGTTTACGTGGTGGGGAGAGAAAGAGAGAGAGGGTCGCACTTTTAAAGGAGCACTGTCACCTGTCATCTACGCTCTTTTGTTCAGTCAATAATAAGTTCGCTAAAGGAGAAACAGGAGAGTTTAGATGACAGACAATGCAAAGACTGCAATAAACTGTGTTAATTGTTTGAGTAAGAAAAGAGAAAGAAGGGACGGTAAATTGTGGAGAAGACCAGGAAATATCATGAACTGACTACCAACTAAATTGAGCTATTCTTTCATGCCAGAAAAGGTCACAAGCCAGATTCAAATCTGCACATATGAGCATGTGCTAAACCACTAAACTTCAACTCAGTTTGTTTCAGCCCCTCACTTTTATTTACAGGGAACATGAGATGGGACAGGAAATTATGTCATAAATATCAGGAAATGAACAGGATCCAGTGATACAACGTGAGTCTGAATATGGCTCGCCATGCATCACAAACCAGATTCAAACTCCTGCGCCCACATGAGCACTATAGCTTATGTCACATGCATTAACGGCTAGGCCACGGTCTAAATCATTTTATATGGCTCTCTGTTATATATTGCGCACTAAAAGACGTGCAAAAAGACTCGCGTTAAACCGTAATGCATGCATAATGCTAATTAGACATTCAAAATATCCTGAAACACAGGACAAAGTCGTGACATTAACAAATGTCAAAGGACACAATGAGGTGTGAGAGCGTGGGACACCTCGCTTCCTCTGAAACAGCTGCTGAGGTACTGAAGCGCTTGCCACTGTCCTAAATGAAAGTAGAGGGGACGTACTGGTGGAAACAGATCCACTGGGACACGTTATCCCGTCCTCTGCGCTTCATATGAACAAAGCCCTTGTGTGGCCTTTGTCACAGTCACCTTGTCTGACATATATAAAAAGGACTGAACGTACCGATGAATACAAAGACACAGAAGTGGGGTATTGGATCAGAGAACACATAACTCCTCTTTTTATCTATTTCCTCTGTCTATTTAGGGATTGTAATGGGATTTCAGAGGTTCTAATTGATTTTTCGAATTTTGGGAGCATGCAAATACTTGAAGTGACGATCACGACCTGTTTTTGTGGCCGCACTTCATTGAACACAAACCAAGCTCTCTTCCTTTGACACTGTGCGAGACGTTTCATAGACCATTTTTAAAATCAACCACTAAAATTAAGATCTGGAAGATTTGAATACGCCTTCAAAAACAGTTGAAGACACTGTGTAATGCCAAGAGATTGAAATCGCAGACCCTTCTCATCGAGGTTAAAGTTTAACGGATTTCAAACTTTGGATGAGAAGGAAAAAGGGAACGTCACCCTCATGTTATTTCCAAATGTTTATTACTTCCTTTCTCCAGTGGAACACAAAAGGTGGATCTTCTCAATATCAACATCCAGTGGTGGATGAAGTACACAAATCAAGTACTACTAAAAGTACAGATACCCCAATAAAATATTACTCCAGTGAAAGTACACAAGTACTTGATTTTTAATGTAGGTCTACTTAAAGGGATAGTTCACCCAAAAATTAATATTGTCATCACTTACTCACCTTCATTTGTTCCAAACCTGTATGAGTTTCTTTCGTCTGCTAAACACAAAAGATTATATTTTGAAGAATGTGTGTAACCAAACAGTTGATGGACCCCATTGACTTCCATAGAATGGTAAAATAATATACTATGGAAGTCAATGTGGCCCATCAACCGGTTACTGACATTCTACAAAATATCTTCTTTTGTGTTTAGCAGACGAAAGAAACTCATACAGGTTTGGAACAAATGAAGGTGAGTAAGTGATGACAAAATATTCATTTTTGGGTGAACTACCCCTTTAAGTACAGTAACAAAGTCAAAATACTGTGTTACTGTCAACCACTGTCAATATCAATAACATATCTCCATATAATGTGAGTAATGTCATAAAGCACCATAAATAATCATAAAAAGTCCATCCAACTTTTATGCAAAATCTGATATTTTATGAACCGAATAAATCAATTAAGGTGTCATTAGATAGTCTACAGATTTTACATCAGCGACATTTGATTATTTGACCAAAGAATTTAAGTCAGTGACATCAGATTTGATGCAACGCATCTAAAACATAAAACTACGAGGGGTGTAACGGTACACAAAACTGCCGGTTCGGTACGTACCTCGGTTTTGAAGTCACAGTGCGGTACGGGTTCGGTACAGCAGTTTTACAAAATTGCTTTTTACTTATTTTTATTAAACAGTTGTTTACTGAAAAAAAGTGTCTGTCCTTAAATTATAACAAAGTTTATTGTATATATTGCTGTGTAAACTATATAGGGAGCCCTTACTTGCACATCAATATTAAAGGTTAACAACTAAACCAAAACTATTAGCTTAAATTCAGTTGCTATTTATTTTTAGGTATAATAATCATCACTCATAAGCTTCACATAAGGCTGTTTTTGCATTGATTTCTAAATCTAATTTCTAAAATAGTTTTTTATAATGAATATAACGGCTAATATAGTGCATATATTTAGCGAAATAGTTGATTTCTCCAGTGAACTAACAGCTGTGGACATGATCGAGTGCCTGAGGTAAATGTGATGCAACGTGACATTGTTTACAAGCTGTTTTAATGTTGACGTCTTTCCGCGGTTGAAACACTGATTGAGCGATTACACCACATATGATAGGTTTCAGTGTTAATGTATCCTCAACATACCTTAGGATATTAATCCATGTTTATTCTTTAGGAAGAGATGATTGCGTTCACAGATGATCGCGTTCACACACGCGCGCCGCGGCCGCTTGAGCTGACGTGTCTACAGTGATCAGTTGTCACATTAAAGAGCGTCAAAACGGCATTTATCGTTTGAATTTCGTGATAAAATGGACTGAATACTTAATATGTTCGTGTGGGAACTAAGACTGAAGTGTGTTCCACGCATAAAACAAGCTGACTGTTAACTGTTAAAGATTGCATTCGTAACCGTTCGGTACACAGGCACACCGAACCGAGAGCCCTGTACCGAAACGGTTCGGTACGAATACGTGTACCGTTACACCCCTAAAAACTACACTGAAGATTTTCATTGAATGTTGATTTTAATTGCCGTCATTTAAAGGGATAGTTCACCCAAAAAACCTAAATGTACCCGTATGACTGACTGACTTCAACACAACCATCCAAATGTTCAATAAATAGGGTTGTCAACTTAAAATCTGTCAATTCGATTCTAATCAAATTAACTGCATTGTATATACAAATAATCAAATGTATGTAAATGTAGTAATAAGGGAAATTTCCAGCAGTCTTCATTTGGGGACTTTTCATGTCTTTTATTTTTCATTTGACATATTCTTTGTAATTAATCACATTAATGTGCCTTAATATCCCTCATTTTAAAAGGCTATATTGATCTTATGGGCTTCACTTTCATGGTGTTTTATTTAATTTTATAGTTTACCAATCCCCATTCACTTTCATTATATGTTGAAATGAGCAGTTTTTACCTGTATTTGAGAGAGATCTACAAAGTTCGACCAGGATATTCTTTAAAAACTTTGGAAAAAATTAAGCATTCAAAGTGTTTTTAGATGGATGAGTCATACAAACATTTATGTTTTTTTTGTCAATTTAGAGTTTCTAAATTCCCATTCACTTTGATTATATGTAGAAGAGTGACCAGGATACTCTTCAAAAACTCGGTCACGGTGGATTGAAACGAAACGAGAGTGAGTAAATGATGACAGAAATGTAATTTTTGGGTGAACTACCCCTTTAAAACCATTTACATTTTCATGTACCCTCCCTTCCCTAGCAAATATTCTATGGATCTTTCATTAGATTCTGGCCCCCCTCCAGTCGCCACTTTGCCTTATATAAGCAGTTTTGTGCCATTTTCAGCGAAGGATGCATTTTTTATATTCCAAGTTCATTAATAGTAGATAGCCAGTTTTTCCCTTCATTAAATACAATGAGACATCCCAGCGTATTTGCAACAGAAGCGTAGAGCTGTCAAGCTTCTTGTGGGACCAAAGGCTGTTTGGTGGCACAAATAAAGTGAGGGAAGACGACTCTCACGCCAAAACCTGCAACACAGCGGGGAGCGTACACCAAAGGGAGAAAGAGAGAAAGGGAAACGCTTCCAAAACAGACCCTCTGTTCATGGTTACTATTCATTTTAATGGCGAATTTGTCGCAAGTTGTTGTCAGACGTCCTCCGTGCGATGATTAGGGACCGCCGGTTGCTTGAAAAGCACTGACTTCAGGATGCGCCGGGAGAGCGTTGTCACTCGGCGACAGCCTGCGCTGCAGACAATGGCTGCTTGAATTGTGAGAAGTGTTGGCAAAGGCATTCCCTGAAAAGTTTCCCCCCCCTCAACGCTACTTTTCTGCTGTTGGTGGATATTTTGTCGCGTTGATATCGAGTTGTTGATTAGAATGAAAAAGGAAGCCACTCAATTGAAAGGCCAAAAGCTCCCCGCAGAGCAGTGTCAGCTACTGAGAGAGATTGACAGTCCTCTTTTGAGTCAACTTTTTTTCCCACTTCATAAAAGAGCGTTGCTGCATGTGCTGTCAAAGGAGTAAAGTTGCCGTTTAAGGGCAGCGGGATTTCAAACCGCACAGACAATTTAGTTGGAAAGCAATGGAGAGAGTACAGAAAGTACAGATTCTAACCCTGTTCCTACTGCATGAACTTTGAATAGCCCATGAAGCAGCATGAGTCACTTCCTTAAGTTTCATATTGACTTGATGGGTAAACGAGTTCCCGCTTTGAATGACTAATACGCTTCCATCATGTTTCAGAGGCAGAGAAACAAATTATTTGCTCCCCAGAATGAAATTTTCATGGCTGTAATGATGCTGAGTAAATTATTCCAAACAAAAAGTAGATGATTTATCAGACTACCCTTTTGTGGTTGTGATTTTAGACATGTGTCAATGACGACATGCATATTTTTGTGCATTATTTCCATTTAAAATATTTTGATAAATGCATGACACATCACTTTGTTCTTTAAACCCTATTTAGTTTGAATTCATTTTAGTACATTTAAATAATACATATTTTACGTTTTATCTCAAATCCTCAAAATGTCAGGTGGTGCAACTGTCCGAACAAATGAACAGACTAAGAAAACGGTGTCTTAATAATAAAAATAAATAAATAAATACTATGGCAAAATTTTAGGGTTGAAACCTTTCATTAGAACATATATCAGTAAATATCAGTAGTTTTAAAGCTGCTGAAAAACTTTTGTCCAGCAATGTGTATGTTCTCAAATGTCAGGGTGGCACAACTGCAAACATGGCTCTTTTCTTATGAATTGACAGTAAACATGATGACAATGCATCATCCAGAGGAGCTCAACTGATCCTTGTGTAGAGTGAAAAGGTTTGTAGATCTCTCTCAAATACTGCTAAAAACTGCTCATTTCAAGTATGGGTAGGTTGGTTCACATTCCATGTCAGGTGGTACAACTACAGTATATACATACGGCTATTTGGTTGTACCTCCTGACATAAAAAGAGTCAAAATTAATTTAAACAACATTTAAAAACTCTTTTGAAGCTTTATTTGTCAATGACCCATATATTAATATGCATAAACTATATAGTAATTACATAATTTAAATACATAAACATATAAAATACATAATTAGATGAATAAATCTTTTATAAATTACTGTTTGACGTCATATTAAAAAAAGGGTGCCATTCAATTGTATTATAATGCCAATAGTAGTACAGTGTTATCAGCGTTACATCTTAAAATGGGTTAGGATGTAAGTGGCAGATCTATTTATATTAACAAATACATTGATATAATTAGTTTTGTAAATTATCCCTATTCCAAAAGTTCCTTTTTTTTATACCTAATACAGAGTGACCTGCTTTCAGCACTATTGGTGTTAAGTTTCTAAGTGAATTACTTATCAGTCTACATAATGATCACATCCACCCCTCGGCCCCTTTTGAGATTCCGGGCCGCTGAGGGGTCTTAACCAGTAATGAAGTGGGAGGGGGTTCTGGTCGCTATGGCCCCTTCCTCCACAGCACGTCTGAAAGTGGTTAATTTATGGAAAAAGAGCGGGGAAGGAGAGGCGGCGAGATGGAACACATACCGCCACGTGACTGGAGGTTGTGCACCAGCAGGGGGAGGAAGACGAGGAGAAAGAGAGAGGGAGAGAGAGAGAGAGAGAGAGGAGGTGAGGGAGGCGGGGACCAGAGCGACAGAGGAACGGTTAATGGAAATGAGTGACAGGCTTTCAGAATGATTTACAACGGGCGGGCAGCGGCGGAGCCCGGTGCTTTGATGGATGATCCTGAAAGACGGCGAGCGACCATAAATCATGTCTTTGAATCATTGACAGAGATAAAGGAGGGGGCGAAAAAGCAATGGCATTGACGTTCATTCTTCCAATAATGTACATTGACGAGTTACACTACCGAGCCTTAATTAAAAAGTGAACGCGGGCTCCTCTCTCGCTCGCTCACTCGTCCCCCCTCTTCTCCGCGGTGATATCAGCGGTAATTAAAGATGCGGCGAGGCCCCGTCCCCGGTCTTGCTCCCACTTCCGCCCGTGGCTCACAGTGGCCAGATTAGATAGACGCTTGGCGAGGAGATAACGTCACTCCCCCTCCTCTCCTCTCAGCGAGGGGCCTCATTGCTCAATGGCTTTCCACTTCACGAAACACGCACAAATACACACCTGCTTTCCCTCCTGACTAGCTGCTACGAGTGTTTTCTACATCCCTACGCCGTCTGTACAGGTGTCTGACTGGGACTGCGTCTCCAATTTCAAATATCCTAGCACAACGTGTTGTAAAAGTAATGCTATTTACATCTCAGTTCTTTCGCACAAAGACGCTGGACTGTTTTGCAGGGCGGCCGCTTGCAAAGCAACTCTTTTCTGCTATGAAGTGACGGATGTCAGGAGTAGAAAGGGAAAGGGAAAGAGAAAGACAACGAGACAGGAGAGCGGGATAGAAAGATAAAGCTGGAGAAGAGATGTGCCCTGTAGATGAGGTGGCAGGCAAACTGAGGAGGCAGCATTCCACATCAGCTGGGATCCTCCAAAGTGCATACAATGAAGCAGCGAGGTGAAAGTAATCCCGAACATCTGTCCTGGGCGGCATGCACGCGCCGCCTGTTTGTTCCGTTGGAGGAAAGAGGCATTCGAGAGGGAGGATGGGATCAATTCATGCACTACTTCTCCGAGGGGATCCAAGCGCAAACCGTGCAGTGCTGTGCTGTTATACATAGCCTGGAACAAGATGGAGACGGTCACGGAGACGGGAACGAGGTGAAGTGCAAGACCTTGGGACCCAACTAAATGCTGTTCGGTCGTTGCATTGAGCGCATGCACTGCATGACCTCCCTGTGGGGAGTTGGTGTAGCAGCTAAAGCTCAGGGCCAGTAAAAAGAAGGTTGCTGGTTCAAGTCCCACAAGGAATGAGCCTTGATCCATCACCGTTTTGTCTTACAGCAAAGCAGAGCATTTGACGGATATGAATATGTAACAGTGTATTTTGGTATGTGGAGAGCAGGTTTGTGCATCATATATACTGAATTTTAACGTAATATAAAACATTAATATTCGACTTTGAAAGCAAGGAAGTAGAATTAAAATGACAGACAGAAAGATCTTGCAAACAAATGTGAAAACCGAATAAGACCGCAAAGTTGCTACTCACTAACTAGTATCCTTGTTAAGGGTTTTAAGGAGGGTGACTTGACGGTACTGCATGGCTTTGACATATCACTGGATGTGAGTCTAAATGTCCAGCCAGGCTTTGACGTTCAGTGAAACTGTGATCTGAACAATGAGGCATTGAGAACTCAGATGCTCCTTTTACTGTTACTTATGTCACTGTCCTCAGCTGTCAGCGCTTCAAAAGACATGGACGTGGGTCTTACGTCAGAGGCCAGACCTCCCCCTGACTTGGCCACTTAGTGCAAGTCATGCCTGAGACTGTAACCTTACACTATGGCTCTGTGGGAATTTGTGCAAGTGCGTGTGTGAGAGCATACTAGGAAACACAAAAATCTCCCTCCAGCTGGACGATGACGTTTTTTTTAGCGGTTCCGAAAAGACAATGGCAGCAATCATGCTCCTGTAGTGTAATACTGTGGAACTATCGGGGCCTAGAAAGAGGTAGAGAAAAATGAAGAAGTGTTACACCAACCATAAAGTCTGGGTCTGGGTATTCAATCTAGTAATTATTTTCCGCCGGATTCTGAAGTTGTAAATCTATCATGTCGGATCCCATGCTGACATTTTCAAACATAGTTTGATGGACACCTGAAGTAATTACATGTCATTCCTCTGTTTGAAGGTTTCCAGGTTTAGTGCCACATCTTTTCTATCCTGTCGGCAACCTGCAGTGACAACTCGAATTTGATTCTATCAGAAAAAGAATGCGCACTTGATTCTCAACAAAGATGAATGCATGAGGAATCGCATACTCTGATGCGAAAGCACCAAGAAACTCAATAAACTTGAGAGTCTCTTTGTCTTGGAGTATTTACTCGACTCGGGGCCCTGTGATCTTAAATGGTCTTAAAAGATGATCCATACAATAATGAAGTCCGCTCCTCTGTTGGCTGGCCTCCCAATTGCACAACATAATCAAAGCGAAGTCACCGGGGGATTCTGTGGAGCTGCTCTGTGTTTGACTAGCAAACATTCGTTTTGTTTGTTTGTCACAGACCTCTCGGCAGAGTCCACTAACGATGGCGGAATATTAATTGATGTATATAGAAATGTAAATATGATTCTGGAAGGTAAAAGTGCTGCGACGTCAGAATGATGCGCATGCTCAACCTGAATATAACCCCGAGGTTTATCAATCTCACATCGGCAGCGGAAGTCATAATGAAAAGTCTCGTTCGGTCCGCACCTACCCACGCACTTGCTACAGCGGCGATCCCACCCTCTCCCCTGCACGTCGGGTCAGACCACCCTGTTCGCAGCGGTGGCGGCTCAGGCCTTGCTGTCTTGTTGTTCTTGGAATGCAGTGAAAGCAAATAGCTGCTTAAATGGCCCCCTTCGTTCCCAGACAAAACCAAAAAGCTGTAGAGCCATTCATCAAAAGAGTCCGACAACCTGCTCCTCTACCTCCCCCCGCTAGGCACGGCCATATCCCCTCTCTGGGTTTTAACTAGGACTCCATATCATTCCAGAAATGACAAATGATACTTATATCTGTGGCCTGTGCCGAATCAATAGGCATGCAGAACGGCTATCCATCTTGAGAGCTATCGACAGCTGCTGCCTGACATCAGGGGAGAAGCGCCTGGTGGCTTCATTCAACAGTGAGACAAAGCTAATGGCAGCATATATTTTCCCTGAAGTTTGTAAACCCACCGTCCTGTCCTCCGCAGTCTGATTTTTATAGCTTTTAATTTTTTTATCTTCTCTCTTTTCTACAGTACACAGTCCTAAAGTTACGACAAACCTTGTGTTTATCACCGCTAGCACAACAGCAGCTCTCTGGCTACTAGTTTTAGGAGCATTTATTTGTGTTTATCACAGCTAGCCACACAACAGTATTCTTCTACAGGCTCTCTGGCTGCTAGCTTAGCTTCTTTGCTACTTAAGGTACATTTTCAAAGGTTGTAGGGGAATTTCATTCTCAAACATGTCCAGTTTGATTTTATAGCTTTTAATTGTTTTTTTGTGTTTTTTTATCTTGTCTCTTTTCTAGAGTATACTGTCCTAAAGTTATGACAAACCTTGTGTTTATCACCGCTAGCACAACAGCAGCTCTCTGGCTACTAGTTTTAGGAGCATTTATTTGTGTTTATCACAGCTAGCCACACAACAGTATTCTTCTACAGGCTCTCTGGCTGCTAGCTTAGCTTCTTTGCTACTTAAGGTACATTTTCAAAGGTTGTAGGGGAATTTCATTCTCAAACATGTCCAGTTTGATTTTATAGCTTTTAATTGTTTTTTTGTGTTTTTTTATCTTGTCTCTTTTCTAGAGTATACTGTCCTAAAGTTATGACAAACCTTGTGTTTATCACCGCTAGCACAACAGCAGCTCTCTGGCTACTAGTTTTAGGAGCATTTATTTGTGTTTATCACAGCTAGCCACACAACAGTATTCTTCTACAGGCTCTCTGGCTGCTAGCTTAGCTTCTTTGCTACGAAAGGTACATTTTCAAAGGTTGTAGGGGAATTTCATTCAGCATTTTTTAATCTTGTCTCGTTTCTACAGTATACAGTGCTAATGTTACGGCACACACAGCTAGCACAACATCAGCTCTCTGACTACTAGCTTCTTTTCTATGATGGGTATATTTTCACGATGTTTATGATAGATATTTCTTTCAGAAAACATTACGTCCAGTTCAATTTTATAGCTTTTATTCTTTGATCAATCCACTTTTCTAAATTAAACTGCACTTTATCACAGCTAGCGCCACACGTTTTCTTATACAGGCTCTCTGGCTACTAGCGTAGCTTCTTTGCTACTATCGGTACATCTTAAACATTTAAGGAGCATTTCTCTCAGCAAACATGTCCAAATAGATTTTTTTTATCTAGCTGCTTTTCTATAATAAACAAACTGCGCTAAAGTTATGACAAACCTTGTGTTTATCACAGCTAGTCACACAACAGTATTCTTCTACAGGCTCTCTGGCTACTAGCTTAGCTTCTTTGCCTAGAAATGTACCTTTTCAATGGTTGTAAGAGGATTTCTTTCAGCACACGTCCATTTTGATTTTATTGTTTTTATTTTTTATCTAGCTACTTTTCTATAGCATACTGTGCTAAAGTTATGACAAACCCTTGACAAGTATTAAATAGAAACTCTCCCTATGAAAGCTAGTACAACTATGACCTTCTGTAAGGGTATGTAGGTTGCACACAAGGCTAGCACCTGCCTATGTTTACATGGCAGTTTATGCTGCCGTGAGCTGATGGTGGAGCGATACGGGCCCGGGCTGCACAGCACCGTCTGTATCGCAGCAGCTGACAGATAGCACTTCAGTCCAGTTTTAGCTGCACCTTCTCTTGAGGGACCATGATTGATGACTAGCACTGCCACCTATATCCATTTTCCCCTCCGATCGCTCAGATTCTCTCAGGCTGAGGGTTCAGTGAGAGGCCCACAAAACACATTTCTTAACATTCTTCAAACCACCACTTAATGTGAACGAAGTTTACGTGACTTTTGCAAGAAAAACTTTAAAAGAGATGACTAGTTGGAAACTTTCATTTTGGGCAAAGCAAACCTGGGGCTTAATTTGCATAGAATTATTTTAAAAATAAACGTACAGTAATTTCCTACTAAAGATTCATACAATGTCTGTGTGCAAAAATTATCCTAAATGTAACTGGCAAATCGTAAAATCAAATGCATGTACAGAATGGCCACAGAAATCCAAATAAAACATATTGCTAAAAATGTCAATTCAGCCATATACTACTGTTGTTTTTATTATTATTCTAAATACATTGAAAAGCCCTAAAACCTAAATGCAGTGAATTTAGATATCCCAACATTGTAATGTACAGTATTAAAAATGTTGCTTTAAAGATAACATTAAGTGTGTTGGATGATGGCAAATGTGATCATGCACATTTAAAGGTCCCGTTCTTCGTGATCCCACTGTTCAAACTTTAGTTAGTGTGTAATGTTGCTGTTAGAGCATAAATAATACCTGTAAAATTATAAAGCTTAAAGTTCAATGCCAAGCGAGATATTTTATTTAACAGAAGTTCCCTTTCAAAGCCTACAGCGAACGGCCGGCTTGGACTACATCCTGGTACTTCCTTCATAAATGACGTCAGTAGAACAGACTAACCTCCGCCCACAAGACTACGCGAAAAAAGGGGGCGTGGTCTTGTTGCTGTCCCACGTGGAGAAGAGGACGTGTCGCGTGGAGAAAAGGAATTGTTGCGTTTGAGTGTGTTTGTCGTAGAGACGCTGTTATTTTCATCCCGGAGTCAAATCACCTTTGTTTGGCTTTCCCAGGGACGCTGTAGAGATCATTAAGCGCATATATCTCCCGTTAAGAGGCGTGACCTTTCCACGTGCGCTAAGCTGCTGTCGAATCACAACACGGGAACCGTGCCACGTTCGCTAAGCTGCTGTCCAATCACAACACGGGAACCGCTGGCACAATCAGAACTCGTTACGTATTTCTGAAGGAGGGACTTCATAGACTAAAGGAAGTCATCAGCCGTTTTCAGGACAGTGAATACAGTGGTATACAGATAAGTACATTGTGTGAAAAATACTGTTTTTTTTTTACACGCGAAACATGAACACATGTTATATTGCACACTGTAAACACAATCAAAGCTTCAAAAAAACACGAAGAACGGGACCTTTAAACATATATCTTTTTAATTGCTAAAATTGGCATATGCATGTTTTCCAATTAGCATACTGTATGTGTAAAAGCATCTTCAAGTTAGTTTCTGCCTTTATAAATACAGATTTCCTCACTTTTAACATAGGACCAGAAATGTGGAATTCAGGATGAAGTGCGTTTTATAAACGGAGCCCCAGGATTCCTGTGACACTATCAAGAGAGGAAAAGCAAAAAATGCCGCAGCTCAGACAAAAGACAGTCCTCTGTGTTTTTGTTACAGTCTCGACTGTTTGGACGACGATCTGGTGTACTACATCTTTTGAAAGCTGAGCATCCAAGCCATCAATTTTAACAATGCCACCATAAACGTGTTAACGAACACTTAGCCTAGCCATCTGGAAGACAATTACACAGGAACAAACATACCAGCTCAGCAACTAAAGGTTGGGTCATCAATCACAGACAATGGTCACAATCTAGATGACTGTTTCTGCTGAGACCCAGCCTAATAACCCAATGAACTGCTGTGTCCAGAAGAAACAAGTTTTAGGCCCTTAGCTTTTCAGTATGCTAAAGGGTATAACAATGAAATAGCTGTCGCCTACGTTTTGTCATTGTATTCAAATGAAACCTTATTAATTGGTTTGTTTTACCCAGCAACAGCACCGAAATCTTGCATTCCATCCATAATTTACAAATATATGCATACACTGTACATACTTTAATGTGAGGAGACTGTAGATATCTCCATCTCTACAGTAGAGTTAATTCTCCAAGGTGTCCTCCGGTCAGACGTCCACAGTTAAACCAATCCTGCTCTTCTCTTTGAGTAGCTTAATTAATTAACATTTTCTCTTTCTAATTGCAATCATGCGCCCCTTGGGGAGTCATCAAGGGACTATAATTGCAATTACACATTTGGATGAGTTGGTAAAACAATGTCAACGTACACACCAAATCTGAAGAGATACAGAGCGAGGGCTTCAAGTGGGTTAGTTACGCTTTCTAGTGTGGGCTTTGATACTTACAGATGCTGCATATGTAAACAGCGCTAATCAAAGGACAGATCTAATGAGCTGTTTAGACAATATTACATTCATTAGTTTCAGTGTTGGGGAGTTGCTAACTGAAATGAACATCACTACTAACTTAACCACATTTTTCAGTACCTCAATAGTGTGGCCTATCCACTAACAGCTATTTTCGAAGAAACAACTATTTTATAGCAGTGTAAGGCCCTGATCACACAGAACGCGTTTTTGCAGCGAGAGGCGCCTCTTTTGAATATATTTCTGTTGGCAGAGAGCGTTATGCGCGCTGTGTCTCGCGTTTTAAAAGGAGCGCTCTAAGTGCCTGACGTGAAAAAAAAAATCAACTATGAGCGAAAAAGCGCCCGACGTCATCGCGTATTTTTTTTTTTTTTTTGTCCAATCGAATGAATGGAGAGGCGGGTCTTCCGTTATGGTGACCGTTACCTTGATGAGACTGACAGGACAGCTGATTCGGGGGTTTCTTAGCAACAAAAAAAAACTGATGCCACGCATTTTTGAACCTGAAAAACGCGTTCTGTGTGATCGGGGCCTAACATAATAATGATAACAAAACACTACATAGGTATTTTTAAAGGCATACTGCATTGTGCACCAAACTTGCGATCTGGTTTGGAAACATTAACATTTTTAATGTTTTTGAAAGAAGTCTCTTATGCTCATCAAGCCTGCAAAAATATAGAATAAAAAAACGTAATATTACGAAATATTACAATTTAAATGAATGGTTTTCTATTTTAATATACTTTAAAATATAATTTATTTCTGTGATGCAAAGCTCAATTTTCATCAGACATTATTCCAGTCCTCAGTGTCACATTTATTGTCAATTTTGTTAAGAATAGAAATATTATATCATATAATATTTATAATAGGTATATATATTTAAATATTATATAAAAAACTTAGCATTTTTATTATGTGATACTTTTTTCAGGATTCTTTGATGAATAAAAAGTTTTTAAAAAACTGCATTTATTTCAAATAGATTTTTTTTGTAATGATATACACTACAGTTTAAAAGTTTGGGGTCAGTATTTTTTTATCATCTTTTGCTCTTTTATTCAGCAAGGATGTGTAAAATGTATTTAAAAAAAAGGCATGGTTAAGATTTATATTGTTAGAAAAGATTTCTTTTTCATTTCTATTTGTCACAACTGTTTCCAAAATAGATAATAAATCATATCAGAATGATTTCTGAAGGGTCATGTGACACTGAAGACTGGAGGAATGATGCTGAAAATTCAGCTTTGATCACAGGAATAGATTAAAATTGAAAACCATTATTTCAAATTGTAAAAATATTACTGTTTGTTTCTGTATTTTTGATCAATAAATGGAGAGCAGAAGAGACTTCTTTCAAAAACATAAAAAATAGTAATGTTTCCAAACTTTTGACTGGTACTGTAGTATATTTGTCTGGCTATCACCAGACCAAGCTCAATTTAAGACTGAACATTGGTCTGGGGAGTCTGCTATGTATTTTCTACTGCACAAGAGGCGTGATCAACGGGCATAAATTAAATGACTCTACGCAATTGGATAGTCCTTCAACCAATCAGACCACAAGAGGCGTGATCAACAGGCAACGACCCATCGCTTCTCTATCCATCATCGTGTCAAACCATCCAATAGCGCGCCAGGTGGATAAGCCAGTCTTTGATTGGTTCCCTCAAAAGTGTAACAGAAGCAGTAGAAATTAATGTACAGGTTTACCCAGTCTAGAAGTATGTATATAACCTAGAAAAAATGGAATGATGTGATACTGTCATGAATCACTCACAATAAGTCTAAAAATGTGCATTAAGAAAGTAAATCAGGTTGACTTTATGTTTTGAGTGGCTTGTCAAGCTTCACTTTCAAAGTAGTTTCCTCAGAACTGATTAGTTTGTATTTTATTTATAGGATGCAATGACACATGATTTCTCATTTATCTATCTGTGATGTCCTGATATTTGAGAAGTTCTCATCTCACTCTGAAGTGATTATAATGGATTTGAGTATAGGACGTTATTCTTCAACCCTTCCTTCTGAACATGCTTCACTTGCCAGTGGTTGATTCTCATTTGATGTCTCTTTCTTCCTGTAACGCCCAGCTGAGACCACCTAAGCTGTGGAGACTGTCTAATATTTCCATTTCCCTTGAGGTACCTCTGATTCGGAGTATGCCACCCTAAACCTGACAGGATACCATCCACAATTAGGAGCCGCACGCAGAGAAAGATCAGGGTTTCAATCCCTACACCGAATCTTGATCATTTCAGCAAACACTCTGGGTAAGCCAGATCCCCGTCTGCCCTCCCCCAAACACAAAACATGAATGAGGTGGTGAGAAAGAAAGCCTGACAAGGGTAACCAGAACCCTGCTGGGTGTGATTTGTTTGTGCGATCACGAGACTCTTGGGTTTACACTTGTACACCACAATGGGAGGTGGAGGTGGTGTTTTGTCTCATGTGGGTACAAAATAAAGCACAACACAGTGAGCTATCACAACCTTGTCTTTGAACAGTCACTTTATGTGATCAATGCTTATGAAACGTCAAAATCTGCAGTCTACATGACAGGTGCTGAGCTTGATTGGCAATGCTGTATCTGATTAAGAGCAAATGCAGCATTTCCATTGTTGGCAAAGCTTAGTTAGAAGATGGGGAAATGTGTTTTTGCAGTAAACTTGACAGAATCAAAATGAATGTATTTGTATAAAAGATTGTATTTAAACAAACAAGTCTTAAACTACATTTTTTTTGATGCTGGGCCACATACAATTTCCCACCACAATGATACACTGTAAAAAAAGTTGTAAATAAAACAAGGATTATAGAGTGCAACTGTGCCCACTTTTTCAGCGCCGTTGGTTCCGGAAGTATTTTTTACATTGATTTTTCCCATATGGATTTGAAAAAAAGTCTTCATCAAAACATTACAAACCATGAAGCAAACCAAACAGCTATGAGGTGAATCACTACAACACTACAAACTTTGATTTGAAGCAAAAAATTATTTGAAAATCAGACAAAAATATAAAAGGTATAAGACTGTGTACTTAACGGCTTTAGTGAGGGAAAGAACTACAATCCCATGAAGCATTGCAAACAGCACAATCAAATTAAAAACGATGGAGAAATATAAAACTTCTCATTTAAAAATGTTGATTATACATAGACACACACACACACACACGTATATATGTGACCCTGGACCACAAAAGGGTCAGGGTTTTTTTTAAAATTGTGATTTGAAAGCTGAATAAATAATCTTTCCATTGATGTATGGTTTATGATAGGACGAGATACAACTATTTGAAAATCTGGAATCTGAGGGTGCAAAAAAGTCTAAACATTATGAAAATCGCCTTTAAAGTTGTCCAAATGAAGTCCTTAGCAACGTATATTACTACTAATAATATATTTTTTATATATTTATGGTAGGAAATTTACAAAATATCTTGGAAAAAGATATGTACTTAATATCCTAATGGTTTTTGGCATAAAAGAAAAATCAATCATTTTGACCCATACAATGTATTGTTGGCTATTGCCACAAATACACCCGTGCATGACTGGTTTTGTGGTCCAGGGTCACATATATGTATAAAGATTGCATATATATTTAAATATTTTGAGAGTGTAGGGAGATCAACTCGATTACGTCATTCGCAGTGCTTCATGGGAGTGGGCGGAGCTAAAGAGATGTTTTTGGCCCGTTTTGCTTGTTTCAACTCTCTGAATTTTGCACAGAATCATGGGTAATGTAGTTTTCCCCACAAATTCCACTGTTAAACACAATTATTTTAAAACTAAGTTGAAATAATGCAGGTGGACAGCTTCAACAGAAGCAAATAATATCGATTAACAACTTCACAGTGAGCCTGTCTTTAAAGGTTTATTAAAGGTACGTTATCGTTAAAAATACATTTCTTTCTGGAGTAAATCTATGGAGTATTCCAGATCCCAACTCTTGTACTCTATTGGAGTGCTTTTTACAAGAAAAAATACTATTGCATTCTTCTTTCTTTTAAATTTTTTTTTAATTCAATGTGTTACTTGCAATTTCTTTGTGAAATTTGCAGGGAATTTCTGAGCGAAAATTGTTTCAATCATTGTAGGACATTGCTAATGGTCGTGTTTGTTTGCATATTTCTATGGGTTTCCAGGGTGGTTGCTAGGTGGTTTCTAAGTGTCGTAAGTCAAACGAGCCCGTCCACCAAGTCTGTATGATATTCTGGTCTCTAGTTTTCACTCGTTTTTATGCATTTTATCGTTTACCAGATAAAAATAGACATGGAATAGAAAACCCCTGCTCAAAAAAGCTCACAATTTGGAGCATCCCCAGCTCAAACGGTGCGGGGCGATTTATGTGCCCAGGTTTTGTACATATGGCATGGGGTTTGCTCAAATCCCTAACCCCAAGTATGCAATTGCGATGCTTTCCTTAGCAAAGCAACACAAATAAAAGGGCATTAAAAAGTGCCAATGATTCGCATTCACGGACGACAGATTAGAGATGATTTGCAGACTTGTTACTAAACTCATACATCGCTCTAAGATACTAATCACACGAAAAGCATTTCTACCCATCACAACGCACATTTCGGCACCTCACAAAACCACCGGAGTGCTTTAAATCCTCAATTTAAGACAGTGAGGGATTGACACAGCCAGTTCTTAAGCACACGGGGAAAAAAAGCTCCAGGAGTCACTCATATCCCCCTGCTGAAAAACCCCCTCCATTTAATGATCCTCCACTAAGGAGAATCTACACACCTCCGAAAGAATTCAAATCCCTTTTCCCACAGCCTCTTTCAGTCCGTATGATAAATGACACCCGTCATTCCGCCGTTGCCAAACAGCACAGAGGGGAATTGTACTGATATATGATTCACAAGAACAGGAAATAAACTCTCCCTTTCTCTATCGCTCGTTCCTTTGCCAACTAGGGCGGACCTGGACAGTGTCAAAGCTCGGTCATATGAGGGAAGAGACAGCCGTGGACCCAAAAAGGAAAAAGACAGCAGTTTTCAAGAGCGCCGTCGACCTGCGAGCAGATGTTGGACTTTCTTGTGACTAAAAAACGAAAAACAAAAAAACACAAGCGATGGTGAAATAAACGGTAAAGAATGTTAATAAAAAAAAAAGGAAAGGAACATGAAGGCTTGAGTGATGTGTAAGTATGCAATTACGGGGGGGGAAATCTCAATGAATGAATAACCCCCCTTGCCCCCAATTATAACAAAGCAACTGAAGCTAATTACTGGTATTGTTATCTACAATGTCTATGTATGAGAAAGGATAGAGACTGTGTGTATGTGGCAGAAAAAGAGAGAGAGAAAATGAGAGATGGCCTGTCTAAAACATAATGACATGATTTGACTCCATTTCCTTAAGTACATACTTTCGTAAATATGCATTTAAAATAACTTCCTGTATGGTGTACCAAACATCAAAGCTAGAGCTAGATAACAGTGCTGGTAAACTGGTAAATTGAACATTTATTTAATACATGTATGTATATATATATATATATATATATATATATATATATATATATATATATATATATATATATATATATATATATATATATATATATGTGTGTGTGTGTGTGTGTGTGTGTGTGTGTGTGTGTGTGTGTGTGTGTGTGTGTGCTGTTAAAACGATTAATCGCATCCAAAATACTTAATACATAATGTGTGTACTGTGTATAATTATTAAGTATATATAAATACACACACATGCATGTATATAGTTAAGATTTTTTTTTAATATTTAAAATATTTATATATAATATACATATATACACATATATATATACACACATATACATATATATATATATCAATTTTTAAATCAATTCACAAAAATGAATCCTAATACTTTTTTTGCTACTGATATTTAGCAAGTAGTGCATATACAATGCTTAAATGTAATGAATTCTCAAATCTTTTTGCCCATCACTAACACTTTGCCACAAAACTACAGTATAAAGGTTTTTGGGATGCATAGTTAATCGAGATGAGTTTTTTTTTTCTTCACAAACAAACAGTTGAGTGGTGCGTTTGTGCTAGCAGAGCCCCCCAGGCCAGCGTTCAGCGGTGGGCCTCCCACACCGGCTAGCGAGCGCGGGGCTGAGCCGAGAGCCAGGACCAAGAGCACTCAATCACTCCGACAGCGACATCCCTTCGCCTTCACCATCAGAGTGGCCCCTATGGGGGGGGAAGGGGGAGGGGCAGAGATATTTATGAGCGGCGCATTTGCACACACGCCCATGCGGCTGCCATCATTGTGATATACTGCACGCTGGACGCAGAGATGGAGCCTTCCAGTTCATCTCCTTCTCATTTTCGGCCCAGGCCCAGACCCTTGGAAGTGCTCCTGTGAGCTTTATAGGACGAGTCTAATGCAGGCAGCAGACACAACTCACCGCTGGCTACCCATCATGCCGATCTGCTACTCCTGAAGCACCTGGCCACACATTTTACAATCAGCATTTAATAGCGGTGCGTTATTCAAACGTTGAGAAACCGGGATTGTTTCTGGACAGACGCTCGGATTCGAGTGGCGTTGGGTGTTCCATGTACTGATTCACTGACCCTTCCGAGATATTGGCCTCAAAACTGCTGAAAGATGGATGCCACATAACAGCAGAGAAAAAGTCCCTGTTGCTAACTCTGAGGGAGTGTGGGAGCCTTGGCATCTGTGTTTACAATTTTGTAAATAAAAAAGGAAATGAGTGCGTGAGCCATATTTGCGTCACTGCGAGCGATGACTCGGAGAAGTATACGCATCCGAAGGATTACAATAAATTCACCTGAAAGAAGTGCGACTTTCCACTTTTCTGCCTTTTTTCTGTCTCTCAGAAAAATAATAATTGCAAAGGAAGCCCTGCAAAGCCTCATGGCAGATTAGGAAATGAATTGGAAATGGCTTCAAATTGTCGCTCTAAAGCAAAGAGGCTGCTTTGCACCACAAGGGGTTCCTTTCCTCAGGCGGGAGGAAGGATTAAAAGAAGCCATAAAAGAGCTCAGTAATGGCATCAGTAATGTTTCACTGCCATTAAAAAAATGGCTCAAAAACATCTGCTTTGCATTTTTCACTCCCTCGCTGCTCATTTGTCTTCTAAACTCTCAGTGTGCCCCTTCGTCTGAGGAATCTCACCTTTCTTCCTCAAGAAGCGCTCAATGTTAAACGTCAACATCCTCCTCCCACACTGAATTATGGATCTGAATCATCTAACCCAGCCCAGTGATTTAATGAGTGAACTGTTGTTAACTCAACCTGAAATATTATTTCGCGTCTCGTAGGGTCATTTCCTGACCACTTTTGTTTATCTTTTAGTTGAGCTAGGGCCGGACAATACACGTTTCTTTTTAAAGCTATTTGACAATATTTTTCAGACCTTTTGAAGATGCTTGAAGTTTATTATGTGTCTTGCTCTGAAATTGCCATTATTGGTATATACAGTACTTAAAAAAAAGAAAAAAGTCTCTTCTGCTCACCAAGGCTGCATTTATTCCATCAAAAAAACAGTAAAATCTGTAATATTGTGAAATATTATTACAATTTATAATAACTGTTTTTCTATTGTAATATATTGTAAAGTGTAATTTATTCCTGTGATCAAAGCTGAATTTTCAGCATCATTACCCCAGGCTTCAGTGTCACATGATCCTTCAGAAATCAGCTCAAGAAACATTTCTCATTATCAATGTTGTGCTGCTTCATATTTTTGTGGCAACTGATACATTTTGTAACGGCGTTAGTGTCTCCACTATCACTTATGATCAATTTAATGCATCCTTGCTGAATAAATGTATTAATAAAAAATGGATGGAAGGATGCGTTAAATTGATCATAATTGATAGTGGATATACACGTGATATATACAGCTCTGGGAAAAATTGAGACCACTTAACACTGAGTGGCCTCTTATTTTTTTTACAGAGCTGTATATACAGGTGTGTATAAAATCAGTAATATATAATACACATACATACACTGACCCCAAATGTTTGAACGGCAGTATGCACACACAATTATAAATCATTTATTTAATTGAGCTTAGTTTCATCTGCCTGGACAAGCAAACAAGCTGGCCTGTTTATGTTGTAGACATTGTTCGTCATGGGTTTAGCGAATGGAAATCAATTAAACAACCTGCTGTAATTCAGCCAAACGCTGCAAAGCTAATCTTGCAGCCTAAAACCTGTTCGTTAATGCGTTTCACTTCTGCGTGAATGTCACCTCAGACCCCGTTTACCCACTAATGTTCTTTTTCTGCGACTTTATAAATGGGTCATATTCACAAGCAGGTCACATAATGGACAGCAGTGCTGGGTAAACACCTTTACAGTTAGAGCCTGTGTGTATATCCGGGACCTGCAGTAATATCTTCCCCACAAGCCCTTTAATAAACTATGGTCTTCTTCATTAGCCCGTTCCTGCTTTATGATTGATTGCTGCCAGTCAACATAGCCCATTCCCAGCCCACAAGCCTTCAGCCGTGCAGAATAAGGAACTTTTTCAGGCTATGCCGATCATGGCACTAAAGGGAAGTATTCACTGGGAGCCAAGAAGGGAGTGGTCCAAGGTTTTGTGGGATCAGAGCTGGATGGCATTGCAACAGTGATTCTTTTGTCTGCATTTATTTAAAGGGATGCATTATAGAGACCCTGTATATATCGCCAGTGTATAGGCTGCCCCGTATGTATTTGTGTAAGGGTTAGGAACCTGATCCAGGAGAGGTCTGACGCTCAACCCAAAAACAAATGCAACACACAAAAGTTCAAATACAAAACGTAATTGCACTTAATTGCTCAAAAAGCTGACAATAATGATACTGAGCCCAAAAATGTCTAATTATCCTAATGTAACAAAAGCCTAGCATGTCATGACAATTTATGAGAATATGCAGTGCATCAAGCTTTCTGCTCGAAATACCAGAAGAGACAGCAATATCTCAAAACAACACTAAAAATAGATAATATAACAGCAAAATTTGCCGCGCCTAAAGTGACTAATAACATTTACAGGCCCTCAGTTCAGGTCAGCTGCAGAACTGTTGTTCTGTAAATGTAAAATGTGGTAAATGCGGTGTTCATGAAGCAAGGCACAATGCAAATAGCAGCAAAAAAAAATTTCAAAAATAAACAGCAAATGTAAGATCATTTTTTTCTTGTGATTCAATACATATTATTTATGCAACATTAAAAAGGTGTTAATTATTGCTAATTATTTACCCTTTTAAAAACATTTAACTTAAAAAAAATAATTAATAAAAATATACATATACAGTGAGGAAAATAAGTATTTGAACACCCTGCTATTTTGCAAGTTCTCCCACTTAGAAATCATGGAGGGGTCTGAAATTGTCATCGTAGGTGCATGTCCACTGTGAGAGACATAATCTAAAAAAAAAATCCAGAAATCACAATGTATGATTTTTTTAACCATTTATTTGTATGATACAGCTGCAAATAAGTATTTGAACACCTGTCTATCAGCTAGAATTCTGACCCTCAAAGACCTGTTAGTCTGCCTTTAAAATGTCCACCTCCACTCCATTTATTATCCTAAATTAGATGCACCTGTTTGAGGTTGTTAGCTGCATAAAGACACCTGTCCACACCATACAATCAGTAAGAATCCAACTACTAACATGGCCAAGACCAAAGAGCTGAGAGACAAAATTGTACACCTCCACAAGACTGGAAAGGGCTAAGGGGAAATTGCCAAGCAGCTTGGTGAAAAAAGGTCCACTGTTGGAGCAATCATTAGAAAGGGAAGAAGCTAAACATGACTGTCAATCTCCCTCGGACTGGGGCTCCATGCAAGATCTCACCTCGTGGGGTCTCAATGATCCTAAGAAAGGTGAGAAATCAGCCCAGAACTACACGGGAGGAGCTGGTCAATGACCTGAAAAGAGCTGGGACCACCGTTTCCAAGGTTACTGTTAGTAATACATTAAGACGTCAAGGCTTGAAATCATGCATGGCACGGAAGGTTCCCCTGCTTAAACCAGCACATGTCAAGGCCCGTCTTAAGTTTGCCAATGACCATTTGGATGATCCAGAGGAGTCATGGGAGAAAGTCATGTGGTCAGATGAGACCAAAATAGAACTTTTTGGTCATAATTCCACTAAACGTGTTTGGAGGAAGAAGAATGATGAGTACCATCCCAAGAACACCATCCCTACTGTGAAGCATGGGGGTGGTAGCATCATGCTTTGGGGGTGTTTTTCTGCACATGGGACAGGGCGACTGCACTGTATTAAGGAGAGGATGACCGGGGCCATGTATTGCGAGATTTTGGGGAACAACCTCCTTCCCTCAGAGCATTGAAGATGGGTCGAGGCTGGGTCTTCCAACATGACAATGACCCGAAGCACACAGCCAGGATAACCAAGGAGTGGCTCTGTAAGAAGCATATCAAGGTTCTGGCGTGGCCTAGCCAGTCTCCAGACCTAAACCCAATAGAGAATCTTTGGAGGGAGATCAAACTCCGTGTTTCTCAGCGACAGGCCAGAAACCTGACTGATCTAGAGAAGATCTGTGTGGAGGAGTGGGCCAAAATCCCTCCTGCAGTGTGTGCAAACCTGGTGAAAAACTACAGGAAACGTTTAACCACTGTAATTGCAAACAAAGGCTACTGTACCAAATATTAACATTGATTTTCTCAGGTGTTCAAATACTTATTTGCAGCTGTATCATACAAATTTATAGTTAAAAAATCATACATTGTGATTTCTGGATTTTTTTTTAGATTATGTCTCTCACAGTGGACACGCACCCGCCTCCTCTCATTCAGTCCGCTGAATCCTCTGAACATGTCGAACGGGTGTTCTGCTGGACTTTTGTTAGTATTGGTGTGACCGGTCTGAATTTCGCGCGGGGTTGCACATAACGTTAATTCTACTAATTCCCGCAGATTTCGTGCTCACATCTGAAGCGCACACACACATACCGGAATAAAGCCGCCTCTGACATACAAATGCAAAAATTAGCTCCTTTTTCCAGCTTATTAATGGTCAAATACACTCCAAAATGTCTCAATGCCCATCTTGGTGAGTTTTAACGTAAACACAGTCGTAACCAGCTCACAGGAACAGAGTTTGGGATCCATGCGTGCGTCAGGTCTTAAAGGGACAGAAGTTATTTATTATTCAAACTACAAAAAGACAAACGATCACTTACGAGCACACATATTCTGAATGCCTTCGGCAGAATTCAAATGAGCCATTTTAATCTAGATAAAAAAAAAAAAAGAATATATATATATATATATATATATATATATATATATATATGTATGTATATGTGTTTTGTAATTTTGTCTTTTAAAGAAATCTAAATTAATAAAATATTTTAAATGGCAAATTATAAACCCTTTGGTAACACATAAGGTCCCTAACTAACAACGGGCGAGAAATACGTTTGTTACAGCATTTATTTATCTTTATTAAAGTTATTGGTAACACTTTACAATAAGGTCTCATTTGAATCAACTAACATGAACTAACAATGAGCAATACATTAGTATTTATTAATCTTTGTTAATGTTAGTTAATATAAACAGTTGTTAGTTCATGGTGCATTAACCATGAACCACAACACAACTGTTGATTTTATTAACGTATTAGTAAATGTTGAAATTAACTTTTAACTAAGACTTATAAATGCTGTCGAAGAATTGTTCATCCTTAGTTCATGTTAACTAGCATAGAAACCTTATTGTAAAGTGTTAACACGCTGTAAAAAACTATTGTTGGATTAACCTAAAAAAAAGTAAGAAACCCGGGTTGCCTTAAAAGTTTGAGTTCATTGAAATTAGAAATTTTAGTTGATACAACGAAGATTGGTTTAACAATCGTATGTTATCTGAACCACATAATCTAAGTTGATTTGACAAAAGATACAAAAAAATCATGAAAATATATATTTTTTTGTGAAGTTAATACATTTTTTTTTTTTTAAACAACCGTTCATTGTTAGTTCATGTTAGCTGAGGCACATTAAGTCATATTAATAGATATTATTCAACTTTTGGTTCTGGTAGAATTAACTAAAAGAAGTATTTTTCATTGTTATTTCATGTTAACTAATAAGTGTTAGCCATGTATTTGTAGTAAATTCCTCTTGCATGAAATCTTAATGTTACGTATGTTGCTTCTGACACTTAATTTAATAACATGCAGCTAAAAAATATCTAAACTTGTCATTTTTGCCTGCAGGGCCGGTGAAAATGTCACCAGGGCATGTAAAAATGTGAACGGCTGGCCGGACCCTTATTGCTGAGCCCTGAGTTTAACGCAATTCATCAAGCTCCATGACCAGAAAACGGGTTATCCGATACTACAAAGCCCTAGCCGTATGTGACAGCGGGGATAGAGAGAGAAACGGAGGTACAAAAAGGGCAAGGTGCCGAATGATGTTCGGCTAGAGTAATAAAGTCAGTAATATCACTATCTCGCCCTCCTCTCCCAAGGATTGCTATAAACCTATTTCGAAAATTGCACCCATATATTTGCGCGAGACAGTTAGCTCATCCCGGTGACAGTGCAAACTTTTAGGGTGAATTATGCCGGTGTCATTCAGAGGCGTTTATCAAAACGGGTCAATTACTCACGGGCCTGAGATTCCGCAGCATGCCAGTGGGCCAGGCTTGCGTGCTAACGTCGGAGAGACACGCACCCAACGCACCTCATTACAGACTTAATCATTATAGTATGTAAACATACGGCCTCAAATGCCCATAAAAATAAATGTGCGCTTAGCACACATTCACATTTGTATTCAAAGACGGGCGTCAGGCTATAATTGCAGGCAAACAAACAAACAAACAGTCATGCACATGCATGAAACTCATCCGCCCACATAAACACACGCCCGTTCTGCGACATTTAGGGTCATGTGTGCGCGTCTGACTGCATCTTTCATGCGGGCTCTCTCTATATAAAGGCAGAACTTTCATATGACCGTCTTTCATGAATAATGATCAATGTGGGCTGTTTGCAAACCGCAGTATCTGTCTGTTCAATATGCCTGTGGGCGGTAGAACATTCCTACCACTCATGATCTGAGCCTTAGGTGACTTTATCCAAGTGTGTGTGTGTGTGTGTGTGTGTGTGTGTGTGTGTGTGTGTGTCCGTTTGATGTCGAACACAGACGAACGGTTTACAGAGCCAGAGACTAATGTACATCTTACTACATCTCACCGGCAGACCTTTTCAAGAGGGTTTGCATTCTCTAAACGCCAGAGGTTTAATGGCAGGATTAATCTTAACTGGTAAGTAGCAGCCGTTTGAGACTTAGCTCTTAAATAGAATACAGGATCATGCAAACAGGCCAGTAATTACAGAGTTAAGTCATCTGACTTCTTTTTTATTACCGTCAATTTCCTCCCCCCTGGAAGAACAAAAAGCTACGCCCACCAGTGTAATCATGGGGTTTGATTCTGGTGTGTGCGGCTAATGTAACGATATCATCCCATCCAACAATGGCGCACCACATCACCTCTTTGTTTAAGATGACAGACACCAGAAAAGCACAAATCAAAGAGAAGTCCATCACACTAAAAATCTACATACTAATAGTAACATAGATACTTTTTAAACCATCTACTGGAAGAAACGTTCATGTAGAATTCTTTTAATCGAGAGTGAGATACTGCGTGAACAACAAATTTGCGAGTGGTTTAAATGTAGGCAACTTTCGATAACTTTGTACTTTGTACTTAGCTTTACAGACCAACCTTTTAAATCCCCAAGGATTTTAAAAACTCTCGTGTCAAACCAACTGAGATTTGTTTAGAATTGTTTTATTTTTATTGTATGATTAACGCGATATGGCATAAACAAGAAATTTCAATTGTTGACATATTAACTCAAGATTAAAGTTAACATGCAATTTAATGTTGCAAAATAACATCTATCTTTATGCATTTATTCCCATTATGCAGCAACATTTGCTTAGAAAATTAGGCTTTTTTTTTTTACAATAGTTAACACTAGAACAGTTAAAATAGTTAACACTAGTTAACTAGTGTCAACACACAAAATCTACCTTTATTTATGCATTCATTCCCATTTTGCAGCATCGTTTGTTTAAGAAAATAATGCTTTTATTCTACAATAAAAATGGGTTTGGCATAAACACATTTAACTTATGATTATGTTCCATTTACATAACGTTAACTAGCCAAGTCAACATTTAGCTGTCGTTTGTCCTTTTGCTTTATATATGATACAATTTAATGTTTTTTTTTCTTTTCTTGTGTCATTAAACAAAATTAATCTTTATATATGCATTTATTTCATTTTGTAGTGACATTTATTTAAGGCTTAAGCAAAAATGTGTATGCGTGTTCATTTTTGGTAACATTAAAGGGTTACTTCAGTGATTTAGCATTAAGCTTTGTATCAGTAGAAACCCAGTAGTGTAGTCGAATGATGGTCCCCCTGAGACGAGAGAATTATGCATTTTATTTCTGGAAAAAATTTATTTGGCCAGAGGCTAGAGACTACAGCCAGTAGAAGGAGCTGTTCCACATGTTTTCAACCCGCCCACAGGGGTGGGATCGCACTCAGAGAATGTAAATGCGCTCGGCCATTCATAACGGAGCGTTGCGGAGCAAAGCGAGTGTTTCAACTTTTCAATGAATTCCTATGAAAGTTAAGCTTCCATAGGCATGATCTGAAAACGCGCCAGACTGGACACGCGTCGTGAACGACTGCCGCGCTTACCTCAGCTCTGCTCAGCTCTTGTGATGAATGAAATCTGACTCCTGCTGCGTTTGTGTCGTGACTTTCGTTCGGCTAACTTACACTTTATTGAAAAGACACATTCAGTTTTTAATTGTAGTGTCTGTTCTCTAACTGAACAAAATGATTGTATTACTATGAAAATCAAAACTACGTATCTGGGCGGTGCTGCGGTGGGCAAGTGTAACCAGTAGCCGTGGCTTTGGGAGTGGCCTCATAGGCCAGCGAAGCAAGTGCATTCTGGGAGTTGTTGTCTTTCATCCACATGAGACAAAAAGTCTCATCCATCCATCCATCAGTCTAGAAGGCACCAAATTCTAAAATAATTTCACATTTCTACTACATAAATGACCCAGTTTAAATACACATTCATCTTCCCAGCGCTGAAGTGCCCCTTTAACTTGTGTCAAAACACAAAATCTACCTTTATTTATACATTTATTCCCATTTTGCAGCAGCGTTTGTTTAAGAAAATAATGCTTTTATTCTACAATAAAAATGTGCTTGGCATAAACGCGTTTAACTTATGATCATGTTCCATTTAAATAAAGTTAAAATGAACTTTTAGCTGTTATTTGTACTTTTGCTTTTCGCAATATGATACGACTTCATATTTTTTTCTTGTGTCAATACATATACTAAACTTTATTCATGCAATTACTCCACTTCACAACAACATTTGAACATTTTCATACGATCAACAATGTAATATGGCATAAACAACCAGTTTTTGAGTGTGACAACTTTAACTTAACATTTAGCTGTCGTTTGTCCTTTTGCTTTATATATATATGATACAATTTCATGTTTTTTCTTGTGTCAATAAACAAAATCAACCTTTATATATATGCACTTATTTAATTTTGTAGTGACATTTAAGGAGTAAGCAAGAATTTGTATGCGTGTTCAGTTTTGGTAAGTGTCAGCAAAAAATCTACCTTTGTTTATGCATTTATTCCCATTTTGCAGCAACATTTGTTTAAGGAAATAATGCTTTTATTCTACAATAAAAATGTGTGTTGGCATAAACGTGTTTAACCTCCCATTTACATAACATTTAAGTAGCCAAGTCAACATTTAACTGTCGTTTGTACTTTTGCTTTTCGCAATATGATACAACTTCATATTTTTTCTTGTGTCAATACATATACTAAACTGTATTCATGCATTTACTCCACTCCACAACAATATTTGTTTATAAAAATACATTTTCATCTTAAGATCAACAACGTAATATGGCATAAACAACCAGTTTTTGAGCATTGCAACGTTAACTCAGCAATCAAGCAACAACGAGTATGTATGATCAGTTTTGCTAACGTTAACTAGCCCATTAGTTAACTTGGTAACTTGTTAAGTCAACATTTTCACTTTCGTTTGTCCTTTTGTCATTACTGATGTTGTAATATGGTAAAAGTATAATGTTTTTATATGATATGACAATTAAAAAGCCCAATCTTTATCTATTGCATTTCACAGAAATATTAATTTGAAAAAGAATGACATATTGTAAACAAACAATTCAATCCACTTTTATTGTCACTGCTTTTATAATTCAATAAATGTTTTCCCTTTGTTTCAATAAATAGGCCAACCATAATTTACGATTTTATTACGTCTCATAACTGCATCAAAAATGCACGTTAGATATTTGAATGAAGGCACAGCAAGTAAACAAACAATTGTATGAACGCTAGCGCGGTGATCTCTCAAATAGGTATTTGACCCAGGCTGTGTACACTATCATACTAATCCAATACAATTACAGTGTGTTGTCACGCAAGGCGGCAGGCAGGAGGACCGGTGGGGGGAAGAAAGAGAAGCCAGCTTTCTTTCTTCATTGGGCCTAAATCAGTACAGGAAATGAATATGGATGGCCCGAGGCGAAAGGGGAAGGAAATTCAGAGGCTGATGAGGTCCCTGATGGAGGGATCTGGACACCGTGTGCTACCTCATGCCTGTGTCCCAGCCACATTCTGCCAGTGAGAAGAGAACACGCATACACACGAGCCAGCGCACAAAGAAACCAAGCAAAAGCGCAAAATACAGGGCCTACAGAGTGACAGATGCAGGAAGATCTTCTTATATGCCATTAATTTGATTAATATTGTGTAATTAATTCAATTTAAAACGCAAACATATCCTCGCAAGGACGCGTATGGCTAAATGCCCCCTCGCCCAAACAAACACGAGCCATAGACGCACAGACGTGTTTTGAAGTGGGGAACATCTGTCAAGAGCCGCTAAGATGGCAGTGTTTCAGCGCGGGGGTATCGAGCAGGTGCGGCGGTGGCCACGTGTGCGTTGACAGAC
>CM042248.1:42378065-42393065 GCA_023566225.1 Romanogobio albipinnatus
AAAAGATAGATGGATGGATGGACCAGATAGCTAGATGGATGGATGGATGATATATGGACCATAAAGATAGATGGATGGATGGACCAAAAAGATAGATGGATGGATGGATAGACTAGATAGATGGATGGATGGACTAGATAGATAGATGGATGAACCAAAAAGATGGATGGATGGATGGATGGATGGATGGATGGATGGACCAAAAAGAGAGATGGATGGACCAGATAGATAGATGGATGGATGGATGGATGGATGATATATGGACCATAAAGATAGATGGATGGATGGACCAAAAAAATAGATGGATGGATGGACTAGATAGATAGATAGATAGATAGATAGATAGATAGATAGATAGATAGATAGATAGATAGATAGATAGATAGATAGATGGATGGACCAGATAGATAGATAGATAGATGGATGGATGGATGGATGGATGGATGGATGGATGGATGGATGGATGCTGTAGATGTAAAGCAACACGCAAAAAAACTTTTCCGAGAGTGAAAAACTGACATTGAAGAAGAAATTAAAACAAACTTAAAGTGTCACTTTCATGACGAATAGGAGCAATTTTAACCAAAAGACTATTGAGCTTCCTATTCAGACACTCCAATAAATTTCCAAAATGCATGACAAAAAAAAATTCCCAAATCATAAATCATGACTAACAAATTACACGCCTACAGTAACAGAGAACTGGGGACCAAAGAAATGTGCGCTTTCAGAGAAGAGGCGGGCCGTGGGCTTGAACCGCTCTTGAGGGTCATTGGGTCTCATTGCAGCTCTGATGGGAGTCGTCCGGGCCAAAATGAGGGCCGGCGTTCATTTGACTGTGATCTGCAACAGGATCCGTTGGCTCCTAATGACTCCCTCTGGCAGCGTAATGGCAGGTATTAAAGCGCTTATCCCAGCAAGGACCTCAGCCTCCCAGGCTTAGCCGCACATGGCTCCACTCAAGCAAACCCAGCCACTGACGGACTAACTACAGGCCTCCACGGTGGCCATCCTGGCTCTCGGTGAGGCAGCTGCACATCTTTAAACAGTGCGCCTCGGAGGGGAAAGTCAAGCGAGTAGACTGAAGGGCAGGGAGACAGATGTGTGCCCCCTGTGAGAGACCTCTCCAAACAAAGAGGTGAAAAATGACTGGGGAAGGAGATGAGCACATTGAAGGAAGGATTCTGGGATTCCGGCGTGGAGCAGATTAGATGGATCTGCATCCGTTTGCAATTTATATGCTGATTTGATCGGCTAGGAGTCGAAGCAGGTTCCTTTTTGACCTCATGAAAGCCTCAAATTTACTGCTACTAGTAATAACATCCAACGCGTGCCAGAGAAAATGAAATACCATAAAGTCTCGAGACATTTTTTTTAAACATTTAAAGACGACATGGAATGGCAACACATTTAACTATTTGTATTTATTGGGAATGATGTAAGGCAGGACTATCAGGCTATTAATGTTGTTTTTAGGAAATTTTGATTTCTTGTTATTAAAAAAAAAAAAAAAAAAAATCACCTTTTTTGTCTGCATATATTTATATATATATAAAATAAAATAAAAGTTAATAATGAAATAATATTATCATTCAATCAATCAATCATTCCACAAACTAGCCTAGAAATCTAGATGCACCCTAGCGGCAGAAAATGTATTTTGCCGCGAGTGTAGTCTAGCAACTCTCGGTAGACCTCAGAGCTGGAAAAACCAAACTCTGGTCAGGCCAATCACATCGTGTATAGAGTCGGTGGGCAGGCTTAACATAATGACGGAATGAGTTGCGGAGGTTCTTGGTGCTACAGGTTAACAAAGAAGCTGGCGATCAGCGTCTTTCAAATCGGTTTTGGCCGCTACTCTGGAAGACTTGGAGTTAAGCTTTTCTTTGAGGAAAGAACAAAGAACGGCACTGAAGTCATTCTTAAGAAAGGAAGATGTATTCGTTAGCTCCGCTTCGGTTGGTTGTAGCGCTATCCAATTGCGTGCAGAGCGAATTTGACAGACAACCGTTTATCCCGCCCCTCGGATTGAGCCCTGTCAATGGTGAGTTTCCAGACCCAACATCTTGATGTGGGTCTGGCTTGTCAGGCTATCCACAAACAGCTCCCACAGGATTTTTTCAACATTTAACATTTTTTTGGCGGCCACCAAAGCCTTATTTGATGAGTTATTGTGATTTATGAGTGATGTAGATGACTGCTGTGCTTGTGATAGGGCGGATTGACAGAGAGAACGAGCAGAGAGCCCTCCCCGCGCGGGCACACTCTTCTCTGTCTTCAAAATTAGCACTGTCTTAGCTCTCTCTCATATTTCACATATTGATCAAAATCAAAAGGTCGGAAGTACTGTTGTCAAAAATATCGATATTTCGCTATGTATCGATACTGAAATATCTGAAACGATACGATTTCTCATTTTCTACAGTATGGATATCAGCTGCGCTCTGCTCTCCTCTCCTCTCCGACTGACCGACAGTGAGTTGACACGCACCCGCCTCCTCGCATTCAGTCCGGTTAACCCTCTGAACACGGCGATTGCGTCAGCGTGTTCTGTTGAATTTTGTCTTTTGATAGAGTGTTAGTGTTCGTGTGACCGGTCTGAATTTCGCACGAGATTGCACATAATTCTACTCATTCCCGCAGATTTCGCGCTCGCATCTGAAGCGCGCACACACACACACACACACACACATACCGTAATAAAGCCGCCTCTGACATACAAGTGCAAAAATTAGCTCCTTTTTCCAGCTTATTAATGGTCAAATACACTCAAAAAATGTCTCAATGCCCATCTGGGTGAGTATTAACGTAAACACAGTTCAGGTAAAATGTGTAACAGGAACAGTGTTTGGGATCCATGCATGCGTCGGGACTTAAAGGGACGGCAGTTATTTATTATTCACTACAAAACTACAAAAAAAACAAATGATCACTTACTGCTCTTGACTGATTAACTTGTGTAACTTGAATGGATTCATCTGCATTTAATTTTTTACAATGAAGATTATCCAATGTTATTTTAAATTTGATCACTTTGTTTTGTTTTATATTCAGTCTCTTACCTGAATACTGGTAGACCTACCTGAAAAAGTAAGGCAGTCTATTTAATTTGTATCTTTTTTCAATTGTATTTATTTGTGCTATTGTTTGTAATTTGTTCATTTGTTCTTATTGTAATACTGTTTACTCGACTTTTTAAATTCAATTTGAAATCAAGCTTCCTTGTGCTGTATGTAAGCTATTGCAACACAATTAGTTAGCACATATTTGTGAGATAATGGTAATTGATCAATGTATATATATGAGAAAAAGCTTAAAAGCATTATCATATAAAGTGATCTCTTCAGAAGAAATGTTTAATTGCCTAGACTTTCAATAGATCGACAACATTTTTTTTTATTATATTAAAAATATCTATTTGACAGTATATGCAGCGTTTTCCTCCGTGGTATCGAATATCGATACTTTTTTAGGTATCGTATCGAAGTTAGAAATTCCAGTATCGTGACAACACTAGTCGGAAGACAGAATCCATGTTGCACGTGGCACATTCAGACATTTTTTTCCTTGAAATACCGCTGGGTGTGAATTGCGCTCCAAAAACGTTGACTCTTCTCTGACCAGCTGACATAAACCATACTTTCAATAAACGGGAAACTAATCCTATCCAGTTATGAAGTGTTTTCTGTGTGTTGACTCCTTTGAACCGAATCATTTTAACGACTGGTTAGAACATCTGATCTGTCCAACACTGAACTCACGAATCAGTTTAATCATTTACTCAGAACACCTCTGATTTGAGAACACAAGTGTGCTTACCCAATTTAGCAAGAGTGGATAGTAAGAATTAGTTTGAATTATCCACAGCTTATTTCTGTTGACAAATGTGTAGTAAAATAAATAGCCTAAAATCATTCAGTTTAGACTGGAGTGAGGTGAAACCAGAGCAAAGTTGTTATTAGCTGGCTGATAATTTTAGGAAATTGTATATGGCAGAAAATTAGGCGATTTTTTTCATTTTTTTTAATACTACTTTTTAATATTGATATGATTATATACCCAAACAATGATCTGTAAATAGTGTAAAAAAAAATGAGGAACAAAAACAAACATCAAGGTATCAAAATAAGATAAGCAAAAATTACAAACTGTTTCTTTGGATCTATTTTTAAATTTATTGTCAGTATTGCACTTGCAGATCACGTGGGTAGGGTACTTTTTACTGTGCGTGCGTGTGTGTGTGGATGACCATGTCTGTTAGCCACCACAAAGACTATTTTTGACCCAGGAAAAACCCTGTCCCTGTAATGTTGGATGTGTTTAAACTGGCTAAATATACGTGTTACATATGTGTAAACTCAAAATGTTTATTATTATTATTATTATTAATATTTCAACAAATCTACCCCCAAACCCCTTTCATTCATAAACTACAAATGTAAGTATTTGAATATAGTTTAAAAAAAGGAAAAAAGTAAGTATGGAAGTAATTGTGTTTAAAAGTCAATATTTGATGTTGACTAAAATAAGATACATTTTTATATTGAGTCCAAACTAAGCTTTGAATTAAGTTAAGCAAGTCATCTACTCGTACTAGCTATTTAAAGGGATAGTTCACCCAAAAATTACAATTCTGTCATTTTCATCAACTAAGTTGTTCCAGATTTGTATAAAGTAAAGATATTTTAAAGAATGTTGGTAACCAAACTATGGAAGTTTATGGGGTCAATCAACTGTCTGGTCACCAACATTCTTCAAAATATCTTCTTTTGTGTTCAGCAGAAGAAAGAAACTCATACAGGTTTGGAACAACTTGAGGGCGAGTAAATGATGACAAAATGTTCATTTATTTTTGTGTGAACTATCCCTTTAAGAGGTTCCCAAACGATTTTACACCTCTATTAACTGGAAACACCAACCTTTCCACCCAGGTATAAAAACAAGCCATTCACAGGATACATAAACCATCGAAACCACTCGTGAGTCAAAAAATGAGTCAAATCTCAGTGAATCAAACAAAACGAAGTTCAAATCCCCCACCCCATTGGCAGCAGCTCATCTGCATTTCTCCATTCACATCCCGATAGCATTAACTCTCACACGTTTTCACGTCCAGCGAGCGACTTAACACTACACCCACAAGGAGGTTACTGGAAGCTTCTTGCGATGACTCAAGACAGAGTGTTCAGGAAGGCCTGGCATCATGTTTTGTTTCAGACAGATGCAGTTGGCCCACACTGAGGCATGCGTCTTCCTGTACAAAGGCTCCACTGTGTGCTATCAATCATGTGAAGCCGGCATGAAGCTATAAATCCCTTCTTTGAGGAAATCTCCCCCTTTCAGATTTACAAAATGGTGAGGGGTGCGACGTGCCTGCCGAAATGTTGCAGGAATGCACATATTGACAGATACCAGCAGATGCGCGGGGGACTTGATTTGGTGTTTGGTCGACGAGTGCCACGTAAACTTTTATGGGAGAATGTGAATGTTAATATTAGCTGTTTGTGTATAATTCAGTCATGCCAAAGGGGAAATGTACTGGTAATGTCAATAACACAGTGGATTTGGCGTGGCGTGTTAGAATTAATTTAGGACACGAGTGGAATTTTTAAACTTGAAAATACAGCCATGGTTTAAAGGGACGGTTCGCCGCAAAAAAACATTTCTATCATTATTTACTCACCCTCACGCCGTTCCCCCCAATGAAACAAAAGGAGAAATTCTGAAAAATCTTCACACAGCTCTTTTTTTAATACGATAAAGTATTGTTATTATCATTGGATGTCTGTCAAGGGCATAAAAGCACCATAAACTCGGTTCACTCGGCGGCCATATTTGTAATGCCTCCGGGCAGCTTATTTTGCTCATACAAAAACAACTTCTATCTATTTGAATGGGGAAATACCGAAATCTCAGAACCTTCAGGTCTCTTTTATTTGAAGGCGGGACTTATTCCATCACATTACGAGTTGCAGCTTCTCCCATTCTAACAGGAATGCACCATCTTTGCATATCTAAAGTCTTTGATATGACTAGACTGATGAAATTATTAAATGATGTTCCAGTCTGTTCCTCACACAAAGTTATCATAAACTTCATAAGACTTCAAAATCATCGCTGGTAACGCTTTACAATAAAGTTCAAATTAGTTAACTACATTAGTTACAGGTAGGGTATGTTTTTCATAAACACTTTTTGTTACATCCTGATAGCAATCATGTTCATCCTATCATTATATTCAGCCCGAATGCAATGATAGGATGTCCTACCTGCCTGCCAACATGTGTATTTCAATACCTCCGCACGTCATCAGCACATTCGAGGCTGTGCAGAGTTGAAGACAGACAGTCACCGAGTGCCAAAACAAACAGCAGCCGCCTTTTACAGTTCCTCCAGAACCAAAAAAAGAGCTTATGCTGCGTTCACACCATGTCTTATCCGTAATTATGAGATGTACTGTTCTACCTTTATGAGTCAACACTATCAACGGCGAAATGAATCTGCAGCAGTCAGGTGGTGCAGGTCAGAGCTCTGTAAGTTAAGTTCATTATTCCTGTAATGTTATGTGCTTTGAAACATGAGGTAATCTAATGCCTTTGCAGACTCTGCTCTGGCTGTGCGCGTTCTGGAGGATGTGTTTTGGAGGAGGCGTGGCTTTGGAGACACTCTGAAAGGAGGACGGGATCTTGTGCTTTCAAAGCTAGCTTGCTATTGCTAGCCTCTCCGAAATTGCCTACTCGGCTTTAACATGATCAAAAGTTGTATCTGTTAATAGTATTTAAAGGTCCCGTTCTTCGTGTGTTTTTGAAGCTTTGATTGTGTTTACAGTGTGCAATATAACATGTGTTCATGTTTCGCGTGTAAAAAAACACAGTATTTTTAACACAATTTACTTATCTGTATACCGCTGTTTTCACTCTCCTAAAAACGGGCTGACGAGTTCCTTTATTCTATGAAGTCCCTCCTTCAGAAATACGTAACGAGTTCTGATTGTGCCAGCGGTTCCTGTGTTGTGATTTGACAGCAGGTTAGCGCAAGTTGTACGGAAAGCTCCCGCCTCTTAACGGGAGATATATATGCGCTCAATGATCTCTACAGCGTCCCTGGGAAAGCCAAACAAAGGTGATTTGACTCCTGGATGAAAATAACAGCGTCTCGACGACATGGCGACAAACACACTGAAACGCAGCACTTCCTTTTCTCCACGCGACCGTCCTCTTCTCCACGTGGGACAGCAACAAGACCACGCCCCCTTTTTTCGCGTATTCTTGTGGGCGGAGGTTAGTCTGTTCTACTGTTCTACTGACGTCATTTATGAAGGAAGTACCAGGATGTAGTCCAAGCCGGCCGTTCGCTGTAGGCTTTGAAAGGGAACTTCTGTTAAATAAAATATCTCGCTTGGCATTGAACTTTGAGCTTTATAATTTTACAGGTATTATTTATGCTCTAACAGCAACATTACACACTAACTAAAGTTTGAACAGTGGGATCACGAAGAACGGGACCTTTAATGGACCTCTGCTAATATAAACTAACAATCAGTATTTAAGGTTAATAAATACTGTAACAAATGCATGGCTCATTGTTAGTTAATGCATTAACTAACATTAATTAATAGAACCTTATTGTAAAGTTTTTAGAGCTTGACAGACAGGGTTGTTTTGAACTGTCATTGTGTGGAAGTGTTCCCCCAAAATGATCCTATAAAGAAAATACAGATTTGCAGTACCTGTCAAAAGTTTGGAAACATTAAATTTTTGAAAGAAGTCTCTTCTGCTCACCAGGGCTTAATTAAAAACATAGTAAAACGGTAATATTGTGAACTATTGTTACAATTTAAAATACTTGTTTTCGATTTTAATACATTTTAAAATATAATTTATTCATGTGATGAATTTCCAGCATCATTACTCCAGTCTTCGGTGTCACATGATCCTTCAGAAATCATTCTAATATGATGATTTGACGCTCAAGAAGCATTTATGATTATCAATGTTGAAAACCTCATTTCAGTTTTTAGAGTGATCTATTCCTTTAAATTGTAAAAAGGTGTGGATTCCAGCAGAGAAGTTGATGTTAATAATGGTGATTAGCATGTCTGCGGAGAGTGAAAGAACTGTGAGCCTCAGCAAGTTTCTAATCACATGAAGTTCAACTTCCTATTTGACTTGAAGTCTTGTAAAATAAGATAAAAGGAGCTCCATCACACTCATTCCTCTCACCCTCGCTAAAATGATCGAGGCTTTCACAAAGTTGGAAAATGTTTCAAGAGGGCACGGCAATTAATAGGAGAAATTACATTTGCTGGGATCTTTAGCGGCGAGAGTTCTTCTTCACAGCGGAGTGTAATGCTGCATAATTTCACTGGTTTGCTCACATTTATTTTCTTTTTCTAAATTGCAATATTAGTCATACACTCATTATAGGGGCCATCAGTTCTTGGCAAATTCCTATTGCCGTTCATTTCCAGCAGAGACGATGCGGGATGTGTATTTTTTCAGGCTCGAGTCGAGTACTGAATCTTTTGTCATTGTGTCACTGAATCGTTTGTCATTAATCTAACTGACAAGGCCTGTGCATATACACACATACCTGTTCATTTGCTCCCAAGAAATATAGATGACATATAATTGTAATGCAATGGTTGGATATGCAGTGATTTATCATTCACCAGCTGTACAATATTTGTTCCAAATTAAAATATATTAAATCATAATAGCAAATATAAGAGCATCAGCGCGTTCGAGGCTGTGCAGAGTTGAAATATTAAAATACGTACAAATCAGAACTTAATGAGCAAATATTTAGCAAAGATATCAATACATATACAAGTCATACCTGTCAAATAAATACTGTTCTGTTGAATTCTAGATTCATTCAAGTTTTCATCATATTAGAACGATTAATAAGTGCGCAAGTCGCTTTGGATAAAAGCATCTGCCAAAATGCATAAAAGGATCATGTGATTATTTCTCAAGGATCATGTGACACTGAAGACTGACGTAAAGATGCTGAAAAATCAGCTTTGCGTCACAGGCGTAAATTATATTTTTAAATATATTCACGTAGAAAACGGTTATTTTAAATTGAAATAATATTTCACAATATTACTGCTTTTATAGCATTTTTTATCAAATAAATGCAGCCCTGGTGAGCATAAAAACGCATTTCAAAAACATAAGAATTGTACCGACCCCAAATTATTGAACGGTAGTATAATGAATAAATCATCTAAAGTGGTCTGATATTTCACCATGGCACACGCCATCAGCCATTAAAAAAAGAGAAATCACACATTGCTGCATTGTTAAATCCTGTACCCGCACAATGCCTCTAATCATTAATATGTTCATCCAGTTCTCTTAATCAAGTTGTAAGTACAACTGAATTATTCTATATCCTGCAAGGACACCTAAGCTGTCAGTGCTGTTTAATGAGTTTCAATTAAGCTGTTAGTTTCAGCAGAACGGCGCTGCGCGGCTCGTGCGGGCGTCTACTCAGAGCTCTGCAAGGACACAAACAAGACATTTTATTATGGCAGACTTGCTCCATCAAAACCACTCGGTGTCTTTGCGATTTCAATCAGAGCGCTAAAATACGCTTACGGCGTGAAATGTTAAAAATTAATTGTAATTTGTTAGACTCTCCTGTGCAAAATAGTCGTACGGTACATGGGATCTACATCAAAGCTGCGGCCTATTGGAGTTTAACAGTCTTTAAACACTGTTTGATGAAAAAGGTGCGCTGTCTGGGTTAAGAGCCTACAAAAAGCTGTCCTTCTGTGATTATAAAAGCCGCATACAAGCATCTACTGCTTGGAGAAATTCACTTAACTGTTGTTATTTGTTATGTTCACTAAAGAGCACAAATATGTAAATGATTCACTCTAAAATGTACTCTAAAACATGCAAAAATATGCAAACGATCTACTCTAAAATGGTCCTCCAACATAAGTATGAATAACAATTGTGTTTGCATATGGTATCACGCTCATGCTCTCCTGATCTTTGTCTACAAGTACTTCCTGACTCGTGCACACAGTCATTGCGGTCGCCCGCTGCTGAAACTCTGCAGGCTGCGCTCCTGGTGACCTCTAGGTGGAAAATGGACTGAAAGGCCAGCCAGGACTCGGGAATATCGAGTTGATTCATCAAATTAGTTCCCGTGTAATTGCACGGCATGACGTGCCATGAAACTTGTCAGCTATAAAGCTGTCGGGGAGCCATCGGCGGC
This sequence comes from Romanogobio albipinnatus, assembly GCA_023566225.1. NCBI lineage: Eukaryota > Metazoa > Chordata > Actinopteri > Cypriniformes > Gobionidae > Romanogobio > Romanogobio albipinnatus. The sequence goes on from CM042248.1 coordinate 42,388,299, forward strand.
CATGTTAAATGAAGACACAAAAAAAAGGCCTGAGGTTTATGACTTGATGTTTGGACACCCGCCAGTGAAGTAGTGAGGATACGGCCGCCTTTAAGATTTTAAACGTTTGCACTCTTATCTGTGCAAGTATTGAGGCTATCCATTTATTGCATGCATTAATCAATGTGATTTCCACAGATGCTTTAATTAAATATTCCTTTAAAACGCCTCTTAGACAAGGCTAAGGTTTAATAATAATGCGGAATTAAAATTTGATATAGTGCCTGTAAAAATATGATGACACACAGTTGGTAAACATGAAAAATGTATGCAATTAGAGGTAATTTAGCAAGAATTATATCTAGTAAAAAACGACACGCGTTTATATTTTAGGATATGTTAAGCACGTCTTATTTTCCTGTATACCCTCTGGTCCGACGCTAAACCTGATCTCGTGAAGGTTTGCCTTTCTAATTGGTATAGATTGTGCCATTAGCTAAATATTGTCATAGCTCCTGCCCCATAGACTGTAGCAGGCCAGGGTTAATTTGCATAATAAATCTTAATTGAGACTCATTAAGCACTTGATTGGAAGCAAATCAGGTACACCGTGGACAATTTTTAGATTAATGAAGTTTCCGTCTTTTTTTTTTTAAAGGTACACTGTTTTCTGCCATCTTCTCATGAACTGTAAGGAGGCCGGAGAGAAAGGAGGATTCTCACAGGAACAAGAGCAACAAGAGGTCGAGTTACAGACACGTCTCACGAGACAAAAAATAACGTAATCAAACATGGTTACACAGGCTTGGTACACATATCAACAACTGACTGCATGTGAACGGAGTGTGTTTGTGTGTTATATTATCCGTAGCTATTTTCAAAAAGGAAATTATACAGGAAATATAAAATATCAGTTCAGGACTATATATATATATATATATATATATATATATATATATATATATATATATATATATATATATATATATTATTAATCGTATTAAGTTATTTTGTGTATACATTTATAAGAGGATTTTTTTTAAAAAGTAGAAAAATATGTATATAATACAAGTTTCATATATATTTTTTGTTGTTATTTTCATCTAAAATATCAGTTCAGGACTAACATAAATATATACATATATGTAATATTTATTTGAAATACATTTATATTTTCAATTTATATATTTTCCTCTTTAAATATATTATTAGGTGTGTACATTAGGCAATATATATTATATATAGAAGGTTTTTAAAAAAGTTATTAGAAATATATGTATATAATAATTTTCATATATAATATATAAAAGATATGTAAAAAAAAAATCACAAAACACCAGCTAATTAAAGGTTATTGTAAAAACAGCTTTAAAAAAAAGAATTTGTTGGAAGATTCCACAAATTATATAATATTTATTTTTTAAATGTATAATATTATGTATTAAAATATATCATATTTATTTAAAATTGACCAAAAAAACCCTGGAATTTGGAACTAATACAGGGAGAACTAACACTTCTGTGTTTATCAGCCACCCAAGTGCGGTCAATATTCTCACAGCGCCTAATAATCAGCACAGCCGATATATCTGTGTAGAACATCAGTGATGTTTATGTGGCTCTGCAGACACAAAACAAAGAGAAAACATGAGTATCTTTCTTGTGTAGTGGGTACACCATGTCTGTCTGGTGCCCTTGTGATCATAACATCTTCAAAAACAGAATAAAGCTTTGTGTTCATATCAACAGGATCCTATCGCGGAGCAGAGGGGTAAATATGACAGCGAGATGTGAAACCCAATCCCGAAGCCACAGTTCTCGCCTGGACGCAGCGCCCTGTCTGAAATCCATCTGGACATGGTAATAGGAGCCCACACTGATTGTTTTGAACAACTTTGGAAGCATATGGCCTGCCGCGACCAGCCGACAATTACTGAAATAAGTCCCTGAGTCCATTCACAATCTTCGTGGCCGCAATGATACAGTAAGAACTGCTTTCCTAAAGAGTCAGGTGTGCTTGGCATCCCGCGAGGTCATTTTAACTGCCGTGGCACACTGCGACACCATCAAAATTCCTGCCGGTAATCAAATACCGAGCACACAAAAGGCATTTTGTGTTGTCGTTAGGCCTTTTCCCCCTGTCTGACTTTCACTCGAGAAATTGACACAGATCAACTCTCCCTCTCTTCCTTTACCTCCTCGACCTCAATCTCCCAGACATGCTATCGGCGCAGACCGGGTACAAAATGCCATTTTGTAATTTCTTTTATACTCGGATGTCTGGCAGGAGTAATGAGGTTTAGCCCGAGAGCAATAAAGTCTCTCCATAACCTCATCATTGTTGTGTTTAATGAAGAAAAAAGCAATAGAAATAGCTTTTTGCGGAGATGATCACGTAAAAACATTATCCTCCTCGATTGTCCCGCTGGCGTATCAAATTGTGTCATTTGCCTGGAAACTGGCGCAGGTCTCGGAGGGAAGGCAAGGTGAACGCGCGGTTGCGGCAGCGGGGGTACGAGGCGACGTGGTGCTCGGGTCCAATCAGGACGCAGGCTTTTTTTCCCCTCTTCTGAGGAGCGCAGGGAAGCGGAGTAGAGCGTCAAGCGCTCCGGGGCACAGGAGGCTTCTCCTCTCTCACCTAGACGCAGCACCGCCCTGTCTGACTCCAGGAGCAAAGCCTCACAAAGTGATACCGCCAGCTCCACCTGCCACCGCCAGGGCATGCTGGCGGAAATATCATGACATCACCGCCACGGAGACAGGATAAATGTTGCTGTGGTTTAACTGTTACAGTCATATAAACAAATACCAGGGTATTAGTATGATACGGGACACAAAGAAATGGCAAATACAGGAAAGACAGCTACATATTACCGGCGTGGCCTCCAACACTCCTTTCCAGTTAATGATATTATTTAATAAACAGATTTTACAGGCTATGACAAGCTTTAATATATATATATATATATATACACATATTTTTTTTTTTATGAAACGTTTAAAAACCTTTAGTGATCCACAGTGATTGTCATTTACTAAAAATCCAGAAAAATAAAAATAATTTTTAAAACGGCTCAAAAAATGTAGTCCTGGAAAAAGTTCCTACAGGATTTGTTGCAGATTACACACATTTTTTTTTTTTACATAAATTTAAAATATTAAATATATGACCAAAAAGAAAATCTCTGAAAACAGATTGCGGCCTCTCACACTCAGTATTAAACACATACTTTACGGCTAAAACAAGCTTGAATAAAAAATAAAAATCTGATTATCATGATAATAACATCCCGTTTGCGCTTTTTGCATCAAATTCAAACAGAAGATGAACATGTCATCTTAAATTCAGTGCTGAACCGTCTCTACCTGGACAAGACTATGAACAACTGCCCCGATCCACCAATGTTTCCAGAACAAACCACTTAAGAAGCCAATTCCCAGAAGCCCCTGTCACTCACTTATTGGCACTGCAACACTTAATGCCTTTGTCTGTACTCCAATTTATCTTGTTAACAACAAATTGGGCTAACAGTTTGAAGCACGGACTATTCAAAAACTGATTAGAAACATAATTCAGCAGAGAAATATCATTGGAAAACTCATTGCAGTGCGCGCTAATAACCCCTTGTACGTTCATATTTTTGTGTGGACTGGGCTGGGCGATATAGTGTCTAGTAGTTGTTCTGAAAGGGCGTAAAAGCCCATAGAAACCATCACTTTGACAAAACAAAAACCGTTGGCAAGTAGATTCAAAATACTTGATTCATACAGTAAAAAAATCTAGTTATAAACTGAACTAGTGTTACTGCATTTTTTTTTGTTGTGTGCACCAATATATATATATATGCATATTAAAAACTAACCCATTCTTTCAATGCTTATGACTGATTTGTCAGTGACGCAAGCAAATAAATGAATCAAATCTCAGTCAGACTGAATCAAAGAATCAATTCATTGATCTGATTCGAAAACAAACTTGTCAACTAAATCGGACGCTACTAAATCAGCATTAAAACAACGCTCACGTAATCAAACCACACAACCTTCAGGAAGCTTAAAGGCCAAATAAAACAACATTAAATCATCACAATATTCATTATGCTATAGTAGATCTCCAGGAAAATAATCACAAATACATTAATATTCAATATACAATACTCAGAATGTTATAATATTCTATCTCTCTATCTATCTATCGATCCATCCATCTGGGATAGAGTTTTTTAGCTGTCAGTTCCTTATAATGGCAAAATTGTGTAATCTTTAAATGCATCTGACCTTCCAGTGACCGCTAACTAAAGTCACACCGCAAATATTAATTGTGGAACCCCGCAGGGATGCGTCTTTACTCTAAATGACCACATTTCCACAGCAAAAAATGATAACCGTGCCTGCCGCCACATAACGAAATGAATGCCATTTTATACCCAGAACCCTGAAGATCTTAAAAAGACTGTACGATAAATGGAAAAGGGGGGCGGAGTAAAAAAAAAAAAAAAATCTCATTCCTTGCATCTTCTCTGGTCTTATTTTAATACCTCTCCCTCTCCTTGTTCACCCCTCCACACATCATTAAACATATTATTATAACATGACTGTCAGCTTGCGTCTCTCTCGCCGCTCCATTCTTGCTCTGCCAGGTAATCAATTTGTCGTCACTCTCTGTAACCCCAGTAAAGTCATCAAGGGAAATGAGTTACAGCTGCAAAAAGCCTTCAAGAATATAGGTGGGGGTTTGAGGGGTGGGGGGGTCAGGAGGGGTGGGGTGGGGGGAGAAATGACAACACG